>OZ021731.1:91583866-91911866 GCA_963978545.1 Linyphia triangularis | reverse complement strand
TTTTTACTCATAGTGTATTTGGAGCACAGTATTGTAACTTGGCCACATTTAAGGTCTTCTATAGGAGATTCTTAAAAACGAAAATCTTAACAACCACAAAATATTAAGGGGGTCAAAATTTGCAAAGTTGTTTTTTTCAGTGGTACACATACATAATTTTTACACAGAGAGTTTTGGGAGCTATGACCTCTGCTTCTTACGAATAGTTCATTTGCCATTGCGCATGGTTTGAAAATCGAAGTTAAAAGAAAACACAAATTCAAACATTTTGGGCTGCTGCGATACTTATATTATCTCACATATATAATAAAATATCTTACTCTGATGAACTACTAAAAATGTAATTCTATGCATTGGTTTTGATTATTGAATTTGGTCAGCTCCAAAAACCGTAAGACAATTGAAAGTTCTAAGAAAAATGTTTTTTTCAAAAATTACATTGAAATCATTGCATCTATATTCATAATAAGTAAATAAGTATGAAATAAATATCTGAGATTTGAAATTTTTAACTAATTATTAAGAATAAGTAATAGTACAAGTTGAAAGCAACTTTTTTTAAAATGAGAAACACATCCTCAGTTGTAAGGAGATATGATTAGTTCTTCAGTCATCAAACATATTTTTATGTTATATACATTACGAGTAATAATAATAGGCGATGTAATGACCTTTGAAAATAACACCAGTTTATTTTTTGTTACGATAGAGCTTATTATTTATTTATGATTGCAATGAAAATATCGAGTTAGGACAGAAACTTTATTTTCAGCTATTTTGTTTTATACCAAACTAGCTAAATACCCCTGCTTCGCTAAGAAATTTTAACATGTACAATATTTTAGCTAGCTGTGAGGCCTCGAGTTGCGGAAATTTGTCATTCGTGTATAGGACCCAGTCTTTGGAGCTTCGCTCGCAGGAAGGTTCATCGCTATGCAAAACCGAGCTCACTTCGTTCGCTGAAAAGTTCATGGACACATAAACACAGGCTTATTTCACTCGTTAAAAGGTTCATTGCTATGCAATCATAAGCTCGACTCGCTCTCTGAAAGGTTTATTGCTGCGTAAGCATTAAGCTCGCTTCACTCACTAAAATCTAATACTTACGTACTTAATATTGGAAGCCTCTCCCTTGTCATGGAAAACAAAATTCCCCGTTAATACAATAATACAACACCCCTTTAAGATTATTTTAACACGTGTTTGTGGAAAGCAAAATTAGAGGCTAAAACTACTTATGTTGAAACTTTCAGAGATCTAGGCTTATTCGAAGTCGCTTTTTGTAAAAAAAATAATTGAAAAACAAATTAAAATTTTAACATTCTTTTTATCAGTCCAATTAGAAGGCCAAAACTACTTGTGTTGAAAATTTCAGAAATGTAGCCCAATCACAAATCGCTTTGTAAAATATATGTTAATTAATAGTAAAAAACAAATTTAAATTCCGTTTTTTAAAAATCCAATTAGAAGACCACAACTATATATGTTGAAAATTTCAAAGCTGTAGCCGTATTTGAAATCGTTTTGTAATATATATATTAATTAATTAAAAATTTAATTAATGACAAACTAAACAAAAATTAAAAATTCTGTTTTTCTAAAGTCCGATTAGAAGGACAAAACTACTTATGTTGAAAATTTTAGAGCTGTAGCCCTATTAGAAATCGTTTTGTAAAATATTAATTAATTAATTAATTAATTAATTAATTAATTAATTAATTGTAAAAATTAATTAAAAAGAAACTAAATAAAAATTTAAAATTCTGTTTTTCAAAAGTCCAATTAAAAGGCTAAAACTACTTATGTTGAAAATTTCAGAGCTGTAACCCAATTAGTAGTCGTTTTGTAAAATATTTATTAATTAATTAAAAAAATTAATTAAAAAAGAACAAAATAAAAATTTAAAATTCTGTTTTTTAAAAGCCTAATTAAAAGGCCAAAACTACTTATGTTGAAAATTTCAGAGCTGTAGCCCTATTAGATATCGTTTTGTAACATATTTATTGATTAATTAAAAAAATTAATTAAAAAATAACTAATTAAAATGTTATCATTCTGTTTGTGATGTATACAATTAAAAGGCCAAAACTACTTATGTTGAAAATTTCAGAGTTGTAGCCCTATTAGTAGTCGTTTTGTAAAATGTTTATTAATTAAATAGAAAAATTAATTAAAAAAGATCAAAATAAAAATTTAAAATTTTATTTTTTAAAAGTCCGATTAAAACGCCAAAACTACTTATGTTGAAAATTTCAGAGCTGTAGCCCTATTAGTAATCGTTTTATAAAATGTTTATTAATTAATTAAAAAGGAACAAAATAAAAATTTAAAATTCTGTTTTTTAAAAGTCCGATTAAAAGGCCAAAACTACTTACGTTGAAAATTTCAGAGCTGTAGTCCTATTTGATATAGTTTTGTAACATATTTATTAACTAAAAAATGTAATTAAAAAAGAAGTAATTAAAATTTTAAAATTCTGTTTGTGATGCATAAAATTACAAGGTCAAAACTACATATGTTGAAAATTTCAGAGCTCTACTCCAATTTTAAGTAGGTTTCTATAGATCCACAGAGACACAGCTTGTTTTATTATTATAGATATTATGCTAATTAGAAAATCTCCATTTAATTCTAAATAAAAAAATATCGATTACTGACACTTTCCGTTTTGTGACTTAATAATTTTTCAAGGAAGATTTTGATATTAAAAGAATTTATTGCTAGGCAAAAAACTTACCAATCATTCCAGATAAAAAAAAATCACATACCTTTGCTGCAGGATGATTCTGGACATATTCTTTTAAGTAATCAAAGTACTTCAAATCTGTGTTTTTGTTTTTTAACTTAATCGTTGTCAAAATGTTCAAAATAAAAACAACTATCAACTTTGTAACGAAAGCATTTGCCCTCTTTAAGGACATGTAAAGTAGCAAAAAAAAAAGTAGTACTTATAATAAGTAAACGTTTCAACTAAGAAAACTGTGTTTTACTGGTTCAATTCAAAGAGATGCACGTGCCCAGCATCGATGAGAAAACAAAATAATTCTGCTGATAATTCTGCTGATAATTCCAAGAAAAAACCTGAACAAAACGACTGTCCCATTCCCCACTCAGTCTACGTATCTCATTTGTTCCTTCAAGCTTTTCTTGGAATGTTGGAATCGCTTGCATCTCAGTTACTGCTCCCAGAACGAAAAGGCGCCTTAAGGCGCTTCTTTACCCTAGCGTTATTTTCTCTGCGACAAAACCAGATATTGTTGGCAACAGTTAAGGCGTGTCTTGCTCCACGAGGTAATGAATCTGATTCGAGGAGAACAGGGGGATTGACAGTTTGACAGCAGGGGAAAAGGGGTCCAAAATTCAGAGGGGGTCATGGTTTTCTTTTGTTGATCCTTACAGTGAGTTGTCCCCCCGATAATTAACTTGGAAAAAGTTGGGTCTTCACTATTGCTCCCAGAAAAGAGAGGGGTGTTTTTAGTTACTTGCCGCAAGGACATGTTGTACGGGGGAAATGGTTTGGGAAAATTTACCGTTTATTATCTAATCAAATCAAACAAGAGCGAGGTAGCATTCCACGCAGCAAAATACTTTTGATAATACTCACAATAATTTAAATAAGAACACTTCACATATTTTCGAATATTGAACGTGATGTATTTTCGAATAATGAATGTCTGAAAGAATATGAATCGAATAAAAACCTCGGCTCTATATATATAAAAAAAAGGGAGAAGGGGGGGGGGGACACACTGGTCATTGTAATAGAATATTATTATTAAAAAAAAAAAAGAGGAAATAAATAGCATGTTTCACACTCGTATCTACTTATTAACTTTAATTTGATTCACCTCCATTATTTCACAACTGAAGAATAAACAATCTTAATGTTGTTGTTTTTCCAAAAGTGAAGTCACTAGTCATTTTCTTATGTTCTACATTTGAAATGTTTGCAATTATTTATTCTACAACAAATAAATTTGAAAACTACGATGTATCTTTTCTTTTCTGGCACTAAAAATAGGGAATTATAATTTTTTTAAATGAGATACTTTTTCTTCAAATGTATTGCTACTTCTATACGTCAATTTGATCTGTATGTAAAGTGGCTCTAAAAGTCTTCGTAATGTACTAGAATATTGCAGCAAATACCAATATGTAAGAAAAAATTTAAGTTTACGAAAACTTTTGGGAGATATTTTATACGTTACTTACAGTTTAATGATTTTCTAAAAAAAAGTTTTGCTATGCATTAAAAATATTTTATGTAGTTTTATTAAGATGAAATTACAGTCAATCAGGGTAACATTGAACCGCATTTTCAGTATTTTCTTCTTCCCCACTTATGTTTTAATAATATTTTCTGACCCGATGGCATAAAATGGAAGAATAAACCCTAAATTATATTTTAATTTACACAAATTAGTAAATGCTGACGATGAAAGCAACAAATAATAGGAAAATAACCCAGCGCAAAGTTACCCTGTCATTCAGGGTAACTTTGAACCACTATCAGAAGTTTCATATAAAATAGCTTTTTTTATTCAATCTTGGAGTCTAGACTACTTTAAACGAGTAAAATTAAGTTTCTAAGTATTTGAAACATCACCAGCTGCAGTTACCAGTATCATAAAGTTTGGATATATTAAATAATACCACAAAGAATATGTTAGGTAGGAACAGTGGATAACGAATCACATGAATATATTGCAAAAAAAACCCTATTTATTATTCAGTTTTAACATACAAATATAGTGAAAAAACAAACTTCAGTTCATTCACTTAAATATAAACTCATTTTATCAATTAAAAATTGAAAAGATAAGATTTCGAGGTTCTTGCACCTAATAGCTACTTAAATGCGATACGGTAAGCTAACCCTATCGGAATGATGGTAAATTAAAAAAGTATTTTTTTGAAATTATTTATGATTACTTTTAGTGTTTGTAATTCATTCGTCAGAAAACATCTGGATGTCGGGGATTTTAGGTGGGTTATGACAGTGAAACTCCCCCCCCCCCCCTGAGAACGCGCCTTGATGCATCTTCAAATACAACAGTAAAGCACGTTTTCTGGAATTAACGCTAAAGACCGCTTGGGTAAGAACATCTTAACGACCGCTTATAAATAACCTGTTTTGCTGTATAAACAGCAAAACAGGTCCAGCCAAGATAATAAATCACTTGACCCTCCTCGCTCTTGAGGGGGGGGGGGATATCTATGTCCCCCTTTGGAGGCGTGTCTTCTTGCAAAGAGCGTTTTTTTTCAAAATATAACTTTAATGTTTCTCTAAATTTGACTGTTTAAGAAACACGAAAATAATTTTAAAATATGATCTGGATAGAAAAAAGTTTAATCTTTGTCATTGACTTGTTATTTTTTCAATAACTCTTTTTAACTTTTTTTAATATGATGTTAAAGTAAACAATTGATATTTTAATAAACTTAACAACATTTTAGGCCAAAAACAACTAAGGCAAAATACGGATAAAAGTTACGTCGATCCAACAAAACAAACCGTATAAAAATATTCGCATAACTTCTTTCTATTCTACGAATAGGCATATAGAGATTTTCCCATAGACTTAACATTAGGGGGGAGAATCAAGATGGACGGTAGCGAAGAGCCTTAACAGTGCACTATAATGCGAAAAAGCGGGCACAGCAGGGGACGCTCTTCAGTTGAAAGAGATGTTTGATTAAGCGAAAATAGACCTGATATTCTATAATTCTTACATTATGGAATTAACTATTGTTATTTCAGGATTTCGGAAAGCTGAACTCCAATTGTTTATTTTAATTTCGAGCGTAATTAATTTTAAAAAAGAAATTCCAAAAGAAAAAGCACGTATGCAATTTTAAAACTATAGTTCACAGTTAAAAGGCCAATTTTTTAAAAATTATCTGCTTTTATCCTATTTTTTTATAGCTGAGTATATTTTTGAAATTGCGAGGTAGTTTTCAAAAGCCAGCTGTCAAATATTTTTGGAGATTGAGAAAAAGAACTATTCATTTTACTGTACAATCATTGTATTTTATTGTATAATCATTGTATTGTATAATCATGGTGTTCTCTCAATTCTTGGAAAATGTTTTGTTTTTATTTATTAATAATCAGCTATAAGACATCTTGATATCGACTTTTAGAATTCTAGTGAACATTTATTTCCTTTGGTGCCTTTGTAATTCATTTTTGATTTCTTTTTCATTAACCTATAGGTAGATTTTGTATTTTTAAATCTTTTATATTCACTTATATTTTGTGTGTGTGTGAGAGAGAGAAATTTCTTTATAGTGCGTTACTGTTGTCCCTTTGATTCTTGTATATTCTATTTTCTAAGGTAAGGCATTATCAGTTTAAAAAAAAACTATCCTATCGTATCTCCGTTGTAATAATTGTCCGGCAATACATCAGGCTTGAAATTAAAAACTGAGAAATAAGATAATATAACTAAAAAAATTAGTATGTTAAACAACATGTAATTCAACATGTTTGTTTGAACATATGCAGTTAGGTGATATTCAATGACTGAAAACTTTTTTTGTTAAGGATAACGAGGCAAAATCTTCGGAGGGCCAAACGAGTTGAAACTTTGCAAATTGGCTCACTATGAAAGACAATATATTCAATTAAGTTTTTGGAGAAATAGAAAGTAGTAAATAGTTTGGAATGGTTGTTTCCTTAGTATTTGTCGAAGACTATGACAACTCGATCCGAGCTCAAAAACTGCGATAGCACATAAAAATTAGCAATGCAAATAAAGGATTTGAATTTAAAAAAAAAAGAATTTTTTTTTAATGGATTTTTATTGCATCTTCTGTTTGAAGTACTGTTATTTGAATACCGCGAGATCTGGCTTACAAAATAAAAAAAAAACTTAGAAAAAGAAGAGAAAATCGTTAAAAAATATTTATTATGTATTTTTATCACTTTTCTGGTACAAGAATTTTTCCGACTCTACCTTTTTTCGACTAAAGCTGTATAGATCGACCTGTAACCGCCATTGTTGTCAAGGAGAGGTCCTTCAAACTTGAAGCAATTGCCGGCGAGACGAATCACCATAGTCTGAAATATCCTTGGACCTTGGACCTGTAGGGTAACTTCCTCAGAGCGAGTTAGGGCGGGTCTTAAGTGTTAAGATATAAATAATGTAGAGACATATACCCATGTATTCAATAGAAATTTTTTTAAATCCTGAGGAATTGCTATAAACAAAGCTTTTATAAATATCTGTTTCATGACAACTTTCTGGAATTTTGTAGAACTATTGAAAGTAGTCTCATTCCAAGTAAGAGGTCAAGATTAGTGCGCATAGTCTGTTTGTCAAAAACGTTCTAGCAAATACAAAGTACTAATTTGATAGCGGATCCCTCTGATCTCCATTTTAACAATTGCATCCCTGCAGTAAAGAAGCCATTAATCTTAAAACAATAAACATTATTTATTTTTGCTTTGTATTTTTAATTCAAAATGCTTTGAATAGTTTAGCGAACAAATTTGTTTCATGCGAAGCTTTGAACTGTATTAAAACCCTTTGGTCAGTATATTTTATTGGCTTTTCTATTAAAAATGGAAAATATTCAAACATGTACAGCGTCAAGTTGAACTTGACAATGCAAGAAGCTTAGCAATGTGGAACTTGACCAGTTTTTACTTAACGTACATGTTTTCGATGGATTAAATTTATACATTAACCGCAATTAATAATAAGAATCAAGATTATAATAATCGTATAGTGCAGATGTTTCCAAATGTTTAGTCCCTGTAACACAATTGAAAGGGAATCGGTACACAATTCCCTTTTGGCACACAATTGCAACCACTGCTCTATCTCTACCCAGTGCATACAATTTTTGAATGATAATTACAATAAAAAATAATTGTATAATGTTTTAGGGAATTTATTTTATTATATGTTACATCCAAACAAATGTATTGAAGAATTTAAAATTCGATTGTTCAACTTCTAAATTTTAGATACTAGATACTTATGAAGATAGTAAAAAAATTAAGAAAATAATTTTTTTGCTGTGGCAATAGTATTTACATTTATACTTTTGTTATTATACATACTCTTTAGATTACAAGAAAGATTTTCTTCATGACTGAATAATCTTGTAAATAATTCTGTCTCAATTCAGATTTAAACATAAAATTAAAGTGAAGAGATAAGTTTAAAGTCAAATAATCCGGGATCCATTATTTTGTTTTGTATATTAATGCGATAATCATGATATGAGAAAATGCAAAAGTCAAAAATCTCGACGTAAGTTAAGAAAACATAATTTAATTATAGAAGAATGAATACGATACAAATAACTTCAGCAAACTCAATAATATGTTCCCGAATTTTTGTCATAACTATAAAAAAATCAAGTTTTCTTAGAAACATAACCCGTCTATACATCAATAAGTTAAATAAAATACAAATATTAGAAAAAGGTCAATATCATTTGACTCCACCATGCAGTGGTGGGGAATGGGAGGAAAGCAATAATGTCGTTAAAATGTTGCAATGCGCCTGCCCCTCCTAATACTTTTAGTTCATTTTGGCACCCAATAACCATCACTGCTAGTCCGAGAGGAGACTGCAATTTTTTGACCCCATCGAACATCTCTCTGAATTTTTTATAGAAATCGGAGAAAAGTGAGTAGATTACGAATCCACTGGTCTGCCGGGGCAAAAATGGCCGAAACTGATAAAAAATCGCCTTAGAATGAGTTGAAATAAAATCCGATTGCCAAATATATCTGAACTTGCCAAAAAGAGAACAAACTTTTTCGTCTGGCAACCCACTGCATTTTGATTTTCAATGAGAAAAAGCGCAAACGATTTCTGATCTCTGGCTCGGAAAACTTGTATCTTTTAAAAGTATGCCAAATTGGCGACAACAGTTGCGTCATCAGTGACGTAATGTTTATTGCCAAATTGGCTCATTTGGGAAAGATGCAAGTAAGCCACAGCCACACATCCAAATCGTTTGCAACCTTCTTAACTGAAAATTAAAGTGTGAGGGTTACCAAATAATAAAAAAAAAATGCTAATTATTTGTTAAGTTATGGCGCATTTGGCAATTGGATTTAGTTCAACTTATTAAAATTCGATTTTTGACCAGTTTCGGCCATTTTTGCCATGGCAGACCAGTGGATTCGTAATCTATTCATTTTTCTTCAATTTCTATAAAAAATTCAGAATGATGTTCAATGGGGTCCAAAAATTGAAGTCGCCTCTCAGTCTATGCCTCCATTTTTTGTTTTAAGAATGTAGAGACAGACAACATTAAGTTTCAACGGCCATATATTTTCTTCTAAATTCTAAGCTCTTCAATTAAGCAGACCCAGAATTAAGTGCATTTATGAATTCAAATATATTAAAATCGCAAATAAATGTATTACTTTAATTTAGCAATCAGTGTGAAAACATGGAATTTTTTTTAATATTAAAAATAATAATAAAAGAAAAGTCAAATGGGTTTAATTCGCGTTGTTTATCTACTACAACAACACAAAGCTATCGTTGTGAACATGGCAGCCAGATTGAAAGAACTGACCATTGGATCTTCCAGTCTCCTCTCCAGGGCTGCCAACTCTCAGATAGCCTGAATCGCCAACGGCCTATTAAAAAATCGCCAAAAATCGCCAGATCTCAAAATCAAGAAAATCGCCAAAATATAGCCAAAAATCGCCAAATGAGAAAATAATTTGCCAAAAAAACTAATTATCTTAGAAAAAAAATTTGTTTATCAATAGTATTGCCTTTCCAGCCAAGCCAATTGGCGGATAAATACCTGGTTTTTTCAACGTTGGAGGGTATTTTGAAAATGAGGATATCTGCGGGTTTGTTTTTTTTTCCCCAAAAAGAATGTATTTTTTTTACTACGGAGAGATCATTTTTTCGAGTAATCTGATAAGTTCAAGGCATGACATGGATTAAATAAACAAGGGTCATTACTATACGAGTAGGCGACAAAACACGAGATCAATTTATTTTATCCCCTACCCCGTAGTGTTCGTCACTGTGGTGTTCGTTTCAAATTTCAATTAGTTTGCAGCCGTTTTTAGGGTTTCCTATCCCTCCCTATTGCCCCCCAGGAGTTCTCTTACAAAGAAACCTCGGCGCCTACTTGACAAATAATTAGATCGACTTGGCGGACAAACTTAACGTAACCAAATGGTTGTGGAGAATCTCGTTTTAGGGCAGTTTAGCTTCTAGCCTCCAGCCTTCTTCTTTCCTTTTTTTTTTTTTTTTGTCTCGCATGCAGAACCAAATCGCGGCGAACAGAACAACAAAGGACCAAGGGGTACCCTGTTGTGTTTGTTAAAATACTATAGTCGCACTGTCGGCGTGGGGGGGGGGGGGATGAAAAGTGCAGTGTCATTTCCTTTCCCTTGTTCCAATCTTGAGCCGAAACCGATTCTGGTTTGGCTTTTTTCCTTTCCATTTCTATCTATTAACTGGGCTGGGATTTAGGAAAGTTAAGCTGAAGACACACAGGAACAAATTCCACCCTCCTTAAGATTTCATTTCTCCCCTTTCGACATTTATCAAAAGGAGGCTTGTATCCGCGCCGTGCCCGGCCTTTTAGTGAAGCCTGTGTGTCCCCAGTTTAGGCTGCCACGTATTATTCATTACGTAAAAAAAAATTTCGTTGCTTTCGAAATAATATTGGAAATTTGTCTTGGATATTCATAGGTTATTTGCTTACGCTTGTCATTTAAAACTTAACAATAAGAATAATAAAAGATTGCAAATTATTATTTACTTTCAATTTGATTTTGTTCAAGGGAATAAAAGAAACAGTATAAATAGAAGAAAATACAACGAACCTGGAAATGATGAAGAAAATGGTAGATAAAAATGTAAATAGTACAGCTTTAACCACAATTATTTCTAAAAAGAGTTAATTAACTTTAGAGAGAAATGAAAAAAAAATATTGACATAGTTAACATGACTGATTACAATGCTTTAATTGGATATAAAAATAAGAATTTATATTTTTGAATAAGAATTATTTGATTAGTTTTCTTAATAATCTTATGACTTTGGAAATTTTAATTTGTTAAAAATTTTAAACTTGTTTTTTTAACAGTTCAGATTGTTACTACATCAATAATCGGACATCTGTCACAATCCCTGTCGGGTCTACTTATATTTTGAAAATTGAGATCACCACAGAACTCCTTCACGCTATGGAAAATTTTGAAACAATATTTCATATTTTCTTAGTTACACGAACAGTTTTGCATTTCAATAATTTTATGCTTTTACATGGAACTAGATAAATTATTTTTATGAATTTCAATGATCCATTTGTTAAAACAGGGAAATAAAAGTATTGGATTCTTTTCTTCATGTTTTGGGATGTGCTCTGAGTTAAAAAAAAGTGGTCTAGAACAATGTCGGTGTACGTCCGTAGACCTAGTAAGCATAACTCCCGAACAGATTGATCTACGATATTCTACTTAAGGTCGCACTCATCAAAGAAGCATTTTACCTTGTTTGAAAAAGTAATACTTTCTCCACTAGTTGCGTAAATAACTATTTCCTATGAAATTTTTTTTTTCAGTCGGATAGGCTTAAATTAGAACTTCTCAATAGTCAAAAACTTCTCAAATCTAATGTATCTCTTTGTTAACGTATTAAATTTTTATATGTGATTATAATATGGGATACATTTTTGTAAATTATTTGAAAATTTCCGATTAGTTTGGTATATGAACGGAAAAAAAGTCATTTAAAATGAATGACTGGTGTTCGATCTAACATTTTAATTTTTTGTCTTTACTTTGATGTCGACATTTTCAAAATTTTGATTTTTTTTTATCATTAAACTTTTATTATTTTAAATAAGATACTCATTTCATAATACATGCTAAAAAGTTTTTGAAGTTGTTCCATTGACTTTGACTTCAGGGCAATATATTTTAAAGTCGGATTGTCGGAGAATCGGTTGACTTCTTATAATAGTTATAATAATATTTTATTTTTTTTCTTTCTTTTTGTCGCGTTCCATGTGCCTCCTACGTGGGAAGACTGTTTCTTCCTCTCGTTTTTTATTTCTGGTAACACCTTTAGATTAGATACGAATCAAGTTTCTTAATAAGAAAAAATCCTTTTCACGAAATAAGAAAACAATTTGTGATTAGTTGAAACGCATTTCGAATTCTTCCACCTCTTTTTATTTTACACTACAACACTTAGATTAAGTTCAATTGGATTACAGTAAGTGAGTTAATTAGTTCCTCCAAGTCAAATAGAAACGTGTGTAAAAGAGGCCTTTTAGTGACAGCCCTAAAACTTGATAGAATGCATTGCTATCGATATCGAAATCTATCTGCTAAGTTTCAGCTCGAATGGATAAAGCTAGGCAAGTGGATTAATTTGTCGTTATCATTTTCTCAGATTCGTACGCCATACACAAAAGCAAACAAAATCGAAGTTAGGATTTAGAAATACAACATACAAAATTCAAAGAAAATTGTTTCCCTAATGAAAATAAAATTAAAAAATAGGCCATATTCTAAATGAACAACCGAATTCTAAAAATAGATATCAATTAAGTACCATATTTAATGCCTAATAATCTACAAACAGCAAAGTATTTAAAAGTAAATGGTTGAGAACAAAACAGGAACAAAAAGTAATCCAAAGTATTTTAATGATAGTGCAATAAATGTATCTTCTAACCAATCCTCAATAATTTAAGACAACAGGTGCCTGCATTCACCAGACAGTTACAAGGAAGGTTGACTAAGTCTGCTTTAAACAAAACAAAAAAAATATATATATAAAAAAATAGCAAATATCCAGAAAATCACTGGAAAATCCGAAAATCGCCAAAAAAAAGTGGAAATTCGCCAAAAAAAAGTGGAAATTCGCCAGAATAATTTTTTTAAATCGCCAAAAAATCGCCAATCGCCAAACCCTCAAAACCTATCGCCAAACGCCTTCAAAAATCGCCAAATTGGCGAAAAATCGCTAGACCTGGCAGCGCTGCTCCTCTCTGCATCTGATTTCCCACTCTTCTGTAATAAAATTTAGGACCTTAATAGCACTTCTAAAAGAAATGACCCTACACCTTAATACCCTGAGAAGAGTACTCAATGAAAAGGATGTTCTGATTCTAGCGTCTACAGAACAAGAAATCTGATATGGTGGGTTGATGGAATAAACAGACAATGGGTTTCTAAAGAAAGTCATCGCCTCTTATTACCTCGGGCATGCAAGGGACAGTTTAGTTTGAGGGGGGCCTCTGACCATACAAAGCATTCCCACCATGTAACTTTTTCTAATTGGGATTTTATGCCCCTTTGGAATCCTAGCCCTACAAGTTCCTTTTGTGGGTTAGTTTGGGAAAATGATGCTTTTAAGATAAGATAATACTACTTGGAAAATTAAGTTAAAAAAAAACAAAAACTTCTGTGCCGGTGTACCTCCATAAAGGCATGTACAGACAATCCTATGATCAATACGCCTGCCTTCAATGAGTATTACTTTCACAGTCAAACTTGTTTTAAACCATGAAAATATCCTATATACTTAAGAATAATGAATGTATGTTCAAAATATATATGATATCAAATTTATGCTTTCAAAGATAATGCAGTTTTTTATTATGAACAATTTACTAAAGAGTATTATAATAAATTAGATAAAATGCAGTTTTTAATATATGCAATTTAAAAAATGTTTTACTTGCTAAACTCTAAAATGGAATTTTATAATTTGTCATTGGGATCATTTTAATAATCAATTGAATAAGTACAAACAGCCGCAACGAAACTTACAAAATCTAACGAATTTATTTAATTGCGGTGTTTGTTTAACCATTTTCTTTTTCTAACTTACCGCAAAGTCTTATTCAACAGACTCTTTTCCGATTTTAGTTGCCAGGTTTCCAAAAAAAGTTCAAAAATGTATAAATGAATTAAAAATTTGAAGAGAAAATAGTATCTCTCTGTATAAAACTGTGAAGACAGGGACGAAGAAAAAATTGGCACCTTCACCATACTTAACACACATTCTTTTGAAATTTAAAGCAAGTTTTTCAATTCGGATTTGTAATAAGTTAGTGCACTTAAATATTTCCTGGGCTCATCTGCAGTTCTTGATGGCAATTTGAGCTATAGAACAGATTTGAATTTTTTGTGTGCTCTAAGTGCTTGATCACTTCAATAACTAATTAGGATTAATTAATAAATTGGCGTAAAGTATTTATAAACTGTAATAAAATTGAATTTTTTCACAAATTCAAAATTTTCAGGCTAAAAATGTTTAGATGCAGGGGCCTTACAAAATTTACTCCAACATTGAAGATTATAGGCACAATTTTGAAATTTTAAGGCCCCGTCAATTGCCTAAACACTTTTATATCATTTGACAACTAGTTATAAATGATTCGCTACAACTGAGTTTTTGAGTGTTTGTACCCCTAAATATGTTAATATAAGTCCCTGATGAGAAATCGTGTATATGGGAACCTCTCAACATATAAAGTGTCACTAAAATGCTTCGATTATCATCAAGCATCTAAATAACTCCATAATAAACAGCGAATTAAATTCTATTTTTTGATTAAAAAAAAGTAATTTTGAGTGATTAATTACCGAAATTTCCCTTTCGTGCCTCACTTTTGAAAATTTTGAGGGGGTGAGAAGCTGCCTCCTCTCTTAAGCTGCATCAGCATTTTACAAATAACGGTGCTACTAGAAGAGTTAATTTTTTTTTTAATAATTTCTTAAATTGTAAATTATGCCCCGATCTCGAAGACATTTATAATTTCTGTTCTGTCTAATTCTGCAGATGAGGTGTTGATCTGAGGACGAAGTTAGCATAGGAATTATGAGAGGGAAACCACAAACTGTATAGCTTTCCTCTTTCAGCCGAAATTATAAAACAATAGAAGGGGCTCTTTTTTTTCGGTTTGGAGATGGGGAAGGGGGGGGGGGGCACATTTTTCATTTTGGGAAGCCAAGGGAGGGAGCATGTTAGGGAGACACATTTATTGATTTAATCCTAGTGCCCTTCCCAAATTTACGAAACTTTCCTAGAAATAAGCACAGTTATTTTTTCTTTTCAAGACACAACACGATAGTAAAGACAGAAATGGAATTGAGGTAGACAGATTTCAAAGATGTATTTTTCTGGTATCACCAAATTGCCAGCTCTATTCGAGGGTGGTTCCATTTCGATAAGAAATGTGACAAAAATCATAGAAACCTGAAAAATTTACGAAATTTTCATAGAAAAAGTGCAGTGTTTTTTTTTTTTTTCAAGACACAACACGATGGTAAAGACCGAGATAAAATTGAGGTAGGCAGATTTCAAAAATGTATCTTTCTGGTATCACCTGATCACCAGTGATTTTCGAGGTGGTTAAAAAAAATCGCATTTCTTACCGATGTCAGGCGGGGGGCTCCGTTTCGGAGAGGGGGGCGCAGTTTTCATTTTGGGAAGGGGCGAAGTACGTTTGGGAGACACATTTATTGATTTGATCCTGAAAATGTTTATTTTCAATTTGAAAAATGACCGAGTTAAAAAAAAATCACACAGAACTGTTTTTTTGGCGTCCCTCCCAAATTTACGAAATTTCCATAAAATATTTAATTTCTTTTCAAAACACAACACGATGGTTAGAGACAGAGATAGAATTGAGGTAGACTGATTTCAAAGATGTGATTTTCTGGTAGATCGCTAGCGATTTTCGAAGTGGTAAACAAAAATCGCATTTCTTACCGATGTACAGGGGCGCTTTTTTTCATTTTGAAGAGGGGGAGGGGGGGGGGGGCATGCTCAAACTTGGCAGATAGACTCATGAGATCAGATAGATCTCATGTGTATGCAATCAAGTTTTGAAGCTAGTAAATAGTTCGGAATGGATGTTTTCTTCGTAGTGGTAAATCACTATGAAAACTTGATTGAGCTCAATATGTTGCAATTGCACATAAAAATTGGCAATGCATAAGAAAGATTTATAATAAAAACTTTTTTTTATCAGTTAACTATTTCTGAAGGACAAATACTATTTTTATGTACTCTTGCTTGCCATAGTATCTAATAGTTCAATATTGAAACGAAGATTTTATGTCAAGTAAAAATAGACTACGATGTTCACAGTTCACAATACAACATGGAAAAAAAAAAAAAAAAAAAATGCTAAACAGAAAATAAACAGAAAATTTTGTGTGGAAGCTGGAAGAGTGCAGGCTTTTTGGTTGGAGCCAGGGGCGGCATGGTTCACCTTTGAGAGCGGTGGACCAACATTCGAGAGGGCGCCTTACCCCGTTTCACACCAAGCTCGTAGCCAGATTTTTTTTTTTGGGGGGGGGAGGGTTATGGTCGAAGATTTGATTAAATACACATAACAAGTTACAAAAAAAAAAAAAAAAAAAGAAGAAGAAAAAAAAAAGGGGGGGGGGGGGTTGGAGAAAGAGGGGGAAGTGATAAAATAAGACTTCACACAATTCCGGGGATGGGGGGTTGGTTATGGTCGAAGATTTGATTAAATATACATAATAAGTTACACAAAAAGAAGAAGAAAAAAGAAGGGGAAGCGGTAAAATAAGATTTCACACAATTTCGGGGAGGTGTCCCGAGGACCCCCCCTGTCTCACACCAATGAATAAACTTACTCATTTTGCACGAGCCACTGCGGCATCACGCTTAATTAGGACTACCTGTGATACCACAATGTGGCACATCCCCAGACGTATAGAAATGAACAGAATAAAGTGAAAGCAGTTATTTTTATGTATAAAATTTCAAGTTACAATACCAAACACAAATTGCACATAGTGATGACTAATAAAGATACAAAAAACGATTAAATGTTCCCTATTACTAGGCTATTTTAAAAAGCATGATGCCGCCTCATTTCAGAGCTGTTTTCACACAACCTTTTTATGATAACTTCGCTATCGATTAATTTAGACTCCTGGTTAGACGCGCGACCTTTTGTCTTGCAGTTAGTCGCGTGGGTGACAAATGTCCCCCAAATTCAAATTTTCGTGCATACCATTAAATATCAAATATCAAAGTAAGTGGGTATTTTAATTAAAAACACAACATTATTGAACAGAATAAAGTAAGAATTAAAAAATATTTTTGAAATAACTTGAAAAAAACTGTACGAATCATTTGATCATGGGCTGCCCTACAATCAATTTATCAATAGATTGATTGTAGGGGACATTTGTCAACTGCGAAAACAAACTAAGGGTTAAAACACGATATATTTATTATTTACAATTTTTGCAGATTTTTAATGATCATTTAACTTTTTACGTAGAATACATTTATTGTTACGAAATGAAAGAGCTTTATGAACAGTTGATGATGTCAAAAAATAGTGTGTACCACAGACTTTAATTAATAACTCAAAAAAGAAAAATATAGCAAAAGTTTATTTCTGATTTTGATACTGATTAAGAAATTAATGAATTAGAAAAGAAAAAAAAAAAAATTCACAAAGCGAAATGAGCAGTTGTCATTTTCAGTGACTTTAACCTCCCCGAAATGAAATAACTACAAGATTAAATATGAATCTTATTATTTTTGATAATAACTGAAATTGATTGAGGGGGATTTTTTTTTTATCGTTGTCTTATGAAACTGAGAAAATTAAAATTTCTTAACTGTCTCATGAATTGGTCAGAAAATATATGGAATACGTTTACGGTTAAAAATTTAAATGTCCTTAAATGTTTTCAATTGTATGCCAATTTATTTTTTAGTAATTTCAATAGTAACGTAAAAAATTCCTTTAATTGCTTTTATGAATAGTTTATAATATTTATGATAACTAAAATTATAATTAAAAATAACTTGTGACTTAAAATTTATTTAAAACACATTGTTAACAAAATCACTAATGATACATTCATGTGCAAAGGTAAAAAATGGTTTTACTACAGATATAGTTAATATGGTCTTCTATGCACTATTTTTTTATCCCAGCGTCTACTTAATCCGAAAAATATACATTTTGTCAATTTTTGTCTGTAATTTCCAATTTCTTGCTACATTTCCCGCCGAAAAGCAAGTATTGCTTGAGAGAGAAAAATGATGTAATCATTTGATAAAATCAAGTATTAATTTACATTTGCGTAAAGTAACATTACGCATTTCCCCGGTTTTATATATATATATAGCTGGAAATTACGGTATACATTTAGTTTCATTTCATCGGGAAAAGAAAAACTAAATCGATTAATCAATATTTGTTGTATTCTGTTCCGATAGTAATACATGAAACTTGACTAAAATTCTAAGTTTATATTTTAGTTTTATTCCATCTTCAAAGATACAGATAAACTCACTTTAAAATAAAAAACTTAATTATTTAAATTTAAAATCGATATTTATTTGAAATTTTTCCCACTGTTCTCGGAGGGCGCACTATCCCGGTGGGCCAGGCCGAGCATGGTTGGAGCCAATTTGTAAGCTGCTCTAACCTCAGGGTATTCGGCGAAAGAGTGCATTGCATGGGGAAAATGAGATGGACCCCCTTCTTTTAACATTTCTTGCTGACTATCGGGATCCCTGATTAGAAATAAATATTTATCTATCTTTATAAATAGCCAATTTTGCGCCAAGCACAAAACTACAGCAGGGCCATCTGTTGGCCTAGATCATAACTCTTCTAAAATCTAAACAAATTGTTTTGCGGGGATATGTTTTTTTCCATTGAAATGAAAATACATTTAACAAAATCTGTCTTTTTTTTTTATCGCAAAAATCTATTCAAATAAAACAAACACTCTCCCCAAAAATGTTTCATAAAAAAGTTTCCTTTTCATGTATACTTGAAATTACAGATTTTTGAGAGAGCCTGTTTTGTCACTAAAGTTTTAATTTCTCCGGATTTGAAAATTTACGGGATATGCTCAGTCTATTAATCACCTAATAAGCGTAATTTTTTTTCGAAAAACGAGTCTTATAAGATTGTACCACTTTTATCAATCACCTAGTAAAATTCACGTTTCCTATTCTCCAAGTTAAAATGCACTTTAAATAAATTATATACATACCCGTTAAAAGTATAAAAAAATCTACATTGAAATTAACTCATTCAGTAAATTATTTCGAATTCACGAAATGAATTAAAAAGAAGAAAAAAAAGTGCTCAGTTTTCTACACTTATTTTATAAATAATTTATTATACTTTTTTCATCAAATTAATTTTTACCATTTGAAAAGGTACTATATGGTTAATATAACCATTTCTTACAACGAATCCTGATGGTCTAGTGGTATGACGCTTTGTTGCAAACGCCATGGTTCGAATTCCGGTGTAAGAAATCCTCTACTTCCTGCAGTTGACCATGGATGTCTGCATAACCAATGTATATATGGTACCCGTGTAAAGTTTTCATTTATTGTTTCCCTATTTTCCCCCGGATTTTGTGGATATCTAATAAACATCTATTGGTCGTCCATTGGATTTTGTAGATGCTAACTGAATGTCTTTTGGTCATCTGCAATATCCAGAGAAAATCTTATCGGTAGACATTGTGGAAGTACAATGGATGGATAAAGTACAGCGTTTTCCGGGACATTTGACGTCTATTATATGTAAACGTATGTTCCAATAGATATCCCATTTTTTTTTTAAAGCATATCCAGTAGATATCTATTGGACGAGTTGTGGCTATGTGGGCTGTAATATCGCTGTTAATAAATAAAATAAATTACAATAGAATTTTAAAATAATACGTCACTATTTACAACTCTATACAGAAAATTCGTGCAACAATATTTATACTTGAATGTTTTCCGGAAAAAAACTAAGCACAGGATTCCCATTAAGAATATTAAGGTTTTTTGCAGAAAATTCACAGTAGATTGGATATAAGAACTTCGGCATTCCGGATAAACCGGAAGAAAAAAAAATCACTTTTTATAATAATACATTTATTTATAATCAGTGCAAATTCAGCTATTTCGTTATTACAAATAAAAATCCACCAAAATAAAGAGAGAGAAAAAAAAAAAAAAAACGCTCAACCTCAAACGAAATATATATATATATATAAAAAAAAAATAAAAAAAAAAACATTTGGCCTATTCGCCTTTTTTTGCCAAACTTGATTTTCAAAAAAATCCGGTTGGTTGAGCTTTCCTGTTGATTGAATGCCGGATAATCGGGCTTTTACTATATAAAGAATTTAAAAAAAAAAAAAAAAAAAAAAAAAAAAAAAGCAATCACTTTAATAAAAAAATAAACAGTTCACAGCTTTTCACTAGGTGTGTAAAGCTAGACGTCCACTATCGCTGGGCAGAGCGGAGTGGATTAGAGCCAATTACAAGGCTGCCAATGTCTACTATAGCACGAGCCTCGAGCTACAATGGACGTTGACAGCCTTGTAATTGGCTCTAATCCTTTCCGCTCTGATCTGCTCAGCGATAGTGGACGTCTAGCTTAATCCACTCCTCTCTGATCTGCTCTGCTTAGTGATAGTGGACGCCAAGCTTAAGCTTGGCCTCCACTATCGCTGAGCAGAGCAGATAGGAGTGGATTAGAGCCAATTACAAGGCTGCCAATGTCTATTATAGCACGAGCCTCGAGCTACAATGGACGTTGACATCCTTGTAATTGGCTCTAATCCACTCTGCTCAGAGATAGTGGACGCCAAGCTTAATATCATGACATTTTGAATGAAAAATATGATGCCAAAAAAGTTGGCAAATTTTAAGTTTTCTTAAAATTTGAAATAAATAAAAAAATTAATTGAATAATAAATTAAGTTGAAATAATAAGAAATCAAACATTTTAATAAAAACAAATCCCTCAACATGAAATCATAATTGCAATACAAATATAAAGGAGTTAATTTTTCAAAAAAATAAAGTTTCTGATGAGTTGTTCACAAGCCCCGGAACGTCTTGACGAACAGGACTTTGTTTACGTTATCGGCGGGAATCGGGAACCGCGGGCAGTTGACGAGCCAGTTGTTGCTCCAGAATGTCTCATTTTCCTGGACACAGCTCGCGGGGCACGTCAGGAGCCACATGGCGATCCTGCTCAGATTGGGATAGGCGTCGGAGTGCTGGTTCCAGAACTTGAGCACGGGGAACTTGTTTGTCAGATCCTGGCCAACGAGGTGGAATGGCTCCGTGAGGTACTTATCCACCTCCTCCAGGGCTGCCTTCTCGCACTTGCCGGCGTCAAAGCCATTCGAGTACAGCTCCGAGAAGTGCTCGCTGTACTTCTTGCGGCTGTCCACCATGTCTTCCATGTTGGGAGACTCCATGCACTCTTTTACAAGGCCCTTGACCTTGTTGCTCGCCTCCCTATGCTCGGCCACTGAACCAAGGCTCACCTTCTTGAAACGGGGGTCGAGCAGGGTGGCCATGCGGTGGTAGATTGTTACGGACTTGGCAAAGCGGTCACTGACTTCGGCTCCGACGGTCTGCTTGAGCTGCTTCAGGGCTGCTGAGTCACAGAGGCCAACTACGCAGTGCTTCTGGAGTTTTAGCACCCATGGGATGACCAGATTGAGGGTGGAGTCCGTGGAGCTGGACAGTTGGACAATGGCATCCTCAAAGAGCTTGAAGAACTCCACGACGCTCGATATGGTGGACTTTTCCACCGAGAGGAGATGAGTGGTGTTGGTGATGTTAAGAGCATTGAGTATATTTTCGTATTGGTCATCAATGGAGCGGAACAGGGCAAGGATTGATGTCCACTTGTCGTCCAGGCACTTGGCCAGTTCCTCGGGGAGCTGGACTTCCTCGGAGATGGCATCGAAGTGCTCCACGAGGTCAACACAGTGACTGAGGAGGTTGGTGAAGTCCGACAGGTCACTGCTCGCGTTGGTGGCACCTTTAGTTGCTGCCGCTTGGAGGATGTTGGTCAGGTGCTGCACAGAACACTTGACCATGTTTTCGTCTTTGAATGCGGTCACTAGATTTGATTCGTTATCTGTGGCGATAAGTTTCTTGAAAGGTATGACAGGCTGGTCGGAGAGGAAACGCGAAAACCACTCGGAAACGTTTTCAGACGTCTTGGACTCATAGTCAAAGTCGTCCGTGTGGAGAACCACAGATTTGAGCTCCCCATCGTTTGTCGCGTAGCTGCAGTAGACGCTGATGAACGGCGACTTTGTCTGCTCATCGATCCACACATTTAGCCTGTAAGTAGCACCGTAGGAATGTTGGAACTCAGTGTAGAACTCGTTCACTGACGTCACGTACAGGTCATTCAGGATAAAGCTCGTTAGCGTGGGTGTCGCGCACAGGAGGCTGTCGATGTTCACGTCTCCGTAGATGGCTCCTACTGTTATGCACATCTGGAGTATCTTGTGGAACTCCGGGTCGTGGATTACATCGATGGAACTCTCGGAGCTGAGGGCGAAGTTGAGGAGTTTCTCGTGGGCGGGAATGGCATCTCCATCAGTGAACGCCTCGGGTTCCTTGATGCTCTTCTTATTTGGGATGAAGATGATGTTTGGGGTGGAACGCTTCTTACGCTCTTTTGGTCTGGAGCACGTTCGGATGTGGTATCGCAATGTCGACGTTGACTTCTGTGAGTCGTGGATGAACAGCGCCAGACACTTGAAGCATCCGACGAAAACCTTTGACAGCACCATCTGCTCATCTCCACAGCGGCGGATGTAGTAAGGGATCTTGAGCTTCTTTGCTTCACTGCGGGAGATCAGGAGTTTTATATCGCCAAACCAGTTCCAGACGTCGCTCTTGAAACGACGGTTTCCCTTCATGTTCATGAATGACTTGCGAGTAACGACAGCCTTTTGTTTCTGGAACAGTTGTTCGATAACTTCTTTCTGCTTTCGAGGGTCAGTACGGAAACGCTTTACACGTGGTGTCTGTCCGTCCATACTGGTTACCTGTCGGTCGCTTTCCGCCAATTCTGGCGGGTCTTCTTCCATTTTGTCTTCTGATACAAAAATGCTGAAAGAAAATAACCAATCAAAAAAGGAATAAACAATCCATGTTTACAAGAAATACAAATATATACTCTTGACACTTACTAGTGGCACATTACACATAGAGATGAGAATGTATGAAAAGTTTTCCAAGGAGCTCATTCGTATACAAAACATTTTATTTATTGTGAAAATTTGATTGGAAGAGAAGTAAAATATTGAAAGAAACAAATTTTAAAGGTAAAACTTAACTTGATTAAAATGATAAAAAATCATGACAAAAAAAAAAAAAAAAAAATTAATAAAAAATTTGATTTACATCAACTTTGTTTTGCTTTAGAGTATAGCAATATTGGCAAAGAAAATACATTATGCAGAGCGTTAAAGATTTGCTTCCCAGGTATTCTGTATGGATATTTAAGAAATATGCATATTTTAAAGTTATGTTACATTTTGTAATAGATATGCTTTTTTTCAATGAATTTATTTTATTGGCACAGAGTAACCTGGAACTACAATTGCAACAAGACTTCCAATGTGTGTTAGTTCTGTATTGACTTACTTGAGCAATTTTATCCTGCTTGCTAAACACTGTTTTGAACATCACAATTATTAATTCACTTCACTTTATTTCGATAAACCGAATCCATAAGTATGGTTTATTTGAATAAATTTAGGCATTTATTTTTACTAATAATAATTTATTGTCAGTGTACGTACAAGTTTCCTATTATTCGGGACTACATTTTGAATAATGTTTCCGGATGCACTTAAAATACATGGTCAATATGAAGTGATTTATGTAAATTTTGGTCATGTAATAATTTTCTCAGTATATAAAAGGGCTGACTATAAGCTTTGAAAATAGTTGCCTCAAATGTAAAAAATAGTAGTCTCAGGTATTGAAAATAGTAACCTCACTTTTCATAACATAATAACGATTTGTTCTTTCAAGTCGAAAATGATCTTTCTCCAATTTTGAAGGTTTTAAGTATTCCATCAAGAACAGAACAAAACTGGTGATTTATATAAAACTCAGAGACACTCTTCGTTATACAGATGATCTTTTGATTTAAAATAGTGTCTAGTACCAAGTAAACACTATATCCTATACGGAAAAAAGACATGTATCTTAATGATACGGTAAATCTTTCAAAAGGATCCAATACCTTTTTCGTGCCTCTTTTATTTAAAGCAAAAAAATAAAATATTTTTAATTTGGAAAAATAGACAAACAAAAGGGTAGAATATAGTATTCACATTCTGCGATGGAAGTTGACAAAACTACCTTACTCACTAACAGCACCTAAGCAAAAAAAAAAGCTGAATTTCACGTATAAGCAACGGTAAAAATCGACTGGTAAAAAGCATACTTTTTTCTAAAAAAATTTCAAAGTCAAATAACGTTTTGGCAAAAAAAAAAAAAAAAAAAAAAAAAAAATCATGTTTAACAATTGCACTATATTGACAATAACAGGTGAATTTAATGAAGCCCAGTTTTCTAATTTTTAAGCTACATTCAGGTAATTAAATAAATTGCTTTTACATTTAAATTATCATAAATATTAAAATTTTGGTCATTTTGCATCGACATGGCGAAATCGATCATCCCACCAAAATCAAAGCCGTCCACCATAAAGGCATCAACGGAAGCCTTGGCCAAAGAAATTCTTCTGCCAATCTGCGACACTAATTGGGGCATTAGAAAATAATCTGCAGTGTCATTTTTTTTTTAGTTTGCATAAAGTAAATAAGCATCTTATGCGTAAATTTTTTCAAAAATGCCTGTTTTATAGAATTTTGGCAGTATAAATTAAATATTTAAACGGAAATATTCGAAATTTTTGCATCTTATTTTTTTTTATTTTAAAAAACTTTTTATAACACGATTTAAATAAGGATATACAATAAAATTTGGTAATTAAAACTGCTTTCTTACACAAAATTAAATTAAAATTGTAATCATCTATATATTTAATAGGCAATACGTTTTTTGGGGTTAGTCCGTCCGCCTACACTGCTCAACCAATTTCAATGATCAAGGTATCATTTTAAAGGAAATAAGCTGTAGATTTGCCAAAACGTGCTAAAATAATTTATTAACACTTTATTAATTAGTTAAATTTCAATATTTTTCATCATTAAGCTACTACAAAGCCTCAATGATTTTGAATATATGAATGGCAACATCCTTACGTATGTAAACAACAAACCCGTTGCTAATTTTAAAGCTCTTTTTAAACTCTTCGTTTCAAAGTTGATTTTTTCTGTTTTTCTGAAGCATTTTTGTATTAGAGTAATTATTATTTTGAAGTATTTCTATTCAGAAAATGCCTCGCGTTGGACGTCGTTCTCTAACGGGGCGACGTGAACGAAACAATTTTTCCGAGCGTAGTGAGGCGTTTGTATCCCAACCCAAGCGAGGCATTCAGGGGTTGGTGAGTGTAGCTCGCGTTGTTTTTTATCAGAATAAATAAAAGATATTGGGACTTCAATGTAAGGGCATAGCTAATGAAGTTTTAAGTCAGAATGTTGGCGGATAGTATATTTAACTTTCTATTATGAAACTTGCAATTTGGGTGTTTTCTCTATTAGGCCTTATATTAAATTTATAAACATTTGGTTACATTTTTTTATGGCTGGCAAACCTATTCGAGAGCAGCAAGATGTTTTAACCACAAATTCGAGTGGCAAAGCAGCTCAATCCGAGCGCAGCGAGGCGTTTAGGAGTTGGCGAGCGTTAGCGAGCAGGGGGCGAAGCCCCCTAGTTCAGTATTAATTCAAACCAAATGGCAAAAGTGATCTTCACACACACTCTAATCACGAACATAGCGGCTATCACATCAGCGGAAGCATAAAAACAGCATCGCAATTCTCGCTGATAATTGCTATTAAAACGGTTTAAACCTGAGTGAAAATTACCACTATTCAAACGCAAATATCGGCAAAAACAGCCCCCTTGCCGACGCAAATCTCGGCAATACATTAAAGCACCAATTTGATAAAATGACTATCACACCAACGTAAATATCATCGTTAGCACCCAATAAATCGCTTGGAAATCTATGCAATACAGGCGATTATATCGACGTAACACTACGAAATTAAATATCACAACCACGTAAATCTCAGCGATGATGATAACTATTGAACTGCAAACCTTCGAAATTGTAGCTGTTATTACATCGGCGTAGCAGTCGTCGAAGAGAAACATCACAAGAACGTAAATATCGACGACAGCTACCGTCGCGCGAATCTCGTCAATTGCATCAGCGAAACTAACCAACGTAAATAATAGCGAATCCTCAAGAAAAGTGAAAATTACATGGGAGGCTTGCCGTATCGATTCAGGAATAATCAGTCAAAAAAGAGCACAGTTGCCATGAGCGTCTATTATATTGATGATAATCACGCAACAACGTAATCACCGCATCGCAAGAAGAGCGCCGATTTCATCACGCAATTAAATGGCCATTATATAAATAATTTATTACCAACAATATAGTATGATTATGATTGAAAAATAAAATTAATACCAAATAAGATTTAAAATTTTAATTATCTTTATTTTGTCCAAAAAGCACATGCATTTCCGTATTTTATGGATACATGCTTTGCAGGGACCGATTATAGCATAAAGAAGAAACCACGATAACAGTACCAAAACGGCTGTGCTAATACAAGGTGGCCACAAAATTCAGGAAAAAAAGTTCCCTGATTTCCAAGACAGATTTCTAAAAAATTCCCAGATTTTAGGGCAAACTTTAAAAAAAAATTCCATAATTTTCTTAGGTTTTCCAAATGTCTAGACACCCTGATCAAATAGAACATGTATGCTAAAGAAATAATTTGCAAATTTTTTAAAAATAGTTTTGCTGGTAATGAAAAGTTTAAATTATTCCGTAACGTTAAACTTCTAACGATTAGCACCAGAAATATCCGGGTAAATAGCGCCAAAATATGGATGAACGTGCCTTAAACAATACAAAATTTCCCTGATTTTCATGAAATTTTTAAAAGTTCCCCGATTTTTTCCAGAATCAGAAAGCTCCTTGATATGATTTCAAGGTATTCCCGGTTCTGTGGCCAATCTGTAATATCGGAAAAAGCAGCGGTTAAGCCGTTAAAACAGCACAACCTTTGAAGAAAATGACTATTACTTCAATGTAAATATCGGCGATAGTGCTTTCCAATCTCACCATTAGATCTACTACATCAATGTAATATTAGGTTCAAAATATCACCACAAGAATGTAAATATTAGCAATAGCGTCCACCATATAAGTATAAATCTCGCAACGGTCAATTACATCAGCGTAATACGTGGCGAAAATGACCACAACGTAGATCTCGGCCAGCATACAAGCCCAAATACCAGCAATAGAGGCCATTACATTGGAGTAATGAAATTGACAAACACACTAACAAAAGCATTAATGATAGAGACGAGCATTAGAGCAAGCAAGGCCAAAATTCACCAGAGATTTAGGCCTCTATTTCACCAGAGATTTGAGGAATTCTGAATGCAGGCCGATCAGACTTGTAAGCAAGTATATGATACACCCCCTTGAAACTTTAATGCGGAGCTTTATTTACATTTAGTAAGGTGTGGGTGTCATACACTACACTCTTCCCATTTCTTGATTTTCAGTATTGATTTGGTAAAATAACAAGCCCTTTTTCTTTATAGTAACTTCGATCTTGTGTGTGGGCAATTGGATGGCTGGGTATGTCGATGATGGGCAAATATGTGGCCGTCATCCAAACGGAGTGAAAGTTGGCAGATAGATTCGATATCAATGCAATTCTATCAAATTTTGGCGGCTTTCACTGTTACTAAAAGGTTGCTTTTAAGGAATACTAATAAACTAACTTGCTGTCATCCAATTGCGCATTTAACCGATCCCTGAAGAAACTCTTTCCTGTTGCCAAAATTTTTTTAATAAATAAATAATAAAATTGTTTTAATAAGAATAAATAAAAGATATTTGGATGTGAGTGCATAAATTCACATTCATTTATCTAATGAATAAATTTTGAAAAGTAGTTTACCGCATATTTTGCTGATAGTGATGTTGTTAACATTTAAAATTAGATGCAAACTCCAAGCACACGCTGGCAACAGAAACGGCGCTTTTTCAATAAATATAAAAATTGACAATAAAGGATTTACATTAAAAACTTTTATGGGTTACATACCAATGCCAAAGTTAGGTGCCTTTTTAAGACAAAGATGATTTACGGAGACATAATCAAGCGTAAGAGTTTATATCCCAATGGCTACGTGACAACCCTCAATTGCTAAATGTATATATTTTACGCAGATATAAGTTTTCAATTAAAAAAGAACAGATTAAGAAAACTGTTGATGGCATTTTCCCCCGGTGTTCACGGCAAATTCATTCTTGTCCAGCAATATAAATAAAATAATTTGATATAATAGTGCATGTTGTTGAGCGGCGAAAGATAAAACATTGGAACCAAACAGGTAGCCAAAAATGTTTGTCGTCAAAAATAACAATCGAGCATATTTTTTTATCGTCGGACTAACAACTCGATATAAACTAAAATTAACACCACGTTCACCCCCCCCCCCCCACACACATTTATAAAAAAAAAAAATCAAATCCCTGTTTTGACAAAATTGCGTAAGTACCTTTACTATCGGATGGTATCCTTAAAAAAATAGTTAAAGGTTTTGCTTAAAATAGTCGCTTTGGGTCCTTTTTCATTGAAATAGTCGCTTAAGTATCCTTTTTAGTCGCCTAGAGACAGTACTCTCGGACCTTTGATGCAACAATAAATATAACTTTTAGTCTTCATGCAATTTTAGCATTTCTGGGGGAGAACTCACCATTCTTTGGGCCTGGTGCATGCACGAACGTGGTATCGCAACGTAGACGTCGAATGCTTCTGCGCATCGTACATAAACAGTGCAGAGCATCTGAAGCAGCCGACGAACACCTTACAGATCATCTCCTGCTCGTCTCCCCTCAAGACGTACGGAATCTTGAGCCTCTCAGCATCTCCCTCGCTGATAAACAGCCGAACATCGCCGAACCAGTTCCAGACGTCGCTCTTAAACTGCTTCTGTCCCTTGTGGTTAGACGTCTGTTTCTTGACAATGATCGCTTT
The DNA here is from genome assembly GCA_963978545.1 of Linyphia triangularis. Taxonomy (NCBI): domain Eukaryota; kingdom Metazoa; phylum Arthropoda; class Arachnida; order Araneae; family Linyphiidae; genus Linyphia; species Linyphia triangularis. The sequence continues at coordinate 91,882,845 of OZ021731.1, read as the reverse complement.
CTTCTGGGAGACGAGTTGCTGCATGATTGCCTTCAGTTTGCGTGTGTCTGGGTTGAAGTAGGTGCCACCGGTGTCCGCGCATGCGTCTTCTATGTCAGTCACAGAAAGCTCAGTATCTTTGTCGGCTAGTTGGGAAGGGTCGGAGATGCATATTACGACATTCTCGCCTGATTCATAGCTGAAAAGGAATACAAGTCAGATTAAAAATGGTTAGACTTCTAGTCCTATGTTACAATCACAGCTCAATAGCATTGAAAATAGTTGCTTTAGATGTAAAAAATAGTATTATCAAATACTGAAATTGATAGTGAGAAAAACTATATTTTGAACTAGCTGAGTGGTTCTGCATTGAGGAAACCCGCCATTATGTATAGATCCTAGCTTCTCGTGAAATTTCAAGAGCTGTATTAGAAGTAGCTTTGTAAAAAATTAATTAGCAAATGTAAAAAAAACTACATAATTTTTTTACATTCTGCTTATCAAAGGTCTAATTAGAAGGCTAAAACTACTTATGTCGAAAATTTCAGAGCTCTAGGCCCGTTAGAAGTCGCTTTGTAAAAAATTAATCAAATAATATTCAATAACATGCTCGTTTCGCTCGCTGAAAGGTTCATTGTTGAGCAAGCAGAAGATTGTTTCACTTGCTAAAAGATTAATTACTATATAAACACTTAATATTAAAACAGAAGATCGAAACTACTTCTGTTGAAAATTTTAGAGCTCCATTCCTATTAGAAGTTGCTTTATATATATATAAATAAAAAAAAAACGATTTAAAAAAAGTAATAAAAATTTTAGCATTATGTTTTTTAAAATTCAATTAGAAGGCCAAAATTGCTTATGTTGAAAGAAGGGTTGGAAAGAAAACCATTCTTTAAAAAAAAAAAAAAAAAAAAAAAAAAAAAAAAAAAAAAAAGTTTAACAATTAATATTGTTACACAAATTTTCTGTATATAGTTGTAAATAGTGACGTATTAATTTAAAATTCTATTGTATTTTATCTTATTTTATTTATTAACAGCGATAATACAGGTTAGAAAAAGGTGGTAACATCAAAAGCAATCGGGAAATTTCGAGATGTTTCTTTTTATTTGACGAGTTGGCTGGATATTTCGAGAAGGTTTTCAAGCGCCTCTATAAATGCAACCGCAGCTAAAATCGATAGACAGTTTGACTTCGGAACTCGATGAAAGCTGAACGCTTTGAGTGTGCCTGACCTGAATTCGAAGTTGTTGAAACTTGTGTTGAAGCTTGATGCACTGTTCTTCGATTAAATTTTGTAAGCCTTTGAAGAATGAATAAATAATAGTCTAATAAAAACTGTGCCATCATTGCCTCTGTGAAAAATTCATAACAATATGTCAGATGTCTTTGTTCATTTTATAACAGTGCGCTCGGTCATTCCCTAGTCGATGCTGTTTTAGCAGCGGTGATGCCTCTTTATCAGAAGATGCTATATACTTAGAATTTATATTCGTTCTTCTCTTTGGCGGATTTTAAAATGATTTGAAAGTTTTCAGTGAATTTCAATAATCTTCGGCGAATCTACAATGGACAATTCCCGCATTTTTTAAAAACGAATGAAGTTGATTTATATTTATAAAGAATTTCTTTCTGATTTTAAATATTCCAATAAAAGTTCTTTAAAAAATTAGTTATTTAAATATTAAGAAATAAAAATGCGCAAAAACCCCTCAAATTGCGATCCGCTCAAAACGGGTCGATTTTGAGTATGACGTCAAGAGTCTCGAAAGGTTCGGTGACTTCGCTCCGTTTGTTATGGTATGGTTTCTACCACAAAAACTTAGTAGTTGCCGTTTCTCAAATATTTCTGATCGTCTATTTTGTAGGTATTTGTTTTTTTACTTAATTGCAAAAATGGAACCTGGTTTTTTAAGAGGCCAATTGGACAATTTGCCAAAAATTGACTTGACAATGATGGCTGTCTATTTCAGAAAGAATATGGATTTTGTAACAGCGGAAACCTGTGGCGTAAAAGCCAATAGGCAAGATTCCCTGCTTTAATTAACTTGAATGGTTTTGTTGTGCTTGGAATAAAAAGTTTGGTGGGAAAATATCGGCATTTTTTCTTTAAAGGGGGCCGTTGTCAACATCCAAGTCCGGTACGGATTCTGCGAAAAGGTAATTTTTGCCAAAAAAATGGCTGCCCCGCCATTTTTTTTAATGACAAGTGAACATAATTTGGCGTGGTTTTATGTAAACAATTCTTGACGCAGGATCAGTACCGGACTTTCAATTTTGGCCCATTACTTTGCGCTTGTTGTTTACAAAAATTTAGAATAGCTTTCCAAACAAATAGCTTGTTTTAAACTTAAAAGGCAAACATTCTTTAATTTTCCTAATATAAAAATTATCATAAATGTAACTTATTTCAAAATGATCTTCACAAACATAACGTACAGTCTTTGTCGACAGTGGCATATACTTTTCAATGTCCCTCTTCATCGCTTGGCACCACTTTTTTCGAGTATTTTTATACCGCGGTAAGTAAATGAAAATTTTGTCAGGAGATGTTATGGTTGTACTTTAGAACAATGGCACGATACAATATTTGTAGAAAATGTTAAGACATTTTAAGAAAAAAATCAATCAAATAATCTCAAAACAAAATGACGAGAAGACAAGTATTTGAAATTTCTATGATAACGTTTTAACAGCCGCAACCGCCAAGTGATCTATGGAGATATTTAGGAAGCGGTGACGTCACAATGGAGTCAAAAAAAAAAAAAAAAAAAGATCTGTTCCCCCGCAAAAATCTGACAGGCAAACTTAAAATGCAATTTTTTTGAAAAAAAAAAAGAAAAAAAAAAAAAAAAAAAAAAGCGTAGAGAATAGAAATTTTCGTGTTAATGGTCATTTCCAGACATTTAGAATAAAAAAAAAAAAAATGCGGGAACTGTCCATTGAGGCTGCAAGTAATGAAGTCAAATTAAGTCTAAATAATAAGTTGCTATGCTAGATTCTATGTATATTTTGACACACTCTCATCAAATGAAATTAAATACATAATACAAAATAATCCAGCCAGAAAAATTTGACCATTTAAAATTTTGTATATTTTTTTTAATACGTACAAAACACTGGTAAACATACTCAACAAAATATGTCAGGTGTCTATAGTGCAGCTCTAGCCTCCGTTTAAAAAATAATCAAGAAAATTGTAAAAAGTTTTTCATTTTTGTTTTAAAATAAAACAAGATCCATACAAAGCGAAAAACTAGCAGGCATTGAAACGATAGCGTTATCTACCAAATTGTTCGCCAACAAAAAAATTATCACCAAGTGACATGGATATAGTACCAATATTGGCCAACGCGGTGCCACACAACACACCTAATGATATACGTAGGTGTTTCACATTAGACGTCCTTCTTACATATGATATTGCAATGGACACATCCTGGAAAAAAGATTTAATAGATTTATTAAGTTGATCAAAATCCGACTGAAAACATTCAATAACGCCACCAACGTATAGTGGTAAATTACAAGGTCCGGCTATTAATTTCCAGGACTGACGTAACTGTAGGAGAACAAAAAGCAGGAAGATGGCGCTAATGATTGCATTTTGAAGAGCGTTTTCTTGCGCATGTGCAGTGCAATCGGCGCCATTCTGAAGTAAGTGGTTCTCGTGGAAAGGCGCATTAAAACGTAGCTCTTAAATTCCTGTTGTCGAAGTGAAAATGGAGCAAAGAATCAACATTAAATTTTGCTTCAAATAGGGTATTGACTGTAGGCAATTTGACTGTTATTTTTTAAGTATCGCTTAAAGGATTATGCAAACATATGATTGATAATATTGCTTCGTAAAGAAATTTCGATGTGCAACTTTAATTATTTTGGAGCTTCATACAAAATCAGTCCATAAATTTAAATTGATTTCTGAAATAATTATCTTTTTTAAATATATATACGACAGTGTCGAGGCCGTGCGCGAAAAACCAAGTATCTTTCTAGATGCTCAGCCTACAAGGCCATAATCCTGAATTTTTAAACGAGTTTGACGTCACAGCAAAAAGCTATGAAATTTTGTGTTGATGTTCTATTGATGTTGTTTGCACTAGTAAATGGTTCACTTTTTCTTAAGGATATTTTATATAATATTATTATTTACAATAGTTTCGGTGAGTATAATTTTTTCAAAATGTTAATATAAAAGTATAACGCACCAAATGCAATTTGGTTGCATTCTATTTCAAAAGCCATTTCTAAAAAATCTGTTTAAGCGGGTATAGTTAAAATAATTGAAGGACTGTATTTCCATAGGTTAATTTTTTAATTATTAAATGACGAGCCATAGTTTGGCTAGTGTCAATACAGAGCGCTTCTAAAAATAGAAGACTGCAGTTTCAAAAACAACCACGCAGGGGTGGCGGAGAAAAAAAGTTCGCCAAAGCGCCAAGAGCTGTTGAGATTCAGCCAGGGGAAAAAGAAACTGCAGAACATTCTGGCGGGCATTGAAATATAGAGATATTTCAAGGAAAATACAATTTTTTTGAAATAATATACACATAAGGTATATATAATGACACAACTAATTTGAAATTAGTATAAGCAAAAATACAAAAATATGTCTTTAAACAAAATAGAAAATAAAGTTTAATTAAAGACAATTAAATGACAGGTGCATCAGTATTATCACTTATGGGCAAAATGTTTGTGATATCTCTTCTAAATTGCCCAGTAGGCGTCTTTAGATCAACAACTCTAACATTGTTATCAGCTCCTGGAATGACATTTATGATTCTGGCCAATGGCCATTTTCCAACAGGTCCTTAAGAATCACCATCATTCCCTTTTTAACATTTTGTTTTTTGAACAACCATTTACTGCGTTGTTGCAAGTGACTTAAATAGCTCCAAAATGACTGTACCATTTTTTGAAGCCATTTATTCAATAAGTTTTCATTTTTATCAATCAAATTTGGCTCCGGAAGAGAATTGACTGGTCTACTTATTAAAAAATGTCCAGGAGTTAACACCTGAAAGTCGTCGGTATCAATGGATAAAGGAGTCAATGGGCGTGAGTTCATTCAGAAAGCCCTCGATTTGTACCATTATCGTATTAAACTCCTCCAAAGTTAATTTTGAATCACCGACTACTCTTTTAAGGTGGTACTTGAATGATTTAACCCCAGCCTCCCAGAGCCCACCGTGATTCGGACCTCTGGGAGGAATAAACTTCCAATCAATTCTCTCTGAATTCAAAAAATGTGCAACTTCTTCATTATTAACAAACAATTTATGTAACCTTTTTAATTCTGCACTAGCTCCTGTTAGGTTGGTCTCGTTATCACTAAATATTTTATAGCTTTTACCCCTACGAAAAAGAACCTTTTTTAAGGTTGCGATTAAGGCTTGAGATGTTAAGTCGAAAATAAATTCTAAATGCACAGCCTTAGTGGTCATACTAACAAATATTGCAACATAAATCTTTTGCAATGTGCCCTTTCTTTGGTCCTTATATTTAATTTGAAAGGGGCCGCACAAGTCGATTCCAACATTAGAAAACGGGGGGTTAAACGACTCTCCCATACGCTGGTATGCAGCAATTGGTTTCATCTTAAAACATGGCACACATTCATAAACAACTTTCCTAGCTGTATTTCTACCACCAAGTGGAGAATATTTTTGACGAATTGTGTTTAGTAAGGCATGTGGTCCTACATGTAAATCGCGCTTATGATAGTATTGGAAAATTAGTTTTACTAATTTAGAGCCCGAGGACAAAACTATGGGATGTTTATGGTTAAAGCTTACATCTAAACGTCCACCCACTCTGATTACTTCATGATTATCTAAATAGGAGTGTAAGAAACGTAGTTTGCTTTTTACTGGAACTGAATTTCCCTTCTTTAGAGAAGCAAACTCTGGTAGAAAATGTTCCAACTGAAGGTTCTTAATTAAGACCATTTCAGCATCTTCCAATTCCTCTCTTGTGAGAGGGCCAGTCTGGCGTTGAATATTATTTTTATGACAATTATTAAAAAATCTGAACACATATGCAAGTATTCTAATCAGTTTACAATAGTTATTAGATCTTTCAATTAAATAATCAAAAAAGGATATACTGTAAGATGAGAGGATCATCTTTGGGGAACCTTAAGCTCCTCAAGGAATTGCTGCTCTGCCGGGTGATGGACAGCAGGTTCCGGACAGGGGGGCATCTCCGGTCCATTCCACCAGAGCTCATTGGAGGACAGAACTGGAGCATTCAGCCCTCTGGAAATAGAGTCCGCAGGATTTGATGTGCAGCCATTGGAATTCTGAAGTTAGCTGCTGTATCTGAGCAACCCTGTTGCTCGTGAAGGTCTTCAGAAGATGCGGGGAGGTCCTTATCCATGCCAGGGCAATCGTGGAGTCTGAGAAGAGCTGCACACAGTCAAATTTGTGCTTGAAGGCTTGTATAACGTTCTGCAAGAGTCTGGAGAGCAGAAGGCAAGCGGACAATTCTGCAAGAGGGATTGTCAATGGGGTCCAAAGGGAAGATACACGACTTTTGCAGCACAGAAGGCGACTGGAGCGATTACCAATGTTAATTAATTAATGTTGTATTTGTGGTAAAGTCTCTACGAAATTCTGACACTGTACTGCAAGTTCTGAAGGGAGTGGTTGATCCCAATCCAACTTGTGAAGCCACAGCTCTTGCATAAAATTTTTTGCCCTTGTAATAACTGGGCCGAGGAGGCCAAGGGGATAAAAAAATTCTGGAAATTTGAGACAGAACTTCCCTTTTCGTTATGGTAGAAATTGAATTAAAGGATACCTTACAGGTAAATAAGTCATTTGAACTGTTCCATAGCAGACCTAAAGTTTTAACGGTAATTTCATCCGAGTTCCTGTCGAAAGGAAAAATAGTATCATTTGTGTGTCCTTTGTTGGATTGCCATTTGTGAAGGGTCATACCTCCTCTTTGAAGGAGATGTGTCAGTTCTGTTTTAAGTGTTTCAAACTCGTGTGGGTCCGAAGAGCCCGAAATGCAGTCATCCATATAAAAGTCCTGAAGAACAACACTTGAAGCGAGAGTCTAAATCATCCTTCTCATCTAATGCAATTTGTTTTAAAACTCTTGTGGAAAGAGAAGGTGCGCTATCAGTGCCATATGTCCCCGTTTTAAGCTGGTAAGTCTTAATAGGAGCGGACTTACTCTCTTTCCAAAGAATCTTTTGGAACTTAGTTTGGCTACTTCAACTTGTCTGAACATTTGTTTCACATCTGAAGTGAAGGCGTAGGTGTGTTTTCTTAATCGTATGAGTATATCATCTTGTATAACTCCACACTTAGAAAGCAGATCATTCAACGAATATTTACTTGTAGTTTTGGCACTTGCGTCAAAAACTACCCTCAGCTTTGTGGTATGACTTGTTGGTTTTAAGATACCATGATGAGGTCCCGGTAGCAGAAAATGCGAGACGGACGTCGCAGATTTTCCAGCAGCCTGCAAATTATTATACAAATTTGACTTTTAAAAAAAAAAAAAAAAAAAAAAAAAAAAAAAAAAAAAGCTTTTTTTTTTAGTCCGATTTCTAAGTTTAGTGATTTGAGTCAACGCACAAGCGAGATACTTCATTTCATGACAAAGGAATCGGAATCGTGATGCTCTCCATGCTTGACTTTAAGGAGATTGTATAGAAACATAATGAGTTCTATGTGCTTTTACGAATTGGTGTGTAGTAGTTAGCTTCGCTAAAAGTTACGCTGATGTAAGGACCGCTGTTGCCGAGAATCACGCTGCTAAGGCGGGAGATATCGCCGATATTTACGCCGTTCCTTTTCGGCGAGTGTTACGCCGATATAATAACCATTATTTCGAAGGTTTGCGCCTCAATAATTATCACCATCTCCGAGATTTAAGTGGTTAAGATAGTCAACTCTGTTGAGTGTACGTCGATAGTGTAATCGTCTCTATTGCATAAAATTTCAGATTTCTACCGATATATCAGGCGCTGACACCGATACTTACGTTGGTATAATGGTCGTTTTTGCGGATTGTAACTTTGATGTAATTGCCGAGATTTGCGCCGGTAAGGTGGTTGATATTTGAGTTGGAGTATTGGTAATTTTCACGTAAGTTTAAGCCGTTTTAGTAGCAGCTATCGGCGAAAACTGCGATGCCGTTTTGGTGTCATTCGCTTGAGCTGATGTGACGGCCGTTATGTCCTTGATTAGTGTGAAGATCGCCATTTGGTTTGAATTTATACAAAATGATTAGAATTTTAATTTAAGATACAATAATTTTAAATATTTCCGTTTTAATATTTAATTTATTTTGTCAAATTTCTATGTTTATGTAAAACAAGAATTTTTGGTAAAAATGACAAATAAGGTGCTTATATGTACTTAATGCAAACTTAAAAAAAAAAAAAATAATAATAGTTTCACTGTAGATTATTTTCTAATATCCAATCGCAGACAGGCAGAAAAGTTTCTGCTACTGGGTTCATATATACATATTTATAAATCAAATTTGACATTAACTAGAATAATTAATGTTCAGATAACAAATAATATTCCTTCCGAAAAATAAATAAATAATTGTTACTTATGTGGACATTCAAATCATATTACATTTTAATATCACATTAAGCGATGCTATTCTTGAAATTCGATGTATAAAATACTAATTGTTTACTTCATAATGCATGGCTCTTAAATTCATCAGTCATGGTGATAAGTTGTGATATTTTTAAGATTTAGAAATAAATTGTTAAAGCACAAAACCTCAATTTTAGAAACAAATTTAAAATGCAGCCAATAATTTAATTTTAATCAATAATTTTAAAACATTAATATATCCATTTGATTAATATAAAAATTTATTGTCGATACTTATGAATACTTAATAGTCTTTAATTATAAGATTTATTTTAAAATACGTTAGAACTTATTTTATAAATAATATTCGTATAATTTTTCATTTACAAAAACATCAGTCATGTAATACCAAGAATGTAGTTCTTTTATTTAGTAAATTATTTTTTAGAAAATAAATAGCAAAACTATATGCTTTCATTTTTTTCCCATTTAAAAACAGGTTTAGGATTTAACTTTTTGAACAAAAATAAAAAATATTTCAACATTCGCTGTAGTTGCTTTTGCAGTAAAATTCTTTTTGAAAAAGATATCTTTAGGGTGGAAAACTTTTGGTTAGCAGTAGAAGTTATTTGCAACATCAAATAATTTAAAAGATTTAATTAAAAACAAATAAAAATACAATTTTAAATTATTCTTAAAAAACCATTTAAAAATTTTTTTTTAAGGGGAAAAAACCATTTGGTTTTTGGTTTAAATCATGCCAACCCTGGTAATTACATATAAAAACTAATTTTTAGCATATGCTTTAAGAGCAAGATTCTGAGAAGCTGAACCACCCCTGATTCACACCATTTCCGATTGTCCCCCAAAATTACCCGTTGCTGCTACCCTTATTAGATGATAAAATTTGAAATTATTTGTTCCGTAGTTGCACCGGCACAAATTCTATTTTTATCCGTATAAAACTTCACAAGAAACTTGCCACCTGCATTTCTTCTGTTAAGGAATGTACTAGAATAGATCTTTATAAAACATATAAAAAGTTCATGGTAAGTCAATTGCGCAAGGTCATGAAATGTCCAGGTTTTCATGTTTTTTACCATTTTCAAGACTGAATTATATCTTGCGCGTTTGATTTGTCACTTCAAACTAGGTGTCATTGGATAGAGCTATATTAGTACTATTTATTAATACTTAAAACATTGAGGCAAGTTGAACACGTCGGAAGTTATTTGGCGCCAAAATCGAAAAATTTCCGAATTTGACACAAATTTGAGCTTGTATATCTTGCGGCGGGAACAATATATTGACACAACGCTGTGACTATTTAAACATTCTTTTATTATACTTAAAATGTGAAATTAAACTTTATTGAGGCAAGTTGAAGAGAAAAAAATAAATGATTTTTTTTGTTGCACCCCATCCTTACATATTGATGCATTACTGTTTTCATTCATGTTTTCAAAAATTAATCGATTTTCACTTCACTCTTCCTCATGTTTATAACAATCGCTTGTAATATTGTCTTTTAAGCTAGGAACTTTGACTGGATCGGCTCCAGAAAGTTGCCCAGTACCAAAGAAAACTGAGCTTCGGATCACGCAATGGCCACTTAAACTCATCAGCTCCTCTCTGATGAAGAAATTTCATTTTAAGCACGTCATCCCCACAATCTTCTAGTAGTTTACTAATGTAAAAACATTTACTGTATATAGGACAGCGTAAAAAGAATGGGGCCGAATTTCATATCCGCAGTTCTTATCTGGAATTAGCTTTATCTCTTTTATGATATTCTCCATTTGTTAGGGGACAGTAATTTGGATTTCAACTGCAAATTCACCGTGCAATCAGTTCCAGGCACAAGTCAGGACAAGTATAGACGAAGACAATGTCACTCAGCCATAAATTTATAACTCTGATGTTTTGCCCAGAAAAAAATTGCTCATCAACATTTGAAACTGCAGAAGATTTGTCCCTACATATTGCTAGAGAGAAGAACATCAAATTTCTAAAATAATAACTAGTCAAGACAAAACCAGAAGTGCATTTGCAAAAAGAATGGAAGCAGTGACAAAACAGACCAATTATGAAATTACTGCAGCTTTTTTTGAAGAACCCACTACAGATAATAAAAATTACATCTAATCAAGTTTTGTGCGCAAAGAAGGATATGCACTGAAATCCAAAAGGAAAGTTCAAGAACCAAAATCAAAAACAGTTTAGAATACTTCAACAAAGGAAATAAAACAGGAAATAAATTAACACCCCAAACTGTTGCAAGTATGATGAGAAATCTCACAGTTGATGGAAAGAAGAAATTTTGTTCAAATGAATATTTGACACGGGAACAAGTTATTATTATAACATTTCCACAGAATGAAAGGTACGATTGAAATATGCAGTGTTATTGAAGAAGAAGTCATTGAACAAAATGACGAATTTTATCTTGGAATCATTGGAGACAATCAGGTAAATAGATGGCATGCATAGATGCAATTTCTATTCTCTATTGTGGGTTCTTCAAAATCTGCAGTAATTTCATAATTAGTCTTTTTTGTCCTTGCTTCCATTCTTTTTGAAAATGCACTCCTCGATTTGTTTTGACCTGTGATTGTTTTAGGAATTTGGTGTTCTCCTCTAGCAATATATAGGGACAAATCCTCTGCAGTTTCAAATGTTGATGTGCAATTTTCTTCTGGGCAAAATATCAGAGCTATAAATTTTCGGCTAAATGATATTATCTCCATCCTTAGGGTTTGGTCTGACTTGTGCCTGGAACTGATTGCATGGTGAATTCACATTTGAAATCGAAATTACTGTCCCCCAACAAATGGAGAATATCATAAAAAAGATAAAGCTAATTGCTGATCAAGACTGAGAATATGAGATTCAGCCCCATTTTTTATACGCAGTCCTGTACGATAAACGATTTTATATTGGTAAACTGCTAGAAAATTGTGGGGATGACGTGTTTAAAACGGAATTTCTTCACCAGAGGGGAGCTGTTAAGTTTAAAAAAAAAACATTGCTTGATGTTATCGATACAGTGCATCGAAGTTCGGTTTTTTCCCTCGTCTTTTGAAACTTTCTGGAGCCAATTCAGTCACAGTTCCTAGCTTAAAAGACATACAACAAGCAATTGTTATAAACATGAGGAAGAGTGAAGTGAAAACCGATTAATTTTTGAAAACATGAATGAAAACAGCAATACATTAATATGTAAGGATGGGGTGCAACAAAAAAAAATTATTTATTTTTTTCTCTTCAACTTGCCTTAATAAAGTTTAATTTCTCATTAAGTATAATAAAAGAGTGTTTAAATAGTCGCAGCGTTGTGTCAATATATTGTTCCCGCAGCAAGATATACGAGCTCAAATTTGTGTCAAATTCGGAGATTTTTCGATTTTAGCACCAAATACCTTCCAACGTGTTCAACTTGCCTCAATGTTTTATGTATTAATAAATAGTACTAATATAGCTCTATCCAATGACACCTAGTTTGAAGTGACAAATCAAACGCGCAAGATATAATTCAGTCTTGAAAATGGTAAAAAACATGAAAACCTGGACATTTCATGACCCTGCGCAATTGACTTGCCATAAACTTTTTATATGTTTTATAAAGATCTATTCTAGTACATTCCATAACAGAAGAAATGCAGATGGCAAGTTACTTGTGAAGTTTTAGACGGATAAAAATAGTTTTCATGTGTCACAAAAACACCAATTTTTTCATTTTTAAAGGTGATCTTTGACACGTCATAGAATTTGAGCGGTGCAGCTACGGAACAAATAATTTCAGATTTTATCATCTAATTAGGGTATTAGCAACTGGTAATTTTTTGGATACAATCGGAGATGGTGTGAATCACCCCCTAATGTTAAGTGGCTCAATCTCTCAGAATCTTGCTCTTAATTATGTCTGAGTAGAAAGTTTCTTCGGAAATGAAATAGTGTTGGCAACAGTTTAATGTAAATAAATGAGCGTATTTTAATTCAAACGTGTTTATATCAAGCATAATTCATACTTTTAATGCTTTTATAATGCCTCTTATAAGAAAATCATTTTAAGGGCGGAATAAAGACGATTCTAAAATGTTTCGTGCAATAAGAAACAACGGAAGTTTTTTTGAAAGGCAATAATTTTTTTTTGAAATTGCGGTTCAGCGAGCCATTGGTGTCAGATTGATGAAATCCAAATTGCTAATCCTCGGCACAAGGATTTTTTTTTTTTTACTTTGTGAATAATCCAACGCCTTACAACGGAACATATAGGACACTTGGCAATTTGTTTCATTTGGCGTTCAGAAAACTCTCCTGAATTAGAAATAAGATAACTAAAATAAAATTAAAACATAAATAGTTTTGGCCTTCTAATTGTATACATCACAAACATAATGTTAAAGTTTTAATTAGTTCGTCTTTGATTAAATTTTTTAATTAATTAATATGTTATAAAACGATATCTAGGGCTACAGCTCTGAAATTTTCAACATAAGTAATTTTGGCCTTTTAATCGAACTTTTAAAAAACAGAATTTAAAATTTTTATTTTATTTTTTAATTAATTAATAAACATTTTACAAAACGACTAGGGGGCTCCGCCCCCTGCTCGCTGACGCTCGTCAACCCCCTGGATTGCTATGCAATCCCCTTGGCTCGCTTTGCTCGCCTCAAAGTGAAGCATTTAAAATATGCCCTAGCAAAAAGCTATTTCGGCTGCCTAATGCCATGAAATTGAAAACGTTTTGTTACTGCTGTCGAGACGCGTTAAGCAGGGACAGCGTGGCAACGTAGTAGAAATTTCTTGGAAAACAACAAAAATAAACAGTATCGTACATATATTTAAAAAAGATCGGTTATTTCATGGAACAATTAAAATTTACGGGCTTGTAACGTATGAAGCGCTAAAATAATTAAAGTTGTTTATCGAAATTTCTTAACGAAGCAATCATATGTTCGCATAATCTTTTTTTGCGATACTTAGAAAATAAAATAAAACAGTGAAAATCCAATTATCCGGCATTCAATCAACAGGAATTTTTGAAAATCAAATTTGGCGAGAAAATTAGCTCAATTTTGCCAAAAGTTTTTTTTTTTTTAAATTTCATATGAGATTTTGAAGTTGAGTGGGTGGTTTTATTTGTTATTTTGATAGCTTTCAATTCGTAATAGCTGAATTTGCACTGATTAGAAATGAATATAGTTTCAGGTTTACTGCATAATGCCTCTTAGCGACTTTTTGAAAGTTGGCGATTTAGCCCTGAATGCGACCCGGTGACCTCCGGAACATGTTCCAGCAGATAATTTTTCCGAAAAGTCTGGTTTACCCGGAATTCCAATCCAAAAGAAATATACATATCTTGGATCTATTTATTCTTGCATCATAGTAACTATTAAATCAATATGTTTTAAATAGGCAATAATTTCTATCTGTAGGTTATAATAAGAAAAACAAAATATAGCGAATCCAAGTTGTTGCTGTTGCCAGACGTATTAGTCAAATTTCAAAAGATATATTGTGATTGGCTGGATTGCTGAATTTGGAAATTCGTGCATAAAGTACATTGAGAAGATTTGTTCGAAGTCATTGCCATTCTGCTCACAGAAATACAGCCGAATTTGGACGTTACGCAAGAGAATTATATATATAGATTACTAATAGCGCTACAGCTCTGAAATTTTCAACATAAGTAGTTTTGGACTTTTGAAAAACCGAATTTTAATTTTTTTCTTTTTTAATTATTTTAACTAATTGATAAATATGTTATAAAACGATATGTAATAGGGCTACAGCTTCGAAATTTTCAACATAAGTAGTTTTGTCCTCCTTTTAATCGGACTTTTAAAAAGCAGAATTATAAATTTTTATTTTGTTCTGTTTTAATTAATTTTTTTAATTAGTTAATAAACATTTTTCAAAACGACTACTAATAGGGCTACAGCTCTGAAATTTTCAACATAAGTAGTTTTGGCCTTCTAATTGTATACATCACAAACAGAATGTTAAAATATTAATTAATTCTTTTAATTAATTAATAAATATGTTACAAAATGTTATCTAATTGGGCTACAGCTCTGAAATTTTCAACATAAGTAGTTTTGGCCTTTTAAAAAACAGAATTTTAAATTTTTATTTTGTTCTTTTTTAATTAATTAATTAACATTTTACAAAACGATTTCAAATAGGGCTACAGCTTTGAAATTTTCAACATAAACAGTTGTGGCCTTTTAATTGGATTTTTGAAAAATAGAATTTAATTTACTTTTTTTTAATTTTTTATTTTAATTAATTAACAAATATTTTACAAAACGATTTGTAACTGGGCTACATTTCTGAAATTTTCAACACAAGTAGTTTTAGCCTCTAATTTTGCTTTCCACAAACACGTGTTAAAATAATTTTAAAGGGGTGCTGCCTTATTGTATTAACAGGATTTTTTTTTTTTGACAGGGTAGAGGCTTTTATTATTAAGGCTTTACGTAGTCCAGTTTTTGTGCTCCTCATAAAAATCTAATTGAATTTGATTATAGATAGTGAAGCGAGCTTATGCTAACGCAGCAATGAACCTTTCAGCAAGCGAAACAAAAAGCTTTACGTAGCAATAAGTTTTTAGTGAGTGAAGCAAGCTTACGCTTACTCAACAATGAACTTTTCAGCGAGCGAAACGAGCTTGGTCCTGCGTAGCAATTAACCTTCCTGTGAGGGAATCGCCAAAAGTTGGGACCTATACACCAATGACGGATATCTGCAACACGGGGCCACACAGCTAGCTAAAAAATTGCACATGGTAAAATTTCGTAGCAAAACACGGGTATTCAGCTAGTTTAAAATAAAAAGATATAAAATATAAGTATCATTATTACTTTTTCTTTTACAACTGGTTTTATACAACTTAAAAAGTGATAAAATATAATAATTTTAACATATTTTGTATTTCTGGAATCAATATTTTTGACAATGTTGATTTCTGAAAAATAATCTGTCACCTAACGCAGAAAAAATTTTCTAATTTTTTTCAGTTTGTAGCGGAATAAATATATCCTCGTGCATTTCTAACTGGATGAATATATCCTCGTGCCGTCACAACTAGATATCCTCGCACTTTACCTTGGGAGTTGTGTTCTATAGATTTGAAGATTGCAGTTTGAGTTTGGAGAATGGCGTATTAACTAATAAAGTTGTTTCTTTAAACCGTTTCATATTATTACAATCGTAAACACTTAATTATTTACAAGTTTGTTATCTTATTGATATCAAAGTGGCGCCCAAACCTGGAGCTCGAAAACAACCCAGAGAAGAGTCTATGATGAAAACAAAAAGAACAGATAAGTGTTATTTTATTTGAATGTTGGAGGTTATATCTAGTCTACTTAAAGTTAAACCTAATAATTTTGAGGTTATTACTCACCCAGAGGAATAATTTGAAAGCAATGTACTCGACCCGAGCTGAATATTAAAGATCATCCGGATCATAAAGCGAATTTGGCGATATTTCCTCTCGCATTTGAAGTTTCAGAAATCCCGTATCTGATATTGCGTATCATTTTTCAAATAAACAAATTGGCTGGTCTTTATCGGTTAAGTTTAAGTTTGAAAGACATTTAAGATTTGACTCTCGCTATGGCATTTTGGGGGCGTGGAAAGAAAGAAAATCTTAAGCTGTTGGCACAAGAATTGGGTGAAGATCAGAGTCCAGATTTAAAGGTAGTTGAGCTGAAGAATTTGATAATTAATTCACAGAACTACGACACCGAATTCGTTAAAGAAATGTTTACCACTATAATAGATGATCGTTTAAGAAGAGAAGTACTTGAAATTGAGGAAGATCGCAGAAAAGAAGAGTATGAACTAGAAAGATTAAGAATACAGCTCGAAATTCAAAAATGTGCTTCACCATCTGCAAATGTCCCTCACACAGAATATGATCAACAAAGAATTGATTTAAAGAGGCTTATTCCAAATTTTAATCCCAAGAAAGATGACAGGGCAATATTTTTGAATCTATTCGAGCAACAACTAAAATTCTTGCAGGTCCCTGAAACACATTGGGTACCCTACCTAATCGAATCACTGCCAAGTGAAGTGGCTACAATAATAGCTAGAGAATCAGAAGAAACGTCACAAGAATACACGAATATCAAACAGATGCTATTGAAGAGATTCAAACTTTCTGCTGAAAAGTTTAGACAACTTTTCTGCCAACACAAGAAAAGACAGAAAAGCACTTGGCGGGATTTTTATTTCGAAATAAGAAGCTACTTCGAAGGATGGCTTTGTGAGTTAAGGATCGAAGATTTTTGCAGTTTAAAGGATCTGATAATTTCCGATCAAATCAAGAAAAAAGCTGATTTCAGAGACCACTTCTTAGATGAATGGACTGGATGGGTGTTTCAAGTTGAGCTTACAGACAAATTGGATGCTTACTGCAGTCTTCGAAAAACTACGAAAAAAGAAGAAAACAAGAGTCTACTTTTCCAATCTAGCGATGATATCGTCAGACAAATGTCTTTTAAGAATAAATACAACTCTAGAAGACACGAGAAGGACAAATCGATGTTCAAGACCGAAGAAGGAAGTACTTTTAAGTGCTATGAATGTGGATCCCCAGGTGTTATCAAATCCAAATATCCAACCTGCACCAAGTCAAGAAATGATGGGGAAGCATCTTTCGGAAACATTCAACTCCCATCCTGTGAACCTTTTCAAAAGGCTAACTTGAAGGTCTCAATTAATGAAATATATGGCGCTGACAGCGGAGAAAGCCACTGTATTGCAGAAGAGAAGCTGCATCATTTTCTTTTAGAACAAGGAGTACAATTCAAACCTGAACAACGAGTCATGAGCATGGCTAATGGACATAAATCTACGGTGAATGTAAGCACTGCTGTTGTTACCATTGAACTTGAAGGAAGAGCATTCCAAATCAAGTTGATTGTTCTTCCAGATGCAAAAGAAAATCGAACATTATCGGGCATAGATTTTCTACAAGAAGCTGGAGTTGTTTTAAACCTAAAAGAAAATGTATGGTTTTACAATGACAGACCCCATGAATGTTACGAATTGGCATCTGAAAAGAGTGTTCCAACTTTAACGTCTCCACCTTGTTTCAAAATCAATTCGTATTCTTTACGTGACGAAGAGGGTCAGCAAAGAGACGCTTTGAATTCTGTATTGAAGGATTTCGATGATGTGTTTCGTCCAGGGGGAGAAGCCACCCTTTTTCTAGAACATCATGTTGATACCGGTACACATGCACCAGTAGCCGTACCTCCATATAGGATTCCTCCACCAAAGAAAGAAATTCTTCGAAAAGAACTGGATCGATTATTGACAGAAGGAGTTATTGAAGAATGTGAGTCGCCATACACCGCTCCAGTCGTGCTTGTGCTAAAGCCTAATGGAAGCATGTGTTGACTACAGGAAGTTGAACGAGATTACAGTTCCTGATTCCTATCCATTGCCAAGAATGGACGATTTGCTACACGCAACCAAACATACTCCATACATGTCTACAATTGATCTTCATTCAGGATATTATCATGTTAATGTCGTTGCTGCTGACAGAGATAAAACAGCATTCGTTACTCTGTATGGGTCTTTTAGATTCATTTGTATGGCAATGGGACTTCGAAACGTTCCAGCCACATTCCAGAGACTCACCGATCGTTTCCAAAGTGGACTAACTGATGTAGTATTAACTTTGGCATACTTAGACGACATTATCGTCTTATCTGAAACATTTTAACAACATCTGGCTGATCTTCGGAAGGTATTTCAGAGACTTTTGACTTTCAAACTATGTGCTAACAGGGATAAGTGCAACTTTGCATGTTCACGAGTCAAATTTCTTGGACACTGGATCACAAGGTCAGGATTAGAAGTAGATCCAGAGAAAACAAGTTCTATCATGAACATTTCTCTACCTAAGACGGTAACACAACTTTAATCTTCCTTGTAGTCTTGCTCTTGGTACAGAAGATTCATCAAGAATTTCTCTGATTTAGCAAGACCATTGAGCAACTTGATTAAAAAGAATGGTATTTGGAAATGTGGTAAAGAAGAGGGATAAGTGCAACTTTGCATGTTCACGAGTCAAATTTCTTGGACACTGGATCACAAGCTCAGGATTAGAAGTAGATCCAGAGAAAACAAGTTCTATCATGAACATTTCTCTACCTAAGACGGTAACACAACTTTAATCTTCCTTGTAGTCTTGCTCTTGGTACAGAAGATTCATCAAGAATTTCTCTGATTTAGCAAGACCATTGAGCAACTTGATTAAAAAGAATGCTATTTGGAAATGAGGTAAAGAAGAGAAAACTGTCTTAGAAGAATTGAAACAACTACTCATCACAGTTCCTGTGTTTTCACAAGAAGTTCAAGAAGACAAACCCTTTGTATTGAGAACAGATGCTAGTAGTTACGCCCTTGGAGTTGTTCTTTTACAAGGACATGGTGCGGACGAGCTCCCTGTAGAATATGCAAGTCGTCTTCTGACATCTGCTGAGAGAAATTACTCTACTACAGAGAGGGAAGCTCTAGCTGTCATCTGGGTGCTTAACAAATTTTGTGGCTATATCGAAGGATTGGAAGTTACAGTTGCTTTTGACCATCAACCGTTGAAGTGGCTCATGAGTCAGAAATCTCCTTCTGGAAGACTTGTCAGATGGGCCTTGCAGTTACAGTCATTCAAGGTTAATATGACTTACATTCCGGGTAAATGTAATGTTATGGCTGACATGCTGTCACGTCCAACTTGTTATGATGAATCCAAAGAAGTTTGTGACCTATGTATGGTTGTTGCTGACTTTCTTACTCGACGTCCAGCAGAGATACGAACTGAACAGATGAAAGATGATGACATAAAGAATATCATTGAAAGTTTTGAAGGAAAATATGGAGGAAGGAAAATACACGGATGTTTCCTGGTTTATCTAATGAATAACGGAATTCTTTACAGGTACTCTCCAGAGTCAGAATCGGAAGAAGCTCAGTTAGTTGTCCCCCTCCCATGAGCAAGAGTTGGTGTTGAAAGAGTACCATGACACTACCACTGCTTCTCACTATGGTATAGAAGGAACTTTTCAAAGGACAGCTACTCGATATTATTGGACTGGAATGCGCAAAACTATTGCCGAGTATGTAAAGAATTGTCCTTAGGGGCCGTTCAAGTATTACGTAAGCACCTAGGGGGGGGGGAGGGGGTATGAGTGATGCTTACGTAAGCATTTAATAATCCCTTTATTTCTAAAAAAACCTGTGATATGAACTGGTATTCGAAGCACGTGCAAGAGAGTCAATACTTTCTACAAATTGTAAAATGCGAAGAAAAGCAGTGTTGCTCTCCTGCTCGTAGTGGATTATTTCGCATTTTAAAAGAACGCTTTATACCTCCACCTATCAAAATGGCCCAAACACCACACGATTTAATAACAAGTGAGGAAGGGGAATTCCTGGAATTAAGTCTCCGCCTAAGCTTGAACCTGCATGTCCCCCTGGGGGAATTTTAAAATTGCCATATGACTATTTTTGTCCGTCCATCAAATCACAATTGTCTGCAAGGACTTGTGGGAAATGTGGTTTGTACCACGCTTCACTAAATTCGACAATTCGTCATAAGAAAATTGTTCATGGCGAAAATAGCCAGAGAGCCTGCCTAGTTCGGCCTATGAGAATTGCTGCTTGTGAAGCAAATGTACTGATGTGCGTCATCAATTATGTAGAAGGCATGGAAGATACCGAGTGGATAAGCGAAGAGGAAGTTTGCCCAGATTCCTTGTGCGAAACAAGTGATGAAGCAATAACATCAGATGCCAGAAACCCTATAATTTCAGACATTAAAAACTGGCTAGAGCAACCCTGGATAACATCTGACTAGATAGACTTAATTGATCATGAAAATTACATTTATGTGCCATTAAAATTGTGATAAACTTAAGATTTAAAAAAAAATAAAAATATTTTTTTCCCCCCTTTTAAGGCGAGTTAAAGTTCATTATTTGCATTGAATCCTAACTTTTTTTTAGATTTTTAACGTTACAAAAAAAACAAAAAAAAACAGGAGCAGGGGGGGGGGGGAGGGGGTCAAAAATTACCAAAAACATGCTTACGTAATATTTGAACGACCCCTTACTGTAGTAGATACAAAGCTTCTAACCAAGAGCCTTCAGGTTTATTACAAACACCTGTGTATGCCCAAAGGTTTGAAACCATTGCCATTGACTTCTTTGGTCCATTACCTGAAGGTGAAGGAGGGAAAAAGTGGATTTTCATAGTCGAAGACTGTGCCATCAGATGGATTGAACTGTTTGCCCTTGAGACATCTACAGCAAAAGAGTGTGCGCTTATGCTCTTGAATGAAGTTTTTCTTCGATATGGGTTCAGCCGTCGTGTCATTAGTGACAATGGTACGCAATTCGTAAGCGCTATAATGCAACAACTGTTGTATTTCCTTGACATAAAACAGAGTCTCACTCCCTTCTATCACCCTCAAGCAAATCCAGTTGAAAGGAAAAATCGGGATCTAAAGCCGCAACTAGCGATATTGGTCGGTAATGACCACAGCTCTTGGGTAGAGCAGTTGCCTTCCATTCGGTTTGCAATGAACTCGTCGAAATGTGAAAGTACAGGACAGACTGCTGCTTACCTACATTTTGGTAGAGAAGTGAGGACTCCTGATGATATTTCTCGTGACCTAAGAGCCATCATTCAGAATGATAACTTTGTCCCAGAAATAACACCCTACCTTAAAAGATTTGCTGAGACATTGAAAGGAGTTCGAGAGAGGGTAGAGATACAGCAGGATCGCCAAAAAGACTATGCTGATAAATCTCAAAAAGAAGGACCTCGTTACGTTCCTGGCGATATGGTATGGGTTACATCATATCATTTAAGCAACAAGAAACATGGAAAAACATCAAAGTTTATGCCGAGAAGAGATGGACCATATGTAATATTGACTCAAAGATCTCCAACAGCATATGAAGTGGATAATCAAGACAATCTTGATGTGTCATTGGGTACTTATCATAGTTCAGCACTGTCTCCTTACCAAGGTCAAGATTCTCAGCCAGAAGTACCTCTTCGAAAGCACGGAGGGCCTAAAAAGAAAGCTGCAATCCCAGATTCCTCTTCACCAAAAGAAGATCGCAAGAACATTCCTGTGTCAGGCTCCTGGTTGGGACGACTTCGGACCCAGAGAGGGAGTCTGTAGCAGAATAAATATATAATCGTGCATCTCTAGCTGGATGAATGTCATGCCGTCATAACTAGATATCCTCGCGCTTTACCATGGGAGTTCTGTTCTATAAATTTGAAGATAGCAGTTTGAGTTAGGATAATGGCATATTAACTAACAAAGTTGTTTCTTTAAACCGTTTTGTATTATTACAATCGTAAACACTTAACCATTTACAAGTTTGTTATCTCATCGACAACACTGCTATAAGTTGTAATATTACAAAGTAGGCGTGGGCGATGTTAACATTTCTGCATCGCGATATATCGGGAAGCAACACATCATGATGTAACGATACATCATGATGTTAACTATATTTTTTTACAAAATATTATAAAACAACGTTTTTATAACACGTTATGTAGCCGAAAGTTATGCTTACTTAGCTTTGTAATATTTTATTGAATTTATGTATAGAAGTTTATTTTAAATAGCATGAGCAGTGACCGAATTACTTTCAGGGGGATACATAAAGTACCCAAGGGGGTATAAACCGGTTACTTTTTTAATCCAGATTTTTCAATTTCTCTATCTTAATGAAACTTTACTTTATTATCCAGGGAAGGAGGGGGATGGGGAGGACAAGTGCACTTCCTGGCAGTGCACATGTTACTTTAGTTATTGGATATTCTTAATTATTAAATCAAAAACATACTTTATAATGAATACTTTATTATTTACTATATACAGTATAACTATTAAACAATAAAAATAAAATTAATGCATAACATTTAAAATTCTAATGATCTTTATTTTGTGCCAAAAAAATCTGCATTTCAACATTTTTAAGAAGCAATGATGGATTGAATAATTAATCTTATGGAAATAAACTTTATTCAAATCGTACAAACTCAAAAAATAAATAAATTATAAAACATTTATTTACTTACGAATCAGAAGAGAAAATCCTTCAACGTAAACGGGAAAAAAAAAATCGTTTATAGGTATTTAAGCAATCAAACTAGAGAAACAACTGTGATCAGTCCATGCGCTATTTCATATTGACTTTGGCAGATAGAACAAATCATCATAGTAATAAATAACCTGATTATCTTAACTAGATAAGAACTAGGCAGAAATTACCCTGCTAGAATACCGCAACCTTCTTGAGTTAATAAATAAAGCAAAGCTCTCAAAGGGTAAATATGTTAGATGTAAAATATCCTGAAGTAATCCTGATGTAAAAGATTTAAAAATACAAAAATATTATATTTTATTTCTTCCAAGTTACAAAAAAACTGAAAAAAAAAAAATCAAAAAATGAAACACAAAAGTTTAGGAAATACTCAATTGAATTCCAAAAATAGAATATCAAGGTCTTATATCTGATGACAAATTAAATAAAAATCAAAACGTTTTTCAAGAATTCAAAGAACAAAAAAAAATGTTCAAACAATAAAAGGAATACTTCTTTCATCGAATCTCCAATATTACTAGACTACTGGCGCCTGAAAACCGCCAACAATTTCAATACTCAGCTGTAAAAACGAAATAGGAAATAAACGCGAGACCTAAAATGGAAACATCGCACATACCAAAGGTGGATACGATTATCACGATGCGAATGAAGTATCGCCGCAACAAATGGAAATCGTCTTAAACGGCGCGGTGTAGCTGTTACACTGTGTTTCTATAGTCTTGGATACACAGTGCATATGCAGGGAGGATTAACTGCGATGTGGTGAAGTATCGTATCTCAAACGGCGCGGTGTCGACGGTTTCAATACGTTTCTAGAGTATTTTAGAAACACCGTGCATGAATCGTGGCATCAACGGTTCTTCGTCCTTGAAGTGCTAGGCAAGTATCGCTCTCTTGTCATAAAAGATCGTGATGTATCGGTTTGGGGAATATAGTGAAACCGGTTTGACACGATGTTGATTTCACACAGGTTTGGGACGATGTATCGATACATTGCCCAAGCCTATTACAAAGTATTAATTTTAAGTCCTCATAAGATAGATGGAAAAAAAAAAGGAGAAAGTTGTCTTATTTTATCTCTTTAATTGGCTTTAGAAAAAATTAGTAATAATTAAGAAAGTTGGTTGAAGACCAGTCACTTTTAAAAAAATTAAAAAAAAAAAAAAAAAAAAATTGGGAAAAAATGTCAAGTTTTGAAACATTTGCATAGAATCATATAATTATTAAAAAACTAAAATTTCCTAAATTTTCCAACTTCAAAGCATTTTAAATCAAAAATAAAACAAAGGGCACCTATAATTTAAGATGCTTTAGCAATATATTAGGCTGTTTATATGTTCAGAAATATACATATCAACAAAAGTATTCAACAATGGACATAGATGTGACATCCAATCTTGAAAGCAATAAATATCTTACTCAAACATTACCCACAACACCCTCACATAATGATACAGACCAGAGTGAAGATATCTTTTCAAATAAAATTGGGTAAAAATACACTTGAACAAGTTTTCGTTAAACTGAGAGCCATTCATTAAAAAAACATATTTTAAATTTAATTAAAGGTTATTAATTCACGGTGAAAAAATCTCATTTGAATTTCAAGTATCACAAAGCTGAAATTTTAGATTTCAAGAAACGAAAATTTCTTATAACAGTGACAAAAAAAAAACGAAATTTCTAGCAGAAGTGCCATTACATTTAACTCTTCAATAAGTAAAATTTTGCACAATAATTGTATTGTTTGATTACTATTTCAGATTTACTTTAGTATAAATTCTCATGATTTTGTATAATCATTAATTTAGATTTATAAAAATGAAATGTATTGAGACAATTTTACAAATTTAAAGTATAATTATGTAAAATTCAACTAATTTAATTCTTCAATTCCAATCATTTTCATGTTTAACATCTTTATAAGTAATACTAACATGCTTCTAAGTTAAATAAAAAAAAAACATGTTTTTTCTGAAAAATTTGCATAAGTTAAAAATCTCTCTATATAAAACCGAGTTATCTGTACGTCTGAACCTTATACAAATCCACAGTTTTGCACCTAGAGGTACGAAATAGAAACAAATAGAAGCTTTAATACATGGAGATTGTAGAGAACAACTTTTAAATTCAATAAAAAGTTGCTTTCATTAACCCTTTGGGTACATTTGACGGCTGAGATTCGTCATGCACTCGTTTTACCTGTTAATAATGACGAACCTAATTCGTCATTCAAACTAGTTTGATTGGACAGATTTTAATGTCACAAGAGCCATGATTGGTTAAGTCAAACATCGGTTTATTACATCAGAATAAAAACAAGAGTAATTTTAATGTGTCCCCCTTATTTTTTTTATTGTATTACAATCGTATGCCTTATAAGTGGTTCAAATATCATTATAATTTTCCATATATTTACTGTCAAATGACCATTTGAAAACGCAAGTGTACATAGTAGTATAATATTCTGAATGAAACATAACGGCTAAGGTTATCTACTGAAAACTTTAAAATCGCTTCGATATTTGATAATATTACTTTTTATTTCCAAGTAAATATTTATTTGTTTCCTTTATCTAGAATATCAAAACTCCTTCTTTTGATTGCTTTTATTTTTAGTATAATAGTGTTTTTGTACCATCTATCCAAGTTCCATATTATTTAATATAGATACATTTTTTGTATTGCACATGTTTTACACCAGACTATTTTACAATTTATACCAGAATTGTAGTATTTCATTTGCTATTTATTTTGGTCATAATTATGAAGTTGGCAAGGGGCTGGGCATGGGACATCTTTTTTCTCTGTGGGTTAAAAAAAAATTGAAGAATACAAAACCTTTTTGGTTCAGATGTAGTATAAAAAATTTCTTTGGAGCGATTTTATTTGGTGCTTTTTTACAGAAAAATGCGGTTTCTAGCAATGGTTTTTATTTTTAGAATTCAGTATCAACAATAATAAAACAAGCTGTGTGTCTGACTGTGGCTCTATGGATGTATAGAAACCTACTTAAAATTGGAGTAGTGCTCTGAAATTTTCAGCATAAGTAGTTTCAGCCTTCTAATTGTATACATGTCAAACAGAATGTTAAAATTTTAATTAGTTTTTTTTTTAATTAATTTTTTTTTTACAAAGTGACTTCAAACAGAGATACGGCTCAGAAAGTTTCCACTTAAGTAGTTTTAGCCTTCTAATTGTAGTTTTGAAAAACAGAATTTAAAAACTTTGAATATTTTTTTCAATTAATTTTCTTAATTAATTAACAAATATTTTTACAAAACGACTTCTAATAGGGCTACAGTTCTGAAATATTCAACATAAGTAGTTTTGGCCTTCAGATTGGATTTTTGAAAAACAGAATTTAAATTTTTCTTTTTTAGTTTCGTTTTAATTAATTTTTTTAATTAATTAAAAAATATTCTACAAAACGATTTCTAATAGAGCTACAGCTTTGAAATTTTCTACATAAGTAGTTTTGGCCTTTTAAATGGATTTTTGAAAAACAGAATTTTAAAATTTTATTTGTTTTTCAATTTATTTTTTTAATTAACAAATATTTTACAAAACGAGTTGTAATTGGGCTACTGTTCTGAAATTTTCAACACAGGTAGTTTTGGCTTTCTAACTGGACTGACAAAAAGAATGTTATAATTTTAATTTGTTTTTTAATTAAATTTTTCACAGAAAACGATTTCCAATAGGCCTACAGGCAGTGGCGAGGCGTGACTTTTCGTAGTGGTCATCGGTAAATCTTCCCCCCCCCCCCCCATTGCCCTGTTCTCAATCGTTACTACATGCATTTGTATACAATAGTGATAGACAAATGTTCTCAAATTTTACATGTATTAAGGATGTGGCACAAAACTTCTTGTTAAGCTAAAACACATTTTTCGAAATAAGCCCGACTGACATTTTAAATTTCATTCACTTCAATATTTAGCATTTCGCGCTTTTTACTAGTAATCTTCCTTTTACTGATAACTAGCCAACTTGGTTGTACAATTTCGCCACCAATGACTGAAATTAGTGCTTATTTCTGTAGCTAAATGTAAGTAATTTTCAGTAGGATGTTATGAATACAAATAAAGACATTTAAATGAAAATAATGATACAAAAGATTAATGGCATAAAAAATGTATTTATCAAACTAAAACTTATAATAATAAAATACCCATAGTAAAACATTGTAAATTAAATATTATAATTTATAAAAATTGTATGAGCATTTTTATTTATACTATTTCATATTTGGAGAGTGATTTAAAAACAATAAGTAAATGGTTAAAATAACCAATCAATATTTTGACACATATACATTGGGTCTGCCAATCCAACTACTATATTTCCCTATTGTAAAGTTTGAAATTAAACACTTATTTATAAATATACTCAAGTTTCGGGTCTTTGTTGCAAACTTTTCTATAGCTTGGTTATAAAAATTGCCACTTTTTCGAAGTGTCACCAACATATCTTTTGCAATCGACAAGAGAGAAAGTTTGCTCAAACGGTCTTGATTTTGAGTAGAGCGGTTTTTCGTGATTTTGTCCCATTGGGAATCGGCGAAAATTACGATAATGAACCACGAACATAAAGGAAAAAATATTAATTGACTAGTTTTTTTATGTATTAAATAATTATTTATAAAAAAGAAAAATAATCACTGCTTGTTAAAATCTATAAAATAGTAACACATTTTAATAAATTAAATTCTGATACATAATGAAAAATAATTATAATGAATAATAAAACATAATTACAATAAATAATGAAAACTTGGACAATAATAATGTTTTTATTCTAATTTATTACAAGTCCTTCCCCACCCCCTCCCCATCTTCGTTTTTGATCAATACATACTAAATGCATTTACATACAATCATGATAAACAAATATACACAAATTTAGTTGCCGTTCACGAGGGGATATGTAGCCCTTCCTTTTCAGCTTCTTAAAATAAAAGTTTAAAACCTAACGACAAATTTTAATCCAGACCCAATTCATTCGTTTGGAGAGTATGGAGTGTGGATTGAAATCGTGTCGCAAGCCTATATTATCAATGAAATTAAAAAAGTCACACAAGTACATAAAAACTTAAATGCAAACATTCAAATAAAGGTGCCCATGACAAGAATTTATAAAATTAAAAAAGAAGTATTAATTATATTCTCCCCTTCAAGTTCAAAATCAAATTTGATGAATCAAAGTAAATTTAAACTAATTTGAAAGGTTCACTGGCAGGAGACATAATAAACGTTCTAAAAAATGCGCCAAACCGATGTCCCGGTTAATCTAAATAAGTTTCAGATTTCTAATATTTTTAATTATTAAAATACTTTCATCCGTATATTACCTAATCATATGTCACTTAGTAGTCATCTAAATTGTATATGGAAGAAATAAATTACAAGGGAAGTAATAAATAGTATTAAAAAAAAAAAAAAAAAAACTTTAAAATCTTTTATCGCCGATTTGGAGATATCACGCCAAATGTCAGGAATATACTTACAAGAACGAATCTTAACCCTAAACGTATTCGGTATAATCTCCGATGACCTGAGAGCCCTGTCGACGAATCAGATTCGCTCATTGATGCCTTCACAAACGAAAACTACAGAGAAAACTGATTCGGAAAAATGAACGAATCTCATATAGAGGGCAGCACGAACGAAATTTCCTTTAATGGATTTTTTATCACTTTCTTGTGTAACTTATTAGGAAACAGTTATAAAAATGTTTTTTTAAAGAAATACTGCCCAGAATAATTAAGAATATTGTTATTAAATTAAAAAAATCCTCCAAAATTTTTTTATTTTTTTTTTAAATTTTGTTTGCGTGAATTGTTAATTTTTTCTTTTTTTTCTTGAGATTTATGCACTCATCGCCGAATCCAACGATGACCGGACCCCTCGCCACTGCCTACAAGTCTGAAAGTTTCAACATAAGTAGTTTTGGCCTCTAATTTTGCTTTCCACAAACACATGTTAAAATAATCTTAAAGGGGTGTTGCATTATTGTATTAAAGGGGAATTTTTTTTCTCGACAAGGGTGAGGCTTTATGTAACAATTAGATTTTAGTGAGTAAAGCGAGCTTATGCTTGACGCTGCAATGAACCTTTCAACGAATGAAGTTAGCCTGTGTTTATGTGTCAATGAACTTTTCAGCAAACGAAGCGAGCTTGATTTTGCAAAGCGATGTACCTTCCTGCAAGCGAAGCGCCAAAAACTGGGACCTACACATGAAAGACAGATTTCCGCAACTCAAGGCCTCACAGCTAGCTAAAATATTGCACATGTTAAAATTTCGTAGCAAAGCACTGGTATTCATCTAGTTATTTATATTTTAACTTAAGTTGGTACAAATCCGTTAGTGGTTAAAATTCAAAATGTCTGGTACAGATTTTGCACCAAGGGGATTTTTGCCAAAAAATGGCAACCCTGCCAATTTTTTTAATGACAAGTGAACTGCCTATGGTTGCCATAATTTGATGCGGTTTTATGCAAACAATTCTTGGAGCAGAATCCATACCGACCTTTAATTTTAACCTCGTTACAAATTGCCAAATCGAAGACCTAAGTAATCCAAACTAACAACTTTAAAATAATTTATAATTTCTATACTTAGAATTTGCAATCATTTATGTACCATTTAAAGGGGTAATCATTTAAGCCTGGTGCTAATTGGTAACCGCCTAACGCAAAATAGTAATATTAAGAGTCTCTTAATAAATATTAAGTGAACCCTTAATATTTATATTTTAACTTAATTTTATTATTATTTATGTTTCAATTTTTTTTAGTTACCGTGTTTTTGAATTTTGCTATTTTTCTGATCAAATAAATGAAAAAAAAAAAAAAAAAAAATCGCCAAATACCCTATACTACATCTGTTACATTTTTTTTTAAATGTCAACTTCTATGCCTTTCAACGGGTTCCAAGCAGTGGGAGGCACACAGCTTGTTTTACTATAGCAAGGTCAAATCACATTAATTCTAATTTTCAGAAAGGTAATATATGCTCTTGAATTAATTTTCATGAAGAAAAAAAATTATTCTTGAAGGACCCACTTGTGATGTTTTTTCAATACAAAACTTATCTCTTTTTTTAGAAAAAAATTGAGTATGAGGGTCATTCTTCGAATTCGGGCACTTTCTTGAAACTCAAGAATATTAACTATTCCATTAACAAAATATCTATTTAAAAAATTGTATCATGCAGCTTTAAATGGGTACTAATTTGTAACCTAAAATACAAAATGGATTAAAATTGCTTTTGTGGGATATAATTCAAAATATGGGAGGAAAATCAACTCCGTGGACTGCAACCAGTCCATAGTTTACGTAAATAAGTAGTCATATTATTAAAACTACGTGAAATATTACCTTTTATATATGTAAATGTCAATGTCAACTCTGTGTCTCGATCTGTCAACTCCGTGGGCAATGAAAACATTAATAATTTTTTTCTTCAAAAATATTTGTCAGCGATTTTGGCTACGAGCTAGAATATATTAAGAACCACCCAAGCAACACACTCATGTTGTTTCTATGTGGTTTTTTGGTGGATACGTTGAAAGTGAGAAAGGCACATTGTAACCACATTGTATCAATGTGCAATTCCAATGCATTTTTAAGGAAGCTGATATTTTATAACAGATATTAGAAGAAATCAATTTATTTCGTATAATTTTTAGGGGTTTTAATTATGTAGTACGAATAAAGTCAGAATTTCGTTTTCTTTACTTTTCTAATGTGATATCACAATGTTGTTTCAATGTGATATTTCAACCAGACATGAAACAAGTGTCTTCTTTGGTTTTTGGAAAGCCCCAATCCTGTCCAAGAATCATATTAATTGAAAACTTTGGTAAAAGCAATTTATAAAAGCAAAAAGTAAAAATCCGTTTACTCAATGTGGTTTTTTAATATGGCTTCAATGTGATAATTCAACATTACACCACTGATCCACGATTTGTATCATCCTACGCATGCGCAATACGCTTTTACCTTCAGTGATGACGTAGTTGGCATCACTTTTGAAGTTGATTTGAAACTTGACGATGTCTGTTGACGATTGGATTTATGCCTTTTCTGGTAAGTTTTCTTCATTACATTATTAAATTATACTCTATTATTTGCCGGTTTTCTAAATTAGATGTATTTCTATTTATAAATGAAATTAGATAATGATGTTCTTATCAGTGAGGTTTGTTGATTTTTGGGACACACGTGTGACATAAATAAAAAAACCTATTGTATATTTCACGTATTTTTATGAACTATAAAACTGAATGGGCTATCTTGTAGAAGTATGTTTTTCTAAAACGATTGATCACTCAGAATTAAACATGCGGTATAAATATTATTTCTATACTTGTTGAAAGAATTTTTGCGGTAATTAAATGAACTAATTCAGTTAAAAAAAACCTCCACCGTAATATTATAAATTGTCAACAGGGCCGGGAATTTATTTCAGGTGGAATACAGATGTAGTATAGAATATTTCTTAATGTTATATAATATAATTGAAAGTTATGTGATTTTCCACACCCGTAGTCTCTTTAACATGTTTAATTCGATCACACATCTGGAAAAGTTCAGGAAATTTGAAGAAAACTTGCTGTGAAATCAGAGAATTTTTAAAAATCTATCAGGGTATTATCAGAAAACTTTATTTCCTGAATTTTGTGGCCACTCTGTGTAATGTGTTGTTTTAATTAATGTAAAATTAAGTGTTTATTTAAAAACATAGCTGCAAAATGAACTGATGTTTTGTGTGCAAAAAATGAATTTCTTTCGTTAATTTTCTTTTTCAAGCAGTGATGGATAACAAATTGAGAATTTCTCCCTATCCCACTTGGTAATCAAATCGATATTTCAAAGTAAGGTTTAAAAAAGACGTCATCAGTGTAAATATATACATGTGCATAAGGATGATACATTTTATAATAGTTATCATATTTTCAGTTTACTGCCACCATGTACAACACTGTGGAATGCGGAACAGGTATAGTGCCTGGAATCTGATCGCTGGCTCCTAACAACTGAAACCTATCCTTTTCAGGTACTGTGGTAAATTGAAAAGATCTAGTACAGTATAGGATATTTCGCTATTTAAAAATTTACAAAAAGAACTTTCTAAAAAACTAAAATTAGAAAGTGGAATTCTGTTCTTTTGCAAAAAATATATATATATATTTTTTTAAATCTCCCTTTTATGTTATACAGTCGAACAGGGTTGGCATGGTTTAAACCAAATAGTTTTTCCTCTTTTTAAAGATTAATTTAAAATTGCACTTTTTTTGTGTGTTTATTTATTATTATATTTTTTAAATTATTTGTTGTAAATAACTTTTTTAAATAAATCTTATAGTGAAAGTCTGTAGAACTTTTTTTTTATAAGTATCAAAAATAACTTTTTATATTAATCTAAGTGTTTTATTACTGTTTTATAATAATATTCAAAATTATTAATTAAAATTAAATTATATGCTGCATTTTAAACTTGTTTGTGAAATAGAGATTTTGTGCTTAAATAACTTATTTCTAAACCTTAAAAATATAATTATGTATAACTTATCACCATTACTGATGAATCTAAGAGCAACATTCCATGTAGAAGTAGTAAACAATTACTATTGTATTATATAGTTTCCGTTGGATTTAAAAAAACATATCTCTAAATATAATATTAAAATTTAATGATTTAATTGTTCACATAAGTAGCAATTGTTTATTTACTTAGTGTAAATTATTTTCAGAAGAAATATTATTTGTTATTTAAACATTTATTATTCTAGTTAATGTAAAATTTTATTTATAAATATGTATACATTTAAATTAGAAAAGGATTTAAAAAAAAAAAAACTTTTAAACAAAAAAAACCCCCATTTTTTTTTGGGAGGGTGGGGTCCAACTCTGCGGCTAAACTTCATTAACACGAAGTCGATGGGGCCGCTGAAATTGTTTGTGCTAACTGAATAAATTAACGCTAAGTTTTAAGTACGGAGAACTGCTTTTACTTTGCGTTAAACTGGAGTTCAGGTTAACGGATTTCGCATTAACAGGGTTTGACTGTAATTAGATTTGGGAATACTTTTTAGAATAAATTTACTTATTGTATTAGAATTGAACATTCTTCTTTTTTTTTTTCAGTGTTCAGTGGACTTGCTTATACAGCTGTTGTACTTAAACAGTGTGGCTACAGAACCTGGAAATCAAGAAACTTTTCGATTGTGGAAAAAATCAGGGAATTTTTTTAATATTCAGGAAAATTTACTGTTACTGTTTAGGGTATGTTTTTCCATTATCCCTATTTTGGTACCATTTTCCTGATGATTTGCTGTGATAATCATTAGAAGTTTTAATGTTATGGAATAATTTTAACTTTTAACTACCACCAAACCTAATTTTAAAAAATTGGCATATTATCTCTTTAGCATACATGTTCTATTTGATAAATGTGTCAACATATCTGGAAAAATTGGGGGAATTTGGAAAAAGTTTGCAAGAAGGGAATTTTTTTTAAATCTGTCAGGGAACTTTTTACCTGAATTTTGTGGCCATCATGTTAAATGACACTGATAGTTCTTTTGATAATCCTCTATAATTTATATATTAAGTATAATTTTTTTATTTTTAAATTAGTTTTGCTGTTGTGAACATGTCTGAATTATGGCAGTATTATAACAAGGCTGCTAGTGGCGTTTACTAAAGTGACTATTTTAGCCTCCAGAAAACTTTTTTTGGTAAGAAAAATATCGGTACTTACGTATTAACGCCACTGCAGCTACAGATTTGACGGTTTTTCAGTGCCACCAATAAAGAGCAATCTTGTTGTTCGCACGCAGTTATCTTTTGGATTCCTTGTAAGTATAAAACTATAATTCCTTGTAAGTAATTAAAAACCGCCAAATCTGTAGCTGTGGTGGCGTTAATACGTAGGTACCAAAATTTCCTAATTGACTATTTTAACCTCCAGGCGACTATGTAATGAAAAATGAGTTCCTGACTTTGAACTGGAAACCAATAGAGAGCATGGCTTCAACTTGGTTGCAGCAGCTCATTTAATTTATCCTCAAAGTAGTAAAGAGTGTTTTTGAATTTAAAGCAAAATTTGTATGATACAGTAAATTTTTCTAAAAGTATACCGAAGAGTAAAAGGCAACTAAGTTGTTTGAATCTAGAATTTTCAAAAATTATAATTGGTTTCCTATTGAAATATAACATTAATAAAAACCTATATTATACGTTTTTCCTGTAAATTTTTCTACTCTTCATTTTAGTTTTCAAATACTGGGGTGGGAGTAGGCAACATTGGTATTCTGCATCTGCCTTCGAATTTTTTTTACATAATCTACTTTTGATTAAACTATATTGTGTATCGTCATTGCATGATATTCTGAAATAAGTCTGTTATTGCCTTAAATGGTCGTGTGATCTTTGGTCAGTCCAATGTGCACACCATAATATGAAGGGTGCTTCCGCATACTGGCATTGACTTAAAACCATCCAAAACAAGGGGATCGCTTTCAACACGAGCGAGGGATTTTTTTAAGTCATAAAAAAGGGATATTATTTTGATTAATATATTCAATCTTTGAATTTGGTTGGCGATTTAAGTAGCAGAGTTGGATTTGAGCATTTTTACACGTCGTATTTCTTTATTATTATTTTTGGCATGGTGTCTACTTTTAAAAATTGGAAAACAGTTATATCTATATAAATATATGTTTGAATGGTTTTTGTATTAAATAAAGGTAATTTTATTTTAGAGATTATGAAAACAACCAATGAGGAGGCGAAAGAAGCTCGTGGAGTGACATTAAGGCTGCTGATGGTGACAGAGATGTGGAATATTTTTGGAAATGATATTGAGGATTGTAAACATGGTTTATAACATATGGTTCATAAACTTAAATAATTATTTTGTATCTCCTTTCTTATTTTACTGTTATTAAATGGGGTCTTGAAGTTAAGATCCTACTGTTGCTCTGAATGGGATATGTCATTAAAAATTAGCACATATATATTTAATCATCTTATAATTTTTCATTTGCTGGTTTAAAGTGTGAACTTAAAAACAATTTGAAAGGTATTTGTACCTATGTAATTGTGTTAGGACCATGTGTGTTACTGTTACATGTAATTATTAATATTTGTTTTATTAACATTTGTTTTAATGTTATGCGTGCTATTTTTGAAATAAAATTATTTTGAACATTATGTAATGATTTATTTTTACAGTTAAAAAATATATATATATAATTTTTATTCAAATTCGATTAGTTCAGAGATAATTAAGTAGCAGATATTATAAGTAATTTTATTTGTGGTTCATTGGAGCAAAATTAAATTTTTGTACAGAATAATCCTCTGCATATAAAAGGAAAGTTTAATTTTTCACAAAATGATATTCTACCTACTAAAAGATGATACATAGTGTAACAGTAGTTGGAAACTCGTAAAGCCAATACTTGGAAAATATTCTAGTTTTAACTTTTTCTTTTCATTAAATGAGTTTCTATAATGCATATACTCTTAAACTTTACAGTGTTAATAAAACTAAACACATTCATGTGGAAAAAAAAATATGTGTCAAAACAAGCGCTTAGAAAAGTAGGCAGGATACATTCGCTTCCAAATTTTTTCTGTTATCTATTAAAATACAAAAATCAATAATTTGTTTTGCTTAAAATTGCAACTTTAAATGGTATTTTGAATTTGAATTTCATAACCCCTTCCGAAAAATATGAGCAATATGAAAAAGCAATGTGAATATGAAAAATATGAGCAATACTGTTTTAACATGGGTGTTCCACATTGTTACCACATGATAGTGTTCACTTTTACCAATGTTGTTTAAATATGAATCTTCCACATGAGTGTTCAATCTTGATTCTTGCCAATGTTGTTTCAAGACATACTTTCCAGAAAAACTGTTTCTACAGCACTAGTTCTTGGGCTCAAGAACTATAGTGCTGTAAAAACAGCATTATGGGATGTGTGTCTTGAAACAACATTGGTAAGATTCAATATTGAATACTCATGTGGAAGATTCATGTTTAAACAACATTGGTAAAAGTGAATACTATCATGGTGGTAACAATGGGATGCATCCATGTTGAAACAACATTGACATTCAACGTGGAAACCACATGGGCAAAAATGAACACTCTCACGTGGAAACAATGTGACAAATCCACGTTGAAACAATATTGACATTCAACATTGAAACCACGTGATATATCTACGTTGAAACAACGTTGGCACACAACATTGCATCCACGCTCCTTTAAGTGAACACTTCCACTTGAAAACAACGTTACAGTTCCACGTTGAAACAACATTGTGCATGTTGGTATTTAACGTTGACACCACATTGAAACAACATGGTTGCGTTGCTTGGGCATGTAGGGATTATTTAAAAAAATAAAATAAACCATTTAAAATTTATTTTTTTTACAAAACGTGACATTAAAAAGTGCCCAGTTTTGGAGAATGACCCATGAATGATTTGATACATTTTTGTGAACAATTATTGTCTGAATTTTGCATAGTTTTATTAAATTGCAAATTTTTTTTCATTAAATTTTTTTCATTTCATTTCATTAATCAATAGTTATCGAGAAAAAAATATTGGGATTGGAGCGGGTGAATTATATTTTCCTCGGATTGATTTGAGATCTGCGTAGGTGTAGTTCGTTTGCTAATTTGCTCAGAACTATATCTTTCGTGTGGAAGGATCCATCCTCAGTGGCAACTGGTGCAGGGGGGGCCTCCTCACTTTTTTGACCTTGGTCAAACTTGATAGTAATGTTTTGTTGTGGAATTTCTGTAAAATATATATATTTTTTTAAATATAAAACTAATGTAGCATTTAATTAACTTGTCACAAACTCGTGGAAATGTCAATCAATCGCAACCATTTCAACAAAAATATAGTTCTTTCAAGACAATAAAACAAGCATTGTCAGTATCGTGGGATTTGTTTGAAGAAAAGAAATTTAAAAAAGTTGTCCAAAGAGAAATAGTTTTCAAAGAAGTTAAGTACGCACTGGGGCGGACTTAGGGGTATACAATGGCACCCAGTAAAATTTATTTTACATATGAGAAGGTATCACTAAAAAAAAATTCTGCATGAATGCATGTTTTTTGTTGTTGTTTTTCCCCCCTTTAATTCCGTTTTAAAAAAACAAAATTCCCAGATAATTAATAAAACAATGAACAAAATGTAAAATTGAAATTCTTCGAACACTGAAGAACAGATAATTCTGAACAAGATACTCATTCACCTTATCAGAATAACCTTGAAGTCTATCCGCAATGGGACGCATTCTTTTGGGGATAAACGACCCCTTTTCGGGCTCCAAGACCTTGAAACTAAAGAATACTATATAGAAAGCTTAGTGTGTATGTGTGGAAGGAGAAGGGGGGGGGGGGCTTCTTCTTCTTCCATGGGTATCTATTTACAGAAATTCTGTATTAGGAATGGTCAACTTTGTGTGTTGGGAAAAAGCAGGACTGAGACGGAAGTCAAGCTTGAACCGTCGAAAGAAGTGTTGTGATTTGTTACAGCACAAGTGTAGAAGGTAATGATGGAGCATAAAAACTGAGAGAGTCGCAGAGAATAGATGAAAAACTAAAATTACAGATGGCTAAAGAGTACTACTTTTTCAACAAAAGGTCTTGGTAAGACCATTTAATTTTACCCTTTATTTTTCATATATAAAGGCAAGTTCTTCTTAATAAATAAGTGTTTAAACGGAATCATGTTTTTTAAAAAAATATTTAGAAACTGGTATTTTGTTTGGATGATCCCAGGTCCCTTCGTATATTTGAGCTCAATTTGTTTAAGTATATTGTATCTTAATTATCATAAATAAGTGTCGTAAAAATATAATTTACCTTTTAATTAGCTTTATTTTAGAGGTGAGTACTTACATTCTATCTTTTTCAATATTTTCTCCTGATTTTTTTTTTTTTTTTTTTTAATTATCCTAGTAATATATTCTAACGATTTTGAATAACAGGGTTCCCACTAAAATCACAGAGTGAAAATCAATGACTTTTCAATGACTTTTAAGGACCTAATCAGTGTTTTTAAGGACCTTTGAAAATTTGTTTTCAGGCATCATGTCAATAAATAAATTTTTAGTAAAGTATATTCTGCCAAAGAAGTTA
Organism: Linyphia triangularis; assembly: GCA_963978545.1. Classification (NCBI taxonomy): domain Eukaryota; kingdom Metazoa; phylum Arthropoda; class Arachnida; order Araneae; family Linyphiidae; genus Linyphia; species Linyphia triangularis. The sequence goes on along the minus strand of OZ021731.1, from coordinate 91,844,948 downwards.
CAAATTGGTGGATGCGTAAAACAAATATGTCGGAAAATTTCGATACGGTGCAAATACGTGGCAGTCACGCGGGGATAGCAAGTCCGAGTTGTATTTTCATAAATATTGCAGTTGGCCACACAACATTTGCAAAAATTAAGGACTTTTAAGGACCTCTAAGTATTTTCAAGGACTTTTAAGCACCTCAAAGCATTTTCAAGCACTTTCAAGGCCTTGAAAACAAGTTCAAAAATATTAAGCACTTTTAATGACTTTCAATGACCGTGGGAACCCTGAATAAGTAAACTAATCACTGCTATAATAGACAACAATGGTCATCATAGGACTCCCCCTTTAAACTAACGTCTTAATCTGCTTCCAATTATGCAGACATAATAAAAAAAAATAATCTTGTAACTGAAACCATATTTAAATTATTTTAATGCATATAGGTGTGTTTGCGCCGTCCCCAAAAGAAACAAACTTACATAATATTTCATGTATATTATCATTTAAACAAAAAAAACTTCGTTTTAGACAAAGTCCTCTTGAAGGTTTTAGTGAATTTATTTTATACCATAAGTGAAATTCATGATTTAAATGATATCTTATGTTAGTAATTTATATTTAATTAATGCAATGTTCTAAATATTCAATTATTTAAACAATAAAATTCAATCAACGAAATAGAAAAATTTTATACAAACAAATTAAATGTGATTTTAAAATAATTATTAAATAAGCTGCATTTGATTTAAAATTATTTTGGGTAAAAATATTAGGGTAAAAAAAGACTTTTTCACGACCGATTGTTTACACATAAGATATATTTATTAACAATTCCAATTTTGAAAACTTTTCTGTCCCCATCAAAAAACACACGCTGGTCCACCTTTTATTGCATAGAGTAGTGTTAAGTCCTTATCCCCATTTCTATTCTAAATTTAATCTAAGCAGTGATAAAATTGTGAATGAGATTTATTTGTTTCATTTTTTAATCAAATTTGCAAGTAGCAAAGAATTTTTTTTTATTGATTTTTTTTTAACTTGTCCATGATATTTTTCAACATTAATTATCTAACTCATTCAGTTGTCTGAAATTTCCATTTATAAGGAAAACAATAATTATTTGTTTTCTGTTACATTTCCATAAGTGACCACACTGCAACACCAAATTTTTCATGGTGTAAAATATAAGTTTGAAAATGTTTATGTTAAGTAATGAAAATTGTGCACTGAAATATTAATAAATCAATATGCATTAATTTTATGTTCAAATGAATAATTTAAAACCATACTATACTTTTTTTTTTAAATTTTACCACTCACTTTTCTCCATTTCATTTTTAATTTTCAACAACCTTGTTTAATTTATCTTATATATTTTTAATTTGTATATGCATTTGTGTAACATTTATAAAATTACAAAGAATTAATGTATTTTGAAATTGAAATTTGCACTCCCCCACCCTTTTTTTTTTAACAATAAGTCCGGTCATTGTTAATTTGGGTACCCTCACTTTTACTGAGCCGCACAGCCTACAGCGTATTCAATGAGGTTGATGCGTGTTATAAGAACTCAATGTTCTATGTGATTAACTATTTCTATATATTCTTCATTTTTATTCTGTATCATTATTTATTGAAGTGAAATCTTTTTAATAAAAAATTATTTCTCTGACATTTGCATCTTTTTAGAAAATTTCAGAAATCCCAAATTTGACAAAAACGTAAATTTTAATGTGCTGTAAAATTTCAACCAGTAGAAATATGGAAAAAATATTCGAGGTTTTTCTTAATAACCATAAGAAAAGGGTTCACACCAAATTTCATAAAAATTGGGTGGGAGTCATGAGCACTTACCATTCTGCTTCATTGTAATTGATGGTTTCCAAGGCATCCACAAATGCAGCGACATCTGCACTACAAACTAAAGAACTGGATCCTTCCATTTCACCTGAAATTATGTGCCAATTAAACACTTTTCATGATTATAAATATGGATCTTTCAAAAATTCCATTTTAAAAAAAGGCTCTTTCACAAATTCCAGTTTTTAAAAAAAAAAAGAAAAAAAAAAAAAGGAACTTGGTATACTTTGAATTTTTAAGGGCCTTTTTTGGTTAATGAGATGTCAAAAGTAGTTGTTTTTATTTTAAAGAGGAAATTTGGTTGTACTTTTTCCTTTTAGGTGCAAAGCACTTTACTTTATATGTGACAGTTCGCATTAGAGTGTACCGGTTACTGAACATGATTTCCCTAATTGGCGAATTGATTTGATGAACTTTTGAACCAGTCCTACCAGCGCCAAAAAAAAAATCCTGATCAGACATGCAGGCGACAGTGTTAATCTACGTTTTCCATGAATTCACCTTTTTCTTTATTTTGTGCAAGATTAAACACTTAATTACGGAATGTAGGAAATTACATTTGAAAATTGTGGACCCCCCCCCCCCCTACAATAGGGTGTATCGAAAAAAACTTTTTTTGGAAATTCAAAGTTTCAAGTTGATAAAAGTTGTCACTATGCTCACATGTTTACCAAAATTTTTGTTAGTTCAATCGAAAAATATTTAGGTCTCCCGGAATGGACCTGAAGTTAGATGTTTTTTGACAAAAACAAAGATTTTTTTTTTAAACATAAATATAAAGCAAATTTTTATTTTCAAGAATAAAAATGTCGAGTTTATAATACTAATTAACAGTAATAAAAAAATTATATCTGCCATTTAATAATTAGGTCTCCCTGAATCTACATGAAAAACTTAACTTTTTTACAAAATAAGGATAATTTAAATTTTCAACCCATTCTTTTGGTTAATTTCAATTATTTTATTCATAGTCTAGGTATAGTAGTACAGCATTTTGAAATATCGGGAATAACACTTTATGAAATAGCGTTTACTAAACTCAAGTATTAATTCATATAATTTCTGCACGACTCCAAGTTGGTTGGAGTCTCCAACCAACAAAACTCTAGGTTTGAGACATGAAGGTAACGCTATCGAAAATGATTCAATGTCACAGGGTTCGAATGATGAAAGTGTACATGATAGTAAAATGCTTCTACCATGGGAATTAATAAAGTTGAATTATTTCAGTGAAATAAGAACTGCCAAAAAATCTACTTACTCTCTTTTTCTAGAGGTTGTGACCGTAATAATTAGAGTAGTATCTCAATTAGAGTAGAAGCTCAATCAGCAAGTGCTCTTTTGTGGAATTTAAATGTTGTAATACAAGAAAACCAGGCAGTCGTAATAGATAAATTTAATGGGCATGGCATATGAGGATAGATTGAAAAAATTAAACATGTATACACTGCAGGAAAGAAGGGCAAGAGGGGATTTGATCCAGTTATTTAAATTTATTGCACATGATGAAATTAGGGGTTTAGAATTTGTCACTGACAATAGGACGCGAGGAAATGGGTGCAAATTGTTCAAATCTCAATTTAATAGGGAAGGGCAAAAACACTATTTTTACAATAGGATTATCAATGATTGGAATGATTTGCCAGCAAATGTTGTAAATTCAGAGAGCGTAAGGAGTTTTAAGAAACAGTTAGATATGCACTGGGGGATCATCAATAGGCAATAATTGGATTACACTGGCTAGGTAAGTAACTTATATTTTGTACATATTTAATTTAGGTTATTTTTTTACCATATTTGGTTACTTATGTTTGCGTACTGTCGGTTTTTATAAAATTTGTCAGCTTGCATTATGTATTGCATTTTTCCAGTATGATTGTCAAACGCTGTGTCAACTTTGTGTATTGTTTTGTATTATGTATATTGCATTGTATTATGTATATTTTATGGTATTATGTATATTGTATTGTATGATCCTGTAACTATTGTATATTGTGTCAGCTTGTATATATTGCTTGCATTATATATTGCATTTTTCCAGTATTATTGTCAAACGTTGTGTCAACTTTGTATATTGCATTGTATTATGTGCATTGTATTGTATTGTGTATATTGTATTGTATTATGTATATTGTATTGTATAATCCTGTAACTATTGTATATTGTATTGTATAATCCTGTAACTATTGTATATTGTGTGCATGATCCTGTAACTAAGCTATATTGTATGTATGATCGTGTAACTATCGTATGGAAATTATTTTCTATTTCTATATACGTGTATATATATATTTACTCGACCAACCCTGTTGGGCCTTGAGCCTGTCGTTGGTCTTAAAATTTGTATTTGTAAGAACTATATTCAACATATTTTGGACTCTAGACAGTGGCTCTGTACGAAACGTAACATCATCATTACCCCAGATAGCATGCAAGCTTACGAAAACCTTGTCATATGCTTGTCATTAGACTTGCAGTTCTAAGCTTGCCGAGTAACCCTCTAATAAAAGGGTTTGAAAAGGGCAGCCGTGAAAAGCTTGGAAAGTAACACCTTTCGAAAAGGATATGTAAAGGGTCGAATTCCAGGGCATCAGCAACCCCCCTTTTCGAAAGGGTAGGTAAAGAGTCGAATTCCAAAGGCTGCAGTCTTTCCCCTCTAATAAAAGGGTTTGAAATGGACAGCCGTGAAAAGCTTGGAAAGTAACACCTTTCGAAAAGGATATGTAAAGGGTCGAATTCCAGGGCATCAGCAACCCCCCCTTTTCGAAAGGGTCCTTTTCGAAAGGGTAGGTAAAGGGTCGAATTCCAAAGGCTGCAGTCTTTCCCCTCCCCTTACCGCAGATCAGATAAGATCTCCCCCGTAAAACGTGTGTGACTCGACGTATTTTGCAACCGGTTTTGAGTTTGGCATTCGAATGTTGGTTAAAGAGCTTGACCAAGAGCTTGACGGACACGGAAGATGAAATACTTTCAACTTTAATTCCCGCTGTAAAAACCGGTACGTACGTTGTTTTATATTTATAATTAATTAATTTTTTATCAATCTGCAATAATATTATTAAAACGGAAGCGTTGGAACGTTTATCAAATTCTTAAAGAAATAGGCTTAATTAGTTGTTGACACATAGTAACGCAGCCTAGAAAACATTAACAATTTTTTCATAGACAAGTAACTTTTTTGTTTCTTCGAAAAGTTTTATGGGCCGAAAAAAAAATCAGCTATTTTTGTGGCGAAAAGTTATTGAATTGCGTTGGGGTAGAATTTTTTAAATAGTACATGCTTTGTTATAAACAATAGCTTAATTCCATAATTCACTCTGAGCGTAATTTTTACCTCGTAACACGTTTTTACGATACTACAATTTATAAATCTGTACTTAAGATAAACTACCAGGAGTGCAATGTTAAACACTAAATTGCATTTATGGGATCCCGCATTTTATGATAGTTTACTTCTGAGGTACAGAAATGTTCCTTATGTGCTGTAAGTTTAACGTAATGAAATGAAATTTAGCCGTGTTTCACCAACATTCCCTTAAATACAGACAGGGCAGCCGACAGGATTTTCGGCCCCTATGCAAATGTAACTCGGGCCCAATTACCCTCCCTCGCCCATTTACACATATTAGCGTCGATACTAAAAAGATAATATCTCCACAGTTATTATAACCACATGCATTCAGGACATTTAACCTAAGAATAAGATGAAGCAATAAATGATTATACATTTTTTCATTGTTTGGGTAAACAAATACTAAACTTGCTGCGTATTCTCAAACCAGAAATATAGAGAAAACGAGAAAAAACAAAGATAAATTAGAGGAGTAAGATGAACTGATAGCACTGTTCTCAAATACCAACTTAAAGTTAGCGGCCCCCTGGTACCTTCCCAGTCAAAATACAGAGCAATCAGAATGCGCTATATGAGTGCGCCCATGATGCTTCACAATTCCAATTGCATCGAGCTTTTGTTGACGTTCGTTGTTCTCTTGTCTCCGACTGAGGTAGACGGCAAATTTTGCTGTAAAATTTTACACATGCGTGTGTTGCTAAAACGACCTTTGCTTTTTATACACTTGATTGGAAAAACCCGAGTTCGATTTCATCCAAAACGAAGAAAAAAATTGATGTGAAAAATCGAGAATTTAAAAAAGAATGAACTAAATCGTATGCGTTAATTAACACCAAATTTGGACAGCTGACTTGTCTCATTCAGGCCCGTAGCCAGCCAAAGTTTGTAGGACGGGCAAAAATTTTCCCAGGAGGGGCAGAAATATAAATTACTTAATTGGTTTTCAATTAATTTTTACAATTATTACAAATTTATACAATTTTTACAATTCGTAAAAGAGTATTTATCAGAGCACTTTGTGAAGTACATATACAAAAAAATATTTAAAAAAAGAAACATTGTTAATGTATTTTTGATGTAATTTTATTTTTATTAATTCTTTTAAAGATTCTACACCAGAAATTTTTTTGATAAAAACAAAACTTTCAATTAAAAATTTTTTAAAGTATATTTAATACAATTTTATTCCTTTAAAATATTCTATGCTTGTCCATCTCTTAATTTTTCACACATTTCAACTTAAGAATATCTACTTTAAAAATAATTACAAATATAAAAATTAGTAAAAGTTACTTTTACATAAAAAGTTTTTTTAACATAAAAAGTTTTTTTAACATAAAAAGTTTTTTTAACATAAAAAGTTTTTTCGAAGTTCTGTTCTTACATTTCTATTTAAAAATATATATTGTTAAACAAATTACATTTTTCTATCATTGGTCTTGTGTCATATATATATATATATATATATATATACACACATTACTAATAGAATTGCATTTTCCTTTATTTTCTCCTATCATTTTCAATACTCTGAAAAATTTATCAGATACTATTATAATATAAAAACCCTTTTTCTGTTTATTTGCATATTTTATTAATTATAATATAAAATAATAGAAATTCATTTTTCTATTCTTGGTCTTATATTAAACATTTTGAAACTTTTTAAAATACATAGCGTAACAAAAAAATCTAAAATAAAATGATAAATGTTAGTATAATAGCAATTTCCTATCTTTACACCATATTAAACAATTTCAAAACTCTTATCTCTACTTCAAATACCCAAAACACTAGATTTGCCATCCTTTCGTGGCCCATTGACATTCTTTAGGGACAATTTATGGCCGTCAAAGTGGAAAAGGTAGATTCGCAAGTTGCTGTGCTACAACCGAAGGTATCAACAGCAGCAAAATGTTCGTTTCAATTCAATCATAGATATAAAGGTTTACAAATGATTGGGATAAAATTTTCCAGGACAGGCGAAGATTTTTCCAGGTCTTGCCCCACTCTGGCTACAGGCCTGGTCTCATCTGCCATGATTTTTATACTATAAAAATGTTCGTTGTTAAAAACTCGTATTTCCGCTCTTTAAATGTACTGCGATTCTGATGATTATTGAATGTTTGGCTCTTTGCACAGAAACGTCTGCCGAACCCTGGTAAATGTAAAAAAGGTTTTGGTAATAGAAATAGTACACCAGCGTTAATTGGGTGCTCTCATGATATGTTTTGGCTTTATAAAATACTGTAATACAGCCTCTAAAAAAAAATTATCTCAATAATATTCATTTCTAAACATTAAAATACAAGAATTAAAATAAATTATTGTTTTAATTTTTTCGTTTCAATAAAAGTTAAAATGTCCTTATGTGTACTGATTTTTAAGAAAATAGTTTGTTAAAACATCTTGTGAAATGCATATTGGCTTCCATTTATTTATTCCTAGTAAGAGGTTATATTTTTCGAAAGCTATTTTATTGGCTTATTTAGGTAGAAAAATGAAGAGGCCCATACGCTAGAAAATATTTCCAACTGGTAGTTTTTGTAAGAAAGAAAAGCAACGAACAGACATTTTGGAAACTTTCGAAAACAGCATTTTAGATTATGTGACCTTTATTTAAACAGTTTAAGGTCTCAATTAAATTCATTTCATGGTATTCGAGGTTATTGCATATTCAACATAATAGGCCAAGAAATACATATAAACTTATAAATCAGCATACTAAAATATCGTATTTTCTAGACAAACTAGAAAGGATAGGACAAAAACAATATAAATATTTTTTTTTAAAGTTTTAAATTTTAAAATAAAATTTCAATTATAAAAGTTTGCTGTCGATTAATCGAGTACTACAATTTTACAGAATTTTCTGATATTTTAGAAAAACTTATTAAATAACTAATGTTATTAGATAATTTTTATCTCAAGGCAAAATTTTCAAACAGATCAATGTATTGGATTTAAAAACAATTACGTATTTACCATTTTAACAATTTTACGGACATTTTTAAAAAAAGCAGTATATAAAAAAAAAGATTTTTTTTCTTTTATTCTTTCTCCCCCCCCCCCCCCTCAATAGTATTACTTAAGGGTAAAATAATCAAAAGGGTAAAATAATATCATAAGGGCCTAACATTTTACAAAACGTTGCCTGCAAATTGAACCAGGTAGTTCTCAAATATTAAAAAATTTCTACATAAATTACAAACACAATGAATTAATAATCATTTTAGATATGCATTAATTTCTGGTGATACGTTCTTACATAAGTAATGAATTTATCATTTCCTTATTGCTTGGTTGTTTTCAGATTATCTGGCGCCTTCAGCAACACGAGGGCTATAATGCGCCGAAACATTCGTCATTAGACAAGCCAACATACATTTACCAACACCCATGCCTAACACGTGACTCAAACAAGCAGCCTCGCGGTCTATAAGCTTGCACTCTAAACACTATACCGTTTGGTCAGCCATTTCCTTTTTAAATCAATGAATAATATAAATACCATTTACCCAAATAACAAATGCTTTTGAGAATGTAAACTTGGTATTTTGAAAAATAATTATTTAAACTTTAAATAAATAAATCTTTAAACAAATTACTTTTATTGGTATCGATAGCTAGCTTTTGAAATTAGTTTTAAAAAAATTCAATTTTAAATGTATAAATTCTAAATCTTGACACACATACTAAAATTAAATGTTACTCTGAACTCATACATTCTTATCAATCGTATATTGCAAGCCCACTTTAAGGACACTCCGGTGCATCCCCAAGGCATGTCTGGTCTTTTGTCAAAGAGCAGACATGCAGCATGTGTGGCCAATTAACCAATTTCCCAAGGCTATAACGCTGTTGTATGGTATTGACAGATACACCGAGCCCAACTGCGTCTTGGTTTGCGGGGCGGGGGTTAGAAATAGAGGAGGTGCTTTTCTCCATCTGAAGTTAAAAAAAAAAAATTCGGTACCTTTTGTCTTTTTGTTTTGTTGTATGGATCCAATAAATTTTAAAATTTTTTAGTAAAACAAGATATCGCGGGTTCTTCTTGACAAGCCCTTCTTTGTTTTTATTTAAATTTTATTTTAGTTACTGTGTTTTTAATTTTGGCGAATTTTGTAATCGTCAAATGTCATATGCTACATCTGTTCCAATGTTTCTTTCAAACTCTGTTTAAAATACATTTTCCAATATTTCTCAGAAAATTTGCGTTCCACAACTCAAAAGATCTGACTGCAAAATGCTGAAACCCAACTCAAAGCTATCTCCTGAAGTTTGAGGTAAGCTTCTTTTTTTAACTTTTGTAATTTTTAATCAAATGTGCGTAGTGTTAAAAACAATGAATTCTTCTGCTAGTCGCTTTTCTGGTAACCTTGTTGACCAGCTCTTCAAGAACTACTTCATTATTTTCTGTTGTTTATTTTATTACTTTTTCATATTTTTTTAGTATTATGGAGTGAAATTATAATTTTTCTAATGTTTATTTTTATTTAGTCACCATTTTTTTTAGTGTGTTTATAGGCTATTTTCTTGTAGAGCAGTCTCAATCTTTAAAATTTTATTTTATTATTTCATTTGATTATTAATTTTTTGCAGTCACATTTTAGAATTGGAGGATCAGTACTTCTACTACACTTTTTTAGTAGTATTATAGTTACTCACTATTTAGTTTTTTTCTTTGGTTTTCTGAAAGAAAAAAAAGACTTTTGTCTGCTCTTGCCATATTCATGTAACGCCTTAAAAAACTGAACATTTGATCATAATAGGAAAGAGGGTTGGGCAGCTAATATTAAAAAATAATAAAACTAGTTATAAATTAAAATTACTCACTTTTTAACATAATGAAAGGAAATTTAAAACTGCAGTGTTTCACAACTATTCTGTTAAGGTATTGAAAAACATATAATTTTACAATTCTACATTATAACGAAAAGAACATTTAATAAACATTAGTGCCGTTTCTAAAACACAACTTAAGCATGTGTTATTAAAAAAACGTAAGCATGAATGTTATAAATAAAATCAATGTAAACACATAATACAAGCAACGTAAGAAGTAACATGTTAAAAAGTCAACGCTGGTGTATACAGTGAAATTTATTAAATGTTAAATATTGTTATGATATAATGTAAACACTGTTTATTGGTGTATTCTAAATCCCCTAAACAAGGCAATTTCATTGGCTACCGAAACCAAATTTTTATGTTGTTGTGAATTGACAAAAAGTGCCAGTCTGTTCAACCTTGTTTTGCTCATAGAATTTCTTAATATGATGTTAATGATCACAAAGTTGAAAGCTCAGAAGTTTCAATTGAAACTGGTAAAATACATTTTTTTTTTTAATAAGGGACGTATATTCGGAAATATGTCTACAGAACATTCTGCGAAAGCATCAAGAAAACCTTTCTACAGGGTTACTACAAAAGAATCATTCATTTTCAAAACAAGATTTATTCAAAAGTATTATACTTTTGAATAAATCGGGTAAACTTGAGCACCACCTGGAGCATAAAACTTAAATATTTTGCGGTTGTTTTCTTGTACCAATCATATTTGTAAGTATAATACTTTTGAATAAGTCGGGTTTTGAAAATGAATGATTCTTTTCTAGTAACCCTGTATTTTGTTTTCCATATTTCCTAATCTGCTTCGATGATGTTTTGAAAACCAAGAAAACCTCTTTCATAAAATTTTACCAGATTTTCTATGGCAGATTTGTATTATTGGTATCAGGAGGGAGAAGTCTTGTGTCTACGCATGCTCTTTCAGGGAATCAGTAAGTTTTCTCTGCTCTGACCATCTGAAGGACGTCATGACCCCAGCATATAGAAATGAGAAAGAAATGTAAAATCGGAAGAGTTTGAAATGAAATAGATGTGCTTGTATTTTTGTGTTCATTTCTCGTTGTTATAATTATTTTGAAAAAATGACTGACTCGAAAAGTTAGTTAAATGAGGATATTAAGTATTAACTATTTACAAAAATTGTTACATTACACTTGGAAATATAATTTTTCTCAATTTTCAGGGAGCTGTAGCCCTATCAGCCTCCTCCCTGTATACGCCACGGACTTCATATGGCTAAGCAATCCTACGTAAGTAGAATCCTTTATTTGTTCTGATCTTCAATACCAAATTATTAATAGTGGTGAAACAGGGAGTGTTAAATTTTTATCGAGCGAGGGGAGTACTTTCATTTCACCTAAAATTATAAAATAGCATCTAAGAAAAATCGAATATTTCAATAACGTACGTATTAGAGGCATTAAAGTTTCAATAAAGGATGTATTTTGAATTCTTTAAATTAACTTCGATTTTGTGTGAGTGTCGATAGAGTGCAAGTCTGCGGATGCTTAATTAACCCACCTTGCCGTCATTCAAGCGGGCTGAAAGTTGGTAGATAGATTCGATGTCGATGGTAATACATTCTTTCACATTTTGGGGCTGTTATTGTCACTAAAAAGTTGCTTATACGGAATACTAATAAACTAACTTGCCTTCATCCAATCGCGCTAAAATAGCAGTAAGCCGATCATTGTTGAAACTCTTTGATATTGCCAAATTTTTTTTAAATAAATAAATAATAAAATTGTTTTAATCAAAATAAAAAAAAAAGATGTTTGGATGTGAATGCATAAATGCACGTTCATTTCTAATAAATACATTTTGAAACGTAGTTTGCAACACATTTTGCTGATATAAATGTGTTTGATATTTAAAATTAGATACAAGCACCAAGCACACGCTGTTAACAGAATCGGCGATGTATATAAAGGATTAATATTTAAAACTTTGTTTTCATGGGTTATATAATTATGTCTCGCGAAAAAAAAAAAGAATAACGTCATTTGAAAATGAGTCAAAAATTCACAAATATTTGAGTTCGCAGTTGTATGCGACTAAAACAATTTATAGAGGGATCTGTCTTGACGAAATAATTAATTTCTTCAAGAAGTTTAGCTAAATATTATAATTTTATTTAACAATATCAATAGCATGGTTTATTTCATATGTATTTAAAGTTTTGCGAACCAAAACGCAAATTATTTTGTAAAACTTGACAATTCTCTAGTAAAAGTTCCCGCGCGGAAAGAGTTTCTACTAAATGTCCCATGCAAAAGAAAGAAAAAAAAAAATTCGCCACAAGACTCTGCTTCTCGGAGTTGACAGGAGTGAACTGCCCCCTATAAATCAACACCACAGGAGGTGAGGAAGCTGACCCGACCCCCCAAACCTCGAAGATCGCAAAACGCCCAAAATTTGTGGAAAGCAAAATTAGAAAGCCAAAACTATTTATGTTGAAAATTTCAGAGCTGTAGCAATATTGGATATCATTTTGTAGAATAGTTTTAATTAATTAAAAAGAACTAAATAAAAATTTAAAATTCCGTTTTTTAAAAGTCCAATTAGAAGGCTAAATCTACTTATGTTGAAAATTTCAGAGCTGTAGCTCTATTAAAAACCGTTTTGTAAAATATTTATTAATTAATTAAAGAAAAAACTAACAACAAATTTAAAATTCTTTTTTTCAATAGTTCAATAAGAAGGCCAAAATTACTTATGTTGAAAATTTCAGAGCTGTATCTCTATTTGAAGTCACTTTGTAAAATAAAAGTTAGTTAAAATATTAATTAAAAAAGAACTAATTAAAATGTTACATTCTGTTTGACATTCATAAATTAGAAGGTCAAAACTTCTTGTGTTGAAAATTTCAGAGCTCTACTCCAATTTTAAGTAGGTTTCTATAACAGATCCACAAACAGACAGACACACAGCTTGTTTTATTATTATAGATTTTAAATTTGTTTATTTTTTTCAGATAGAAATGAATGGGATTCCCTTTAGTTTTCCTCAAGAATCTTCCAGAAACTTCTTGTCGGATGCAGCAAATAAATGAAGAAATATATGTAGTATATATTTAAAATCATGTTTAAATTATATTCTTTGTATAAAATGAAAAAGCAACTCATTTGTGTTTGTTTACTTCAAAATAAAGAATTATCTAAAAAAGAATTATCAGTAAAAATGTATTTTTAGTTGTATATGTTTCTAATAATAAAACTATAAGTAGCTTGGATTAACCCTTTAAAACAAATTTTAATGCAATTTAAATTGTCTAACGCAACCTACTAAGATCTCAATGCATTTTTTTAATAATATATACATAATTTTTTATTGAATTTTGAATCTTTATTTTTTTTTTTTTAATTCTTTACAAAAAAAAGTAAATTATGTTTATTATTCTAGTGAGTTCTACCTAGCAAATAAATTAAAATTTATCAATAAATTGGGTTATGATTGATACCATTAAAGGCAAATTGTAATTAAATTCCTATAGAATAAATATTAATTTTTCATTAGCCACTAAATTTAAAGCATTTTCCGACAATATTGGAACTCTCCCAATTAAGTGTTTCTTTTTGAACACAAAAGATAAATGATACTTTATAAAGGAAAGTTTTTGCAACCTTTCCTATATCTACAGGGTGGGAACCTCAGAGTGAAAAGGTTTACACACCCTTTACAGTGAAAACCTTTTGGCAAGCCTATTATGAAAAGGCTTATACAACCCTTACGGCAAAAACCGTGTGGCAGGCTTATCACGAAAAGGTTTACACACCCTTTACGGCGAAAACCTTGTGGCAAGCTCATCCCGAAAAGGTTTACATCCCTTTACGGCGAAAGCCTTGTGGCAAGGGGGGTCATGAAATGGTTACCAAAAGCTTGACGTCTGGAGACTAGGACCCTTTCTTCAAGGTTTTATGATGGTTACTCCCTTGTCATCTGAACCTTACTCCCTTTTCGCTTGAGAGGTTTAGACAAGGGTTTTAAAAGGATAAAATGCTATCTGGGACATGACGTTATATTCTCATATTTACGCAGAATAGCAAACCTACAAGAAAGCTACATAATGATGAAATAATGACATGCGATTATGCAATAATACTATGCGATTACATCAGGCATATTATAACAGTACTCTCTGATGCAATTCTTGCAAAAACAATTCCTCAGTAGTTCCCCTATTGATCTACACATTTTCTCCCTGTGATAGTCCTCAAATTCTGTATATGGGTCATTCTACGGAAAATCAGGAATTTGTACAGTTGGCATTTATTACAAAAAATATATATTAATCAAAATACTTTTTAGGTATAAAAAATCTTAGTATGATGGATATAATTAATTGCAATTTCAAATTAGAATAAAATATTTTAATTTTTACTCAAATTTCACTCCCAAACAGTGAAATGTCACATCCGTAGAAAGTCATCAATTACTATTTTGACTTATACCAGGGTAATATTTTATAAATTTGACAAACTTTAGACTACATTTTTAAGTTAAGAAAATGCTCTAACACTTATTAGTCAATTTTAAGTTTTATGTTAATTTTATTTCAATTTTTTATGCCTGTAAACAGGGCAAAAGGTCACATCCATGGACACCCAAAAAAGTGTTGTTAAATCTTTGCTAGTATTAATATACTGTTTTGATAAAGAAATTCAGTGTTAAGCAGATGTTTGGTTCAAAGAACAAGCTACAGACTAAGTAATTTAGTTTTATCAAGTTATTGGGCTCGACAGAAAAAAGGTTGAGATTAGATGGAACTAAAAAGAATTTAAATTATCAATTAAATTGATAAAACAATTGTTGGAATCTATATTATATGATGAAATAGCTTTGTTTTGTAAATATTATGAAATAAAAACGGAGAATTCACGATGTGCAAAAAAATTGTCACATCCGTGTAACTAGTTGTCCATGGGTGAAAGTTAAAGGTACATTACTTTTTTTTATATGTATATTCAAGGTTTCTGCCAAAATAAAATGTTACAAATCCATGACTTTTCAAGACAGAAGCAAATAATTTTCCATGGCTCAAGCAATCAAACCCAAATATATATATATATAAATTATAATATAATAATAATCTATATAAATTTTACTAATACGAACATAGTAAGTAAATCAGTGTATCATAAAATGATTTTTAAAAAGTTTCATTTTAAATTAAGTAAAAAATCCTTGTTTCCAAATCAGAAGAAAAAGGAAAAAATACTTTTCCTTTCTTTGATATTTCAGTGTTAAAAAAGTTAATCAATCTATAATAATAAAGAAATGCTTCATTATTTACAGTTATATAATAAGTGTAAATAAATTTTACTAGAAAATAATCGAATGGCCATAACTGTGGTGTCAATTTCAAAACCGTTTTTCCAGTTATGGCCATAACTGGATTTTATGACATCTATAATAAAACAAGCTGTGTGTCTGTCTGTGGCTTTGTGGATTTATAGAAACCTACTTAAAATTGGAGTAGAGCTCTGAAATTTTCAACACAAGAAGTTTTGGCCTTCTTATTGAACTATTGAAAAACAGAATTTTAAATTTATTGTTAGTTTTTTTAAATTAATTAATAAATATTTTACAAAACAGTTTCTAATAGGGCTACAGCTCTGAAATGTTCAACATAAGTAGTTTTGACTTTTATTTGGCCTTTTGAAAAACAGAATTTCAAATTTTTATTTAGTTCTTTTTTAATAATTTTTTTTAATTTATTAATATATATTAAAAAAAAAACGATATCTAATAGCTTTGAAATTTTCAACATAAGTAGTTGTGGCCTCCAAATTGGACTTTTGAAAAACAGAATTTTAAATTTTTATTTAGTTCTTTTTTAACTAATTATTTAATTAATAAATATTTTACAGAACGATTTCTAATATAGCTACAGCTCTGAAATTTTCAACATAAGTAGTTTTGTCCTTCTAATTCGACTTTTGAAAAACAGAATTTTAAATTTTTATTTAGTTATTTTTTAATTAATTAACAAATATTTCACAAAACAATTTCTACTTGGGCTACAGTTCTGAAATTTTCAACACAAGTAGTTTAGGTATTCGAATCGGACTATTGACAAAAAGAATGTTAAAATTTTAATTTGATTTTTGGATAATTTTTTTTAATTAACATTTTCACAAAAAGCGACTTTTAGTAGACCTTTGAAAGTTTCAACATAAGTAGTTTTGGCCTTTTAATTTTGCTTTTCACAAACACATGTTAAAATAATTTTAAAGGTATGTTAAAGGGAGAATTTTTTGTGTGTGTCTCGACAGGGGAGAGACATCTTATATTAAGGCTTTACCTAGCAAATATAGATTTTAGTGAGTGAAGCGAGTTTATGCTTACGCAACAATGAACCTTTCAGTGAGAGAAGCAATTGTAAGCTTACGCAACAATGAATCTTTCAGCAAGAGAAGCGAGTTTATTCTTGCATAGTAATGAACCTTTCAACGAGTGAAGTAAGCCTGTGATTTTGCGTAGCGATGAACCTTCCTGCAAGCGAAGCGCCAAAAATTGGGGCCTATGCACCAATGAAGGGTTCCAGCAACGCGTGGCCTCACAGCTGGCTAAAATATTGCACATGGTAAAATTTCGTGGCAAAGCACGGGTATATAGCTAGAACTAGGTATGGCCTCTGTGTGTTAATGTGATTTATAATTAAATTTCTTTGTAACAAAGAAGATTCTTTTATAAATGCTAGGTTATTAACATTTTAAAGTTAATATTAGGGTTAAATTACTATATACTAATCATGTTAAGAAAATTTCATCTGATGCAGGTAGGCCTAAATAATAAAAATTTAATCTTTACAAGAAATTGCACATCCAGTTAAAAAATTATATTTGTTTATATATCCCAGACATTAAATAAAACTAATGGATACTGATTGTGGAATTTTTTCAATTATATTTATAGGCCAATAAAAGGGTTTTAAATGGAAGAGAGTGGTAAAAGAATTGGACATTTGTAGAGAAAAAAGGGAAAACTGTTCTTTTTTTAATATTGTTAATTTATACATAAATGTAAGCTCAGTGGCATAGTTTGGAACTTAAGCGATTTTTTTTATGGTGACAAATCTGCAATTACCTTCAGCTATTGCTGCTGACTTCTTTTCAGATTCTCTTTGTAATTTTAGTTCCACTTTAGCAACAGCTTTTCCCAAGTGCTGATGGAGAGGAATAGACTGGAGAATTTTCTTGCTGAATTAAGCGCCTTCTCCAGTTTGCCTATCTTATCTTTTTTTTTAATAGATATTTCTACAGATGTCTTAATTTTAGCTTTTGCTCTAGCTGATTTTTCCCCGTCTTAAATGCTTCTTGGCTTTCAGTTCTATTTGAAATTGTGGATTTAATTTTTTTTTTAAACTCGTGATATCTTTTTGTTGGTGTTTTCTCCATATTTAAAAGACTGTTTCTTATTTAAGACTTTATTGATTGAGTATTAATTATTTTTAGGAAATAAAAAAATTATACATCAAATTATTTTTAGAAAGTAGTCCATTATTCCCATTTCAATTTTGCATTAACTGCACACACGTGCTTATCAGCACACTACCATGACCTAATGTGGCAACTTGGGTCTTCAAATGTAAAATACATCTATTGGACACATTTAAAATTCCACTTTGTTAGTAGGTTTCGAAACGCACCTATCAAAATTAACATGTCCCCTTTGCAACAATTTTTTTAAATATTCACAGGGTTTCTGCCAAAATAAAATGTCCCAAATCCATGACTTTTCATGACTTTCCAAGACTAAAGCAAATAATTTTCCATGAATCAAAAAATAAAATCACAAAATAATAATAACCTATATGAATTTTACTAACACGAACATAGTAAAAAAATCAATGTACCATAAAATGATTTTATTAAAGTTTTAAATTTAGTTTTAGTAAAATTAATTTTAAATTTAGTAAAATTTTTTTGTTTCTGTAACTTCCAAAACAAGAAAAAGGGAACAATAATTTTCCATTCTTTGATATTTCAGTGTGATAAAAGCTAATCAATCTGTAATAATAAAGAAATATTTGAAGAAAGAATAAGTCAATAATAATAAATTATATCATCAAAATTCAAATGCTTTGATATAAGCAATGCAAAACATTAGAAGAAAGAAGATGAAAAAAAATTAAAATGTTAACACCAGCTTTCAAAACTGTGCATTTCAGTTATCATATTCTGAAATTTTTTTTCACTAATGAGAACTCGCTTGTGTGATGTCGTCACAAATTTGGAGTTCAGAAATGTCTCCTTTGGCCGGTGTTTTTAGCTGTGACCGTTGTTTCCGTCAAAACGTAAATAAAAACTAAAAACATAAATGCATTTTCTATGAGCTGATTAGTGACCATGGCGTTTATGACATCACAGTTACAAGATTTTACTTAAAATGTTAGGAATCCATGAAAATTTCAGTATTTCCATGACTTATGGTCATTTTTTTGCTCAAAATCATGACTTTCCATGACAAAATTTATACAATGTCTAAATTCATGACTTTCCATGATATTTCCTGACTTTCCATTTGTGCGGAAACCCTGTATTTAATTAGAATTTATTTCCAGCAAAAATGTGCATGCTAAACTCAACATACTTTCTTAAAAGTAGAAATAAATTTTTTAGATAATTCTTTTTATTGTTATGATTTAAAAGTAAAAAAAAAAGTATTAAAAAATGTTTTGGAGGGGATACCATACTTTTAACACATATATTTTTCAGAGTTCATCCTAGAAATGAAAAAGGGCAGGGTGCTATTTTCCAAAAAAAGGGCACTTTTATGGTAAATTGCAGAAATACGTGTTTTCTGCCACAATTTCAATATTGTTATACTTTTCTACCACGATAAATAATTTTCAATATTCTGAAGAAAAAAAATTACAATGCAAAAATTCGTGAATCAAAAACTTGCTCAGAAACTTAAAAGATATCAAAATACTGATAAAATGCTTCAGTCCTAATTCTGCTGGAATGAGACTGAGAAAATTATTAAAATTAAAGTGCAATATACACAGTAAAATTTTCATCAAATATTAATTTTTATAAAATTATCAATTTATAATACAGTAAAATTAAGATAAGAATGTTTTAGTATAATGAAAATGTGTTAAGATAAGAACTTTTCACTCTTTCAAAATTTTCTTAAGTTTGAATGAATCAACTTTAAATTTCATCTCTTAGGTTTGCTATTGTCAGATAGAGAATATAGAGTTTCTCCAAATTTAACATTATTCATTGTGGGATATCACAAGGAGAATTCCGACTAAAGAACTTGGACTATGTCCTGAAATGTTTGCATTTTTTTATTTTCAAAATCGGATCAAATTTAGCGTCAAAACGGCGATTTTTTTGCCGTGCATGCAGCTATTATGTAAGTTATAACAGAAGTTTTTTTTTTTTTTTTAAATTGGAAATAATCTGGGATTTTGGTTGCATTCCTGTTATGTTTAATTTTAAATGTGAAACGGATGTTTAGAAATTAATTGGTAACAGGCAAATTACCAAAAACACCCCCTAAATTTAACAGGAGGACATCGCGATTACGCGTGTCCAAACGGAAATATTCTTATTAAATTCTTAGTGTAAACATTTGATAGTTATAAACCTTTAACTAAGTTATTCCGGTCTTTCAAATTCCTTTCTTCACTATTTTGAAGGAGGCATGGTAAAAATCCAGCGAAATACACTTAATCAAAACACGTACGAAATGGCCATCAGAGTTTACTAATGTGCACTTGGGAAATTGTAAGACGGCGCCCTACAATCCACCTACTAATGAAGCACGTTATATGGACATCTACTCAATGGTTTCAGTCCCTGATATATACGTTGCGCGTTTGAACATGAATGCGCATACGCGACAGCCGATTTCAATAGGGATGATCCTCATATTGCGTACATTTGGGAGGGGGAAAACTAAAGTTTTTCGAATTCTTTCAGGATGAAATTTTTTCTGAAAAAGGGCAGGAAGGGCGCTATTTTTATAGAAAAAGGACAAGAAGGGCGCTATTTTTATAGAAAAGGGGCAGGCAGGGCGCGCCGCCCCTCGAAAAATGCCTAGGATGAACTCTGTATTTTTAGAGCCTAGTTATAATATTTTAACCTAAATATATTTAGTTTCATGCAGTAAAAATTTTACTGCATTAAATATTTGCAGAAAAATCCATGTCACAACAGTGTTTCCTCCGCAACAGTAAAATATCCAAATTTTAATTAAAAGTAAAAAAAAATCATATAAAGAAGTTACTTTTAAAGAAAATATCTATTAGATATCAAATCAAAATATCATTTATCTTGAGTAAGATGGCATCTAATTTTTTTTTCATTATTCCAAAATTAATTTTTGAGATAATCAGGACCAGTTACCACAGAATTGCCATAGCCTACATAATAGCGACATGCACAGCAAAAAATCCCCGTTTTAAAGCAAAATTTGATCTCATTTGGAAAATAAAAATGCACCAATTTTTATAGATGTACTTCTTTTGATAACTCACAGTGAATAATGTTAAATTTGGAGAAATACTATTCTCTATCTGACAATGGCAAAACCTAAAAATGAAGTGTAAGGTTAATACATTAAAATTTAAGAAAATTTTGCAATGGGATAAATTGTGAAAAGTTCTTATCTTAACATTCATTATATCATTCTTTTCTTAATTTTACTGTATTATAAATTGATATTTTCATAAAAATTAATAATTGATGAAAATTTTACTGTGTAGATGGTTCTTTAATTTTAATAATTTTCTCAGATCATTCCAGCAAAAGTAGAACTGTAGCATTTTATCAGTATTTTTATATCTTTTGAGTTTCTGAGCAAGTTTTTGAATCACAACTTTTTGCATTACTTATTTTTTTCTAAAACTCAAAAATGTAAAGTTATTTATTGATGTGGAAAAGTAAAACTATATTGAAATTATAGCAAAAAAAAAAACGTATATAAATTTCTGCAATTTGCCATAAAAGTGCCATCGTAAACAGGAGTTGCCCTTTTTTTAAAAATAGCACCCTGCCTTGTTTTCATTTCTAGGATGAACTCTGCCTATTTCAAAATGCAAAAGGTTTAGGACTTAAATTTAAAATTACTTTATATACTAGATAGATAAATTTTTTAAAAAATATTTTCACTTTTTATTTAACAACACTATTATTATAAAATTTATTGTTCAAGTTGTCATGTTTGGTATTAAGAAACTGTTTTTTACAATCACTCATATTTCAAAGCAAAGTAGTAGCTTCTTTGTTATTACACCTAGAAAATAAATTGCTGTATAAAACTTGTCGGAAATTATTGGTTCTACTACTTTTATTTCCAACATTTTTCTCTTAGATGTACCATTCTGGAGATATATTCGAAAAACTCGACAAAGATCTTAAAAAAGTAACATTTTTACAAAAAAGTTTTTACTTAGATGCTGTGTTTATGCTTTACATAATAGTTCTACAAATCAACTTTGTACACAAAAGTTGTAGCAAATTTAATCCTCTACAACTTTTTGATATAATATTTATTTTAAAATGCATTGGAAAAGAGTTATGGTATATAAATTGAAAAACGTTTTGCTTTTTGGTGCACCATAAAGCCGAGTATCTTCCTTGTTATTAGTTTTAGAAAATAATTTGTTATATATGAAACATGTAGGAAATTTATAGTTCTACAACTTTTATACAAGAAATTTTTCTCTATGGTGTACTAGTATGGAGATATGACCCAAATACTCAAAAAAGTCTTAAAAATGTTGTATTTTGACTAATTTTGATTTTGATGCGGTGTAACTATTTATATAATAGTTCTACAACATACCTTCTTTGTGTACAAAAGCAGCTTGGTTTTTGGTGCACCACGGAGAACGCACAAGGGTAGGATGTTGAAAATTTGGTTTATGAACTACGGGATCGACCATTACAACATATAAAAAAATTAGAACTACATAATCTTTTGCAAGGCAACAACCCTTTTTCAATTTTTATTCCCCGGACTAATTATGTTTTGTTATATTGAATTTTATTTTATTTTAGTAATCCTGTTTCGAATTTTGCGAATTTTCTGGTTATAAAATTAACAAAAGCGCCAAATGTCCTATAATACATCTGTTCCCCAAAATATTTTCAGATTCCTTTCAATATTTTATAATTAACTAGGTCTATTTCATTCGTAATTAGAAATACATAAAGGCGTAAACAATGTCGTCTGAGCAAAACGATTTGAAAAACAACATTCAGAATTAAGACGCGGAAATGTATTTGAAACTTGCAAGTTGTTCGTCCATCATAATAATATATTACTGTAAAAAATTTAATTAAAATAGATTTTCAAAATAAAACACAAACCTTAAAACTTTTTCAGCGGTTAGGGTTACAAATACCAATTGTTCGTTGAAATGAAAATGTTATGGATATGGTAGGAAAGAGCACTCCCAAACGCTCCTTAAACATTTGAAGTATTGTAGTATTGCATGCTGGGAAAGGTCTACATATTTTACTCACGATTCATTATTTTACGTAAATGAAAATACAAATATTAAAAATAAAGAAAATTTAATTGTGAGCTTTCAAAAATGTCTTCTGAGGATCAGATCAAGCACATTCAGATGTCCCGATAAATGAAAGATTTTAGGAAGTTGGCAACAATTTTGACTCCAAACAAGTAAAATTATGGTTGTGGTTGTGCTGTAATTTGTTAACATAACGAAAGCAAATGGCTACGAACGTAGTGTACATTCATGACTTGCCTTTTCAACCCAGGAGAGAATTGTGTCGAATATTGGATGCTGATAGGCGTTGGGAAGAATTAGGTAATAAATTTAATCC
Source organism: Linyphia triangularis (assembly GCA_963978545.1). NCBI lineage: Eukaryota > Metazoa > Arthropoda > Arachnida > Araneae > Linyphiidae > Linyphia > Linyphia triangularis. Next base: position 91,822,085 of record OZ021731.1, on the reverse strand, counting down.
AAGTATTGTTGTATCACTTGAAAGCTGTGGTACAAGATTGTATTACAAGCTGTGTAACTCATATGTTAACTTTTATAATACTTACGTATTATCGCTTTGTGCAGTTTTGATATAACTGAAAGTGTCACCTAATGGCAGCTTTACGCCAATAATGGATAATAGTGACAACACAACAACTTATTCCAGAGGAATAACAATAAAAGTAATTTAATTTCTTTTAAAGGTAATTAATTTGGTATCGTAACCGTCTTTTCTCATTTTTAAGGAGTATGTAATAATTGTAAATAATGTTTACCATGCAATGTTAAGCATATATTATCACTTAGCAAAAGTATGTAATTTTTATTGCTGTGTGCCCCCCACCCCCCTGTTGCAGGGATTGAAATTGCATGATTTGAAAATAGATAGTGGTTACTGAGCCACACTATCTATTTTCCAGGCATCTCAGACCTATGCCAATTGCGCCCAACTGCGCCAAATACAAAACTCTGTTCCAAGCTGCTCCAAATGCTTTATTTTAGGCATATTTGCGTCAGAACACGATTTATTTTTTTGCGAGTCAAAATTTGATATTGTTCGCCACTTAATATCGCTATTGTTGAGATATATTCCAGTATATTCGGCGCTAAATGCTGACATTTTCGTTGGTGTGGTATGGCTTAGAGTGCTACGATGATTTGCGACGCTAATGCTCACATTATTGTCAAGTTTTACTTTGTTATGATGGGCATTTTTGTCAAATCTTTCATTGATATAATAGCTCTGTAGTATTAAGTAGTATTAAAATCTGTAGTATTAAGAATTGCACCAGTTAATTCGACGCTATTGCTGATATTTTCGTTGGTATGATGGTAATTATTGCCGAGTGCTACGATATTATAATATCCAAAATTTGCCCCGATATTACTGAGAAAATGTCGATGTTACTGCGATGATTTGTGATGCTGATGCAGACATTATTGCAAATTATTGTGATGGTCATGAGTCTTTCACTGATATATTAGAGCTGTTGTTGAGAATTGCTCCGGTTTATTCGTCGCTATTGCTGATATTTTCGTTGTTGTGACGGTCATTTTCAAAGAGTGCTACGCTTTTGTTAACATTCGATATTACCGAATCTTGCACAAACATTACCGAGAAATTGTCAATATTACCGACATTTGTGTCGGTATGTACGTTTTTGCGATGGTCATTTCCGCTGAGTCTTCAACTTACGTAATATCCTTTGTCTATATTTTCGACAGCATTGTAAGCGCTATCGCTAATATTTACGCAAGTGTGGTAGTCATTTTCGATTAAGTTTACACTGATGTAATAGTAGCTACTGCTGAAATTTGCAACACTGTTTGGTGACTTAAAAAAATACGATATTACTGGGATTTTGCGCTGATATTACTGAGATTGCGATGGTATGGTGGGTGCTATCGCCGATATTTACGTTGGTGTTATATTCGTATTCGCCAAGGTCTATGGTAATGTAATAGCAGCTATTGCCGAGATTTGCGACGCCGATTTGGTGACATCCGTCTCGGGTATTTCTGCTTTAAAGTTTTTTTTTTCTTTGCAAAATTTATTTTTCTGCTACAATTTTTTTTTTGTGTGTGCTACAAAAGTTGCTTTTACATGCTACACTGGACATTTTTCCTGTTACTAAACTTGTTTTATCCTGCTCCGAAAGGCATTTTTCCTGCTCCAAAACTTGATTTTACCTGCTCCAAATTTTTCTGAGTGAGTAGAACCCCTGATTCTCTAATCATGTATCAGTTTAAAGGTACCAAAAAGATTAGTAGATAAGTTTTATAAAGTTGAGCAGGTAGTATTTATATTTTATAACTTATTATTTTATAACTTATAATTATTATTTATAACTTATTTTATATTTTATTATTTTATAACTTATAATGTTATTTATATTTTATTATTTTATAACTTATAATGTTATTTATATTTTATAACTTTAAATAGAAGAATTTTCCATGCTAACTTCATGATTAAAACTTATTTCCATTCTAAATTGTTTGGTTAAAAGATTCTTCTCCAAAATAGTCACCATATATACACTCCAAATTAAAAAAAGTTTTTACCTAGTGTCGTCACATTAGCGAAATTGGAAATTGTTATCACCATCCTTGCTGGCAAAGAAATTCCACATTCATTTCGTAGCATCGAAGATTTCATTAAGAAAATCTAATATTGGCTAAGTGAAAGTTAAAGAAAAATTATAGAATTCATAGGAAAAAAAAGTTTAATTGTTTTAAATTATTTATTTGAAAAGAAAAAAAGATGCAAAATGGTTAGAGCAGAAAAAACATTTTGAAACGATTTGTAAAGTTAACACTCGTGTAGTACTTCTAACCAGTGTGTCCTCGGTTGGGAATTATTAAGTACATTTGTAATGTTACAACTTATCAGAGCAGACTTATCTTTTTAGGGTCATTATTTAAAAATTCAGAATTTTGCATAGAACTGTTTACAATATTAAACAATGCCTCACGTTTATCGTTACTGATCTTGTTTAGGAAAGTTTTTACTTTTACTCGACGTTTTGCAGTTCTTCATCGAATTGCGAAAGCGTTTCATCGACATTTGGAACGTCTTTTTCGATCACGATTTCATAGTAGGCATCCTTTAAAGAATCAAACTTGTTTTGTATTCTTTTGACGATTTCTCTATGAGCATTTAATTCTTCGAATATTGAAGACTCACTTATCAAAAATACATACTCTAGTTGAGCTGAAGTAGCACTCTAGTTGAGCTGTAGTTGCATTCTAGATGAACTGGAATTGCGTTGTAGTTGGCCTGGAGATAGTTTGCGTGGAACCAATAATAGTTAGCATTCTAGTTGAACCAAAAGTTTTTTAAGGAAAATTAACTATCCATAGGCTGAGCACTCTGGGGAGATTTGACCATATCCGCAATGTGTGGTGTTGGTGTCCATCGATATTGAAATCCAAGAAGGACTAATTGAACAGAGTAACTTTTTTATTGCGTGTGCTAGACACGCAGGAAGTGGACTGTACAGAAATTTGAATTCTCCTCGGTGTGTGGCTGATAGAGGGCATTACAATTGAAGGAGCCAATTAGTATTCCGTAAAAGCAACCTTTTAGTGACAGCCTCAAAATTTGTTAGAATGCATTCTCATCAACATTGAACTTACCTGCCAGGTATCAGACCGATTGGATGATGGCAAGAGAGTTAATCAGGCCTCCACACGATTCCCATCGACACACACAAAGTTACTATAAAGGATTTCAGAAAAAAAATTCTGTATCAGGGTAACATCATGCAAAGTTATATTCTTTTCTGTTTAGGTTATTTTTCAGAAGTAAACATAGTCAAAATATTGTTTCTGAAAATCAAAAATATTCAGTAAATTTATTATATGTGGTCTCTTTTTATGTTGTAGGTATAATATTTAATCAGTTGTAAAAATAATGTTATTTATATTTTATAACATTTTATTTTAAATTTAACTTCTGTAAATAATTCTCAGTAGGGTTTTATACCTCATGTCACATCTGTAAACACTATTATGATATTTATAAAAAATTTTAAAAATCTTATTTTATAGTATTTCAACCACTCTATAATAGTTGTCAACCCATGTAACAAATACTAATCTTCTTCAGAACCAAACACGCTGTAATTTGAAGTTCATAGTACGAACAACAACTTGCTTTGCCCAATACTCCAAAGGGTCAAACCATGTCAGATCAAACAAAATAATGGAAAAAGTTCACCCACCCTCTCAGATTTTCCCCAAATTTTGTATAATGGAATTATGGGCTAGGATGGCCACAAATCTCAATTTTGAAGGCTCCATGATTTTTAATTACTGAGAAATTAATTATTGTAACTTTTGAATTTTCTGCGAGATGCACCATTTTTTTTCTTAATTTCTTAAATAACTCCTTACCTGTACAAGTTACTGAAGTGAAAGTTTGTTTCTAGGGGTAACTTTTTAAATTGATTTAAAAAATGCAATCAGAAATTGGGTATCTTCTATAGTTTTTGCATTAAACGTTTTTTTGCAAAAAAAATCCTAGAATTTTTTTGTCATGTTTGATCAGCAGCATATGTTTAGTTTTTATATGTTTTAAAGATGGTATACCACTACTTCCAGAAAAAAATTCATCTTGGCTTTCTGTCTCAGAGCTGAGAAAAAAATTATTGAACTTTCACAAGAAACTACTATATACTAGATGTTTTTCTCCATACATCCACAAAAGCTTTATTATGCATACAGTTTAACTTTTCTAGTAGCACATTCAAGGCATAAAAAATACACTGTTGCAAATTTCTTCTGCAAAACTTTCTTCTGCTGATTTTCTTTTCGCGTAGCTTTGTCGTTGTTTTTTATTTACCCCATGCAATATGACAGGTGTGCATCCAAGATTTGTAATACTTTGATTCAAAGCTTCAGCAGCTTCTGAAACAAAAAGTTCCTGAGGTGCACTTTCAGTTTCAGGCTGCCCCTTTAAAATACTCATTATTGCATGATTCTTCAGTACCTGTTATTCGAGTTCGACACTGGAGATATAATTTTTGCCCTGGTTTAAGATAGCTGTTTTTTTTTTTTTTTTTTAAATTCCAATGACACAAATCTCAAACTCTTCTTGATACCTCTACTATGTGAATGAAATTTATCACAATAGTATCTCTGAAGTAGCTCATATGCAGAAAGCAAAATTTTTTCATGGTGCTCTATAAAGCTATTCCATTAAAAAAATGCTGTTCCTCTTGAATAATTGGTTACGTATGACACTCAGTCTGCAATCTATCGCCAACTGTGCACTTTGACAATGTATCCGAAATTGTTATGAATACTTGCTTTAACAATATATATAATAATATACAGTAACATCTATTTTAAATTCTTATACTTAAAACCTTCCATAAAACTAACCAGAACATAATTTTTCAACTCTCTATTAATGATAAATAGGTATTCTAACTAGCAAGGCTCCAAATCTTTCAATAATCCTTCATCCAAATCTATATAATCCTTTATCTAGACTGTCAAGGTCACCAAAGATTTTTTGGCTGATTGCCAGAATCAAAAGTATATCTTCATAAAAAAATTGTATTGCTCTGTATTGCATACATTTTGTGAGTGTGTGAAAAGAAAAATATTCAGTTTATAGTCGTTCTTTGTGAAAGTTCAATAATTTTTTTCTCAGCTCTGAGACAATATTGCATTTTTGACAATATAGACCAATTGCATTTTTGAAATCAGCTTAAAAAGTTACCCCTAGAAACAAACTTTCACTTCAGTAACTTGTGCAGGTAAGGAGTCATTTAAGAAATTAAGAAGAAGAAAAAATGGCTCATCTCGCGGAAAATATAAAAGTTACAATAATTAATTTCTCAGTAATTAAAAATCATAGAGCCTTCAAAATTGAGATTTGTGGCCATCCTAGCCCATAATTCCATTACACAAAATTTGAGGAAAATCTGAGACGGCGGGTGAACTACACTGTTTGATCTGACGTGGTTTGACCCCAAAGCAATTTGAAACAAAACCATTTTCTAACATAAAAAAGCATTACATTATATAAAAAACAATTCCAAGGCATCGCCAACCAACCGAAACACATGATTGGTGGAGCAAAATCATGCAGATGCAACAGAAATATAAAAAAAAAAATTAAAAAAAAAAAAAAAAACTTAAAATTTGTTCACTATAGTATTATTACTCTTGATTGTATCTACTTTATAGGTAAAGCCAAAGAAAAAAAATAATTTGTTTCCCTACCTACCTAATATTACAATAAAAAAGTTTCAACCCTAAAGTTCTTTTTGAGACTTTAAAAAAAATTTAATTAATATAAAATATGTTCCTTAAAGCAATTAATTTATTATTGCATAATAAGCAGTTAAACCTGAAGAAAAACCATAAATACTCACTAAAATACCCAATTTCAGTAAATACCTGGGTAATATACCCAAAATAATAAATATAGGTACCCAAGTATTTTACATCACTGATCACTTTTATATTTGTATATTAATACTCTGATAATATTTATTTTTGCGTATTTGCTAAAAATATTTTGCAAAAATAAAACTTTTCCGTACTACAGTCAATCAGGGTAACATTGAACCACATTTTCAGTATTTTCTTCTTCCCCACATATGTTTTAATAATATTTTCAGTATTCAGTTTTAACATACAAATATAGTGAAAAAACAATCTTCAGTTCATTCACTTAAATATAACCTTATTTTATCAATTAAAAGATAAATAGAAAATAATAAAACTAATAGATTTTGCTATTAGTTAAGTAATGGTGTTTGCAAGTCACAATGTGGCACAAATACAAATATTCTACTCTTAATGTTAGAAATAGTATGATAATATAAAAACAAAGTTCACACTTCATAAAATTTAACTTAGGCATTCTTTAGATTAATAGTTTTGCATCAAAGAAAGAATCATTGATCTGGAAAACTTATTCTCGTGTTCTAGCTGGATTGGTTGGTTTGTACGCTCAACGATCTATTTTCATGCAAAGTAATGGCTAATAAGTACGGGACCTACAGCTTAACGTGGATTCTGAACCACAATGAACATCCATGCCTAATCCGGGATTTGAACCCGGCATCTGTGTTCTAGCTGGAATATTAATTTCTGGTGATCACTTTTTAAACATGCCTACTTTTTCATACCACAGATCACCATTGATATTGGGCCATTTCTAATATGCATCAGAATTCTTCATGAACCACCAAATATCACGTCTTTTAAGTCAATTTCGTCTGTGTACATTTCTCCATCGTATTGAATAATTACGTGATCGTAAACTTTGCATATGCCATAGCCAAAATCTAAAATATGTGCATGCTCTGTGTATAAAATTCCTGCCTCATTGATGTGTTTAACAGCTACCACTTGAACTATCTCTGACTTTTCAGTAACATTCTCCCAACAATTTGAGCAGTATATACCTCTATCATGTCCTTATTGTTCAACTTTCATCTCCTCCGAAAATCACAGTGTTGTACATACACTGTCACCTGCATTATCTAGTTCAGGTTGGTTGGTTTATACGCTCAACGACCTACAGCTTAACGTGGATTCCGAATTACAACGAACATCCATGACTAACCTGGGATTCGAAACCGGAACATTTGGCATGCTGGGATAGAGATCTAACCACACAACCTTTAGGTGGGTCATCTAGTTACTTTTACTCTTGTTGTTTCCCAGGAATTCATATGGTAGAGGACTTTGGACAATCCCATCATGTCCTTGTTATACATATTCCTTTACCATTTATTTTTTGTGCATATAGATTTTTCACTTACTCAACTGAAAGGCTTTTTACAACTATTACAGGTCGGCACATTTTTTTTTAGTTCTGTGAACGTGTTTCTAATATAATTAGGTACTTCTTGAATTCATTCTCAACAGTTTCATTTTATTGGATTTTGCATACAAGAGAAGATTCTGTAAATTCTGTATGTATATGAATGTATTTAAAAGCAACCAAAAATAAATTAGAATAAAATACGAATAATATGTGCAGTGTATACATTACACACTGTCATCAGCCTAACTTTGAACCGGCTCAAAGTTACACTGAATAGGTGGTAAAATAATTGCCCCTTGGTTTTTTGCTATTTACCAAATGTTAGTAAATAAATAACCATCAGCTACTAACAATGCCACTTTTTTCAGAAAATTATATAGCTGATAAATTAGTAAGTTGATACTTACTTGCATAAATTAGTTGATTTACATCAACTTCAAATAAGCATTAAAATTGAACTTGAAAACAGTACTCCAGAAAAACAACTGAATGGTCAAATAAATTATGTACTATTTTGTCCATTTATTAAACTATCAAGCAAAAAGCCAATTTCACAATCTTGCCAGCAGTTTGCATCAGTGGATCATGAGCAGCTCTTTAAACCCAAAAATACTGAAAACTAGAAGGTGGTGCAAAGTTATGGCTCAAAGTTATCCTGAATGACTGTACCTACTCTGATGTTTCTGCTCATGTTAAAGGAAAAGAATTTATTATTATTTTTTGGCCTAAACATTAAGATTTTTTAAGAATGTTTTTTCTCAAATTCCTGATTTTTCATAGAATGCCCCAAATGTTATGATGACATTTGAAATAGTTTTCATTTTAGAATCCAGTTTATTTCATTTTTTAACTGCCATAATTTTAGCATGTGTAAAGCATTCTCAAAATATTTCAGGAGGGATCTTCATGGACTATGACGTAACCACCTTAACACTGATTGGTCAGGCAATCCAAAGGGACAAGAGTCCAACGTGGGAGCTTCTCAACAAGTTCAGCGAGAAGAATGGAAAAGTCAAGAACTTGTACATTATGCTGGCTCAGATGGACCATCAGCGAGCCATGTCAATACTCAAGCCCTATGGTATGGGGGTACCCTTAAAACGACTTTTTTAATTTTAAAACCTATTTAGAAGTAATTAAATTTATTAAACAAAGTTCATATAGCGCTCTAAATTTTCAATTTTTTTTTTGCCTTTAAAAAGCTATAAAATTTGGGATTTGGGCCATTTCACATTTCAGATTTTGAATTTTTTCTTTTTTTTTTAAATTTACTATTTCATTTAAAAATTATTACAGGTGTCAAGGTATAGGTCGAAAGTATATGAAAAACTAATTAGTTGTGCACTTGGGTGTATAATTTAGTATGTAAATGCAGTCGTAACTTAAGTTGCTAGACAAATTGTCAAGTCTGTTACCATACGCAATTCCTTAAAATTCTCACAGTTAAGATTTTTTTATCTTTTAAAATCAACTTACTTTGAAGTTACTATGTCCCTAGTTAAAAACTTGCAATTAATCAGTTTTACTTCAATTAAATTAAAATTAGAGGCAAAAATTACCATAGAATTTAATTACATTGGATTTTTTCAAATAACTTTTCTCAATAACAAAAATATATATTCTTTTAAATTATTCAATTTTATGAAAATTATATCTGTCCATCTTAGTTGAAGGAGAAATAACAATTTAAAGAAGAAAAAAAGAAGAATAGTTGTATATAAATACCATTAAAAGCTGTGTGGTAACAGACTTAACATTTGGTAATGGTTTTGACTCGGACCCTTAACCAAATGTCTAGTCTGTGTTACTATAGTTTGTAATAATATTTCTCAAGTTATATATATATTTCATTTTAATATTAATTTTCTTTTACCTAACTTACAGAGAATTTTTTTATGACTAAATATATTTATAAATGCTTACCTAGTAAAATAGGATATAAGTAATATCAAACAATTAAAATAACTCAACTGAGACTTTACCTTTTGAAAACTATGCTATGTATTTATTTATAAATATATACATTTGCTATCAAACCTTTCATTTTTCGTATCAGTCTAGAGGATCTGCAAATTCATAGAATATTCTATTTCCTTTCAGTTTGAAGATTTCCTACAATTTTTCAAATTTGACATATGGAATGTCTTTATCATCTATTTAATAGACTTTTCTGTCTTATATTGCATATGGGTTATCCATTACAAAAAATTACCCATTTTGCCACATTGGTAATTCCCCCCCCCCCCCCCAATAATTTATACAACAGCCTCAATGCAAAGTAGCAAAAAACTTGTTGTTGGGTTATCTATTGAAAATTTGCTTTCCCATAAAGTAGTTATTTTTCTTTTTTTATCTGTCCTTCATCAGAAAACAATTGCAGCAGCCACTCAAATTTCTGAAAAGGATTTTGCCTTTTTATTTGTGACAATTTGATGTACATGACCGGGAAGAGCAGGTAATTTCTCTTGGACAGATTAAATATATTTGTTTTTGAGGAAAAACGCCTTGATATTTGTTTTTCATCGAATAATACATGTCACATGCATCAAATATTTCGTGACCATAAGTTACCAGACTAGCTGCAGTTTGTTTGACGGCTGCTACAATGCTTCAAAATCGGACAATGTGCCCTTTTGAAACCCATGCATAAATAGTAAATGGGTGAAGAGAATATATAGATGATATATATATAGTGTAAATGGACTGCCCGAAAAAAAATAGATGACTGAAACGGTGGGATCCCAAAGTTTTAATAAGTCCAATATTAGTGCCAGTTATTCCAATATTGTTGCTGGAAGGTAATCAGAACTGGGCGAAATTGTGCAAAAAGAAATTGGTTTGATTTTTTTCCCAATACATGACACCTGCAAAAAGAAGTAATGTAATGTGTGTAATGCCCTTGAGCTCTTGAAGCACCATAATGAAAAGTTAGTACTTCTTCGTTCAACTTACAGACATAATATTCCTCAGTAACTTCGTGATCAGCACTGTTCCTTTCTCCGGACATCTTTAGTTGCCGGATGCCTTGCCTTTTCTTGAATTTGGAGAGCCATCCTGCGGAGTATTCACATCGAACAGTAATTTTTAATTGTTTGTGGACAATTTTTGCCTGTATCATCAGCATGAGTCCAGTTAAAGGCACGTGTTTGCTTTGTCGTTGGCGAAACCATCACCCGATCGACCTCTTCACTTTTCATCTTATGCGTCGTTTGCCTATCTTCCATGGCGATCTTCGAATCGGAGTCCTTGTAGAATTCCAGTAGTTTTTTCTTCTGCTTTTGTAGATCGTAAATAGTAGATCTTCCTACGCCGTACTCATCGGAAAGTTTTTGCACAGAAGTGCCTCTGTCTAACTTCTTCAATAATTCTACTTTCTTTGTAATACTCAAAGTATTATGCTTCCGTTTATTTCTTTCAGTTTTAAGCATTTTTTCAAAGATCAGTTGCAAAATGCATTAGAAAAAAATATCCACGACCGCGTAAGGGAGAATAAAAAACGCGCCGTTCAACATTTCACAACACGTTCGTTCGGAATTTGTCCTTGAAAAGGGTTGACCTTGCAACCGGCACACAGTGATTGGAGAATAAATTATGACGTCATGAATGGGCGTGCATGGCGGATGTTTCTTTGGTAAATCGCAAAACCCGAACAGAAATTTTCCGGACAATCGGAAAATGTTTGAGAAAAAATTTCGCACTATCGCCGAAATTCAAAATGTGTCCGGATTATAGATCATTCTAGATTATGGGTGTCCAGATTAGCGGTTCTGTACTGTACTAATTTTTATAACCATTAACATAGCGCCATTTCTGTTATCAGCAAGTGCTTGTTTTTAATATTTAAAACATCATCTTTATCAGCAAAATATGCAATAAACTACTTTTCAAAATTTATTCATTAAAAGTGAATGGGAATTAATGCACTCACATCTAAATATCTTTAATTTATTCCAATTAAAACAATTTTATTACTTATTAAAAGCATTGTGATAACAGGAAAGAGTTTCTTCAATGATCAGTTAAGTATTATTTCAGCAAGATTGGATGACAACAAGTTGGTTTATTAGTATTTCTTAAAAGCGACCTTTTAGGGACTGTGACAGGTGTCAAAATATGATGGAATGTATCAACATCAAATCTATCTGCCAAGTTTCAACTTGATTGGATTGCAGCAAGGGGGATAATTAGGCCTTGCCCGCCGTCGACATACATACAAAATCGAAATTAATATAAAAGATTTTAAAATAAAGGAATGATTTCATGTCAACAAAATGTACGCTGTTCCTCACAATAGATTGTTATTTCAGTGGATTCAAAGTATCATCGTCTGTTAATAGTTGGCAACACAATGTCCACCTCATCTTTCACCTGCTCAAAAGAAAAGGAACAACACAGAGTTTCTTTGACGCAAGTGAGTCTTGATTAAAAACATGCTATCATTTGATATCTCCTATGCACTCTAAACTTTCCCAAGTTTTAAAATGGCTAGCCAAGATTTGTTATTTATTTTATATATTATTTGTGGAATGTGTTTTTTGTGCAAATTCACATTCACCATAAAATTCCTAATATTCCTTAAATTTTTGTTTTTTCCTAAAATTGTACTTGAATTTTTCGATAGTTCCTAAAAAAAATTAAAAACCTCAAAAACTCCCCCGATTTTCCTCCAAAACCCGTGAAAACACCTAGATATTTCAAAAAAATATTTTCTGTGATTTTAATTATCAGCTATTAAATTTTTTAAAAATTGGCAGTTTGCCAATATTGAAACATGCTTTGAAAAGAATGTTTATGTTTGGAACCTATGTCAGCTTTATGAAATGTTAGCTGACAGGGCTTCAGAATGTAATGTCAACTTTACAAGAAATATCCCTATATTTTTTTAAAATTACTCTTAAACTTTTTTGAAATATCCCTAAAATTTTTGAAATTAGCCCAAACCTTTTAAGGAATTATCCCTAAAATGCTTATTCCCCAACATCACATGTACTAGGATATTTATTTGCCAAAGGACTTCATGTGGTTAAACTATCTGCCTTGCAAATAGCAGGAAAACATCAATTTCGGAAAAATTGGACTCATTGTTCTCATTTGTCATCATCGGATGTAATATCTTCCAGCTGATTGTATTTTAATATGATTTCTAAACTTACAATGTTAAAACTTTAGATACATTGGTAAAAAAAAAAAGTTGAAATAATGAAGTGTTTTTTATTACTTAAGAAGCCACTCCATCAGTCTCCATAGACCTTCATCAGAGTGGTCCCAAAAACATGGAAGTGTCAAGGAGCTATCTGATTTTGGAAAAAATCAGGGGATTTTTTAAAATTCAACAAAAATCAGGGAAATTTTTTGTTGTATTGAAGGTATGTTTCCTCGTTGTGGATAATTGTTAGAAGTTTAATATTATGAAATAATTTAAACTTTTCTCTACCGCTAAAACTATTTTTAAAACATATGGTCATATTATCTCTTTAGCATACATGCTCCATTTGATCAAGGTGTCTGCACTTCTAGAAAAGTTGGAAAATTTGAAAAAAAGTTTGCCAAAAAATCAGGGAATTTTGTAGAAATCTATCTAGGGAATTTTTTTTTCCGGTATTTTGTGGCCACCTGGTTCATTTTTTCTGCCACAATAACTGCTCAAGTATTGCTTTAAAATTTCTCATTAACAAAATTTGACGGGAAAATAACTAGTGGGTTTTTATAAGTTTTGTAAAGGTTTTAAGCTAACTTATAAAAACTTTTTAAAGCAAGATAAAACCCACTTTCAACTATCATAACATGACAATAATTTTAGTAAGTCATCAGTTACTGTTTGTCCATCACAAGCATAGTTCCTGCCAAGCAGTCTAACATTGTCTGTTGCTGAAGGAACCTTCTCATTTTCCATGTGGTATTACCAAAAATTTCTAAAGTATTTAAAATTTTCATTAGTTCCTAAAAAATATTAAAAACTTCGAAAATTCCCTGATTTTCCTCCAAAAACAGGAAAAACCCTGATATTTCTTCAGAGGAGAAAATCTTTTCTGAGATTTTAGTTATTAATTATTCAATTTTTAAAAAAAATTGGCAGTTTTTTGCTGGTATTGGAACATGCTTTTAAAAGAATGAGTTAGGAGACTACGTCGACTTTTAAAAAAATATCCCTAAATTTTTTAGAATTATCCTTAAAATTTTTGAAATTATTCCTAAAATTCCTACCTTAGTAAACTCACTGTGCCCCCTGTAATTCAACAAGTCTTGTTTCTATGGCAATCGCCACCATCTAGACAGTCTGGAGGGAGTCAATAATGCTGCTTATTAATGTAATGTTGTGTACCAATTCTTTTCCTCAAGATTATGTTGCAGAAATATTTAACACCAAAAAATCTTGTGCAAACTTTTGAAATATTTTCTGGCATTACAGCTGTCGTCCTCGATGCTCAAGCACTTGTCACAGAAGACTTCGTTTGATGCATCCAAGTTCAAGCACAACTTTATGAATCTAGACAGAGAAACCAGCTCAGTCTCCCTCCACTCTAAGATGAACAGTCTAAATGTTCAGCAGAAGGAGAAAAAGTGAGACATACACACAAGACAATCACAAGATCTACACTATATGGCCTAAAGTATCTGGACACCTCTCTAAAGAATCTCGTGTTTTTCATGGTTTGACCTGGGTCCTTTAGTTCCTGTTGGTAGAAACATGAATTCTAAGAATGTGGACATTCTAGATAATAATGCTCTCCCAGCTCTATGGCAATGTATCTCGTCCAGCAGGATAACTGCACCATTCACACATCAAGACTTGGGCAGTCAAGATTTGACGAAATGGGTGATCAAAAACTGGCCCCGATCTAAATCTCATAGAACACCTTTGGAACTTATTGGAACGCATATTTTGTAACCAGCCAAATCGACCATCCTCACTGCCAGCACTCACTTCATCTGATGCCTGGAAGTCAATTCATGTGGGAACCTATCAAAAGTCTCTTTTCAGCGAGGCAGAAGGGGGACCAACACCATATTAATATATGTCTCCGTACCACTAGGTGTCTGGATAATTTTGGCCACATTGTGTATATCATGCTCAGTGAAAGTGCTTAATATTTTTAAACTTCATTGAAAATGTTCCCTAAAAGTAATAATTTTTACTGCAATATTTATAAAAATTTAACTCTTATTTCCTCAAGACCGCTGCTTCAGAATTGCCTGGTATATTTGTATTTCACATATGTCAACTTATACATCATTTTTAGCCAGGAACGTTTAATGTGCAGTCCATATGAAAAATGGATTACAACAAAGTCTGTTCATAAGGCTTTAAAAATGATTTTGACATTAGCGCAAAGCAGCTGTAAAATCACTCATTGCCTGAAAACAAATTTTCCAAAGGATTTTCATTCTTTCAGTAGGAACTCTGTATATATACCAGAGGATCACCAACTTGCAAAGGTTGGGACTCACTTTTTAAATCCTTTATATTAACTTTGATTTTTGTTTGTGTGTGCATTTGTTCACTCGCAAGTTTGTGAAGGTCTAATTAACCACCATTCAGTTGAGCTGAAACTTGGTAGATAGACCTGTTGTGGATGACAATGTATTCAATCAAGTTTTTTTTGGGGTGGGGGCAAAGAAAAAAGTGGCCAATGGAAGTCCAGCATGGAATGCCTTAACAGTAGTGTTTCTTTTAGACAACTAGTAATTTGATATTATGTATCTTCTTATTTATTTTCTTCTGAAAGAATTAACCCTTTAAGTTTTTACTCTTTTATGTGCAGTTCCAAATTATATTATTGAAGCTTGGGAGATGTTTCACCACTGGAATTTCTGTACAATTGACTCACTTTTATTTTTGTATCAAAACTGGATAGGATGCATTGACAACGAGTCTTTCTGCCCATTTTCAGCTCAATTGGAGGAAGGGATTAAAATAATTTTGCTTGCCATACTCATAAACAAAGTCAAAGTTAATATAAAGGGTTTAAAAATAATAACTGTTAATAGTTAAACTCTAATTTTTCACAACTCTTTTTTGTTAGGTTGCCAAATGTCAAAGAAACTTTCGGAAAGGAAAGAGATAATTTAAGAAAAAGGAATAACTTTGAAGAAGAATCGACTTCCAACAACTGCATATCTGAAAAAATTACAAGTGTTAAAAAATGTGTGAAACAAGGAGCTCTGCAGAATGAACAAAAGCAGTCTTCCTATTTTGCTTGTATTAAAATAAGTCTTTCCTTTATGATTACAATTTGCATCTCTTTAATATCTCCTGGGGATAGGGTGTTGAAGTTTGGAAAAAGTTGCATTTATTCATATACTAGGAGAAAAAATACAATGGGGCCGAGTAAATTACAGCACACTAAGAAACCTCTAGTGGATTCAATACTCATCCCTTCACATAGGACCGGTTATTTGCTACTCTGCCAACAAAATTCATACCGAATTCATCACTTTTCACTGGGATTTTATCGAAATTCGACCTTTAAGAGCCATTAATAAATAAAAAATACAATAACTAAGTCAAAATATATTTTAGAATATCTAAAATCCATTTATAATGTCTGTTAAATGAATTAGTCCATTGAAACTTGATTATTTGCAGTTTAATTGCAATACAGTCGCAAATTCTGATTGAATCCTATGCTTTACAAGCCAACTTTCTGCTAACCTGGAATGTCTAGGAACCGGTCTTTATCCCTCTTGCTTCCTTGAGTACATCAGTTACACTACAGTTTTACTAAAAGAATTACACTTTAATAATGTACAATATCTGTACTCAATTTGTATATTTTTAAGCTTTTTTTAACTTTCAATCATCCTGTATGTAATTGTAAAGCATTTATTCAGCATAAAAAAAAATTTCATGTTTTAAAAAAATGTCTGCGTGTTTTGGAACTCTTTTGAGTTCAAAAAAGTTATTTAAAAAAATGTCTGTGATTAGCATAGTTCTCCAACAGATTGACTTACAATGTTCATCTTATGTTTATGAGTTAATGGTAGCCATGCGACCTGTCACTAAGGTTTTCGTCAAAATTGTACATGTGTATAAAGTAGCTGTTTTTGAAAAATGTATGTTTCTCAGCAATTGCCAAAAATTGACTCTGAAAGATTTTGATCCATATCGTTGTGATAATGTCTTTTAAGGTGTTTTAAACATCCCCACTCTTGAAATTCCCGTAGAAATACAATAATGGCATAGAAAAATGTATGTAGTATTAACAAGAGAGTATTGCCCATCAACGACTTTTCCTCCACTTGAACTGTTTCATTTACCCAAAAGAATAATATAATAATTATTGAAAAAGATTTCTCCAAACTGGCTATTTTTTAAAAATTAATGAAAATGCAAAAGGAAAAACTAGATTATACATTTTTATGTCAAATTTAAATGCTGGGACTAGTATTATAGTATAATTGAAAATTAGGTGATGTTTGAAATTTCTTTTTTAAGTTGCTTATAAATACATATAGAATCAATCTTAAAAAAAAAAAAAAAAAAAAAAAAAATTCTTTTACTTTTACTATCAATGTTTCAAGTGTGAAAAAGTTGTTTACATATTCAAACATCTCAAAATTTAGAATAATTACAAACTGATAAGATTAGCGAAATAGATAAAGCATAACAAACATAAGGTCTAAAAAAAAATTATCATACAAGCTTATCATATGATAGTGAATACGTTAACCTGAATGTAACGACTGTTTTCTTATCTGTTTACTTGCTAGATATAAAGAGTATTGGAAATTAAAATGAGTTATTATTTACATACTTTCGAGAAAATGTTGCTTTGTTACTTTTAAGGTAGTAGTCTGGTAATTTGGGTTCAAAAAATCGAAATTTTTTTTGCTTAATTTGAAAGTACAATGTCTTGAGAATATACTGTGAAAATTTCAGACAGAAATTCGAAATATTTCGGGAGTTATAACGAGTTTCCTAGAGCGCCTCGGAGTCCAACCTTTAAGGTCGACCGGCAGCTACAACCGCTTGGACCCTTCTATTGTTTGCGTGCATTTTTTATACCTGGGTTGACTCTGTTATTCTATTACATATATTTATGTATATATAATATATATTTATTTTAAAGTATATTTAAGTTAAAATTCACAGTACTCTGTTAGTATTTGATCGTATGTTGACACGTAAGCATCTAAGATGGATAGGAAAGGAAAAAAACGTGGTACGAAAAGTCCTGGAGATCCAGGCATTAAGCGAAAATTTCATGGTAATAGATACACTGCTGAAAAAGCTGTAACATTTGTGAGCAAGTCTGCTGAAAAATTAAAAAATGAAGAAGATATTGAAGTAGCCATTGATGAGAGCTCAACATACGCTCTTTTAAACGCGTTTTTCTCAAAACTTTGTTTTTCTGGTCGGCCCGGGTCCCAACTTTTTTTCTACTGAACCGATTGCTTTCAAATTTTATCAGGCTGTTCTACACACTTATAGTTCTCGTCGGTACTAACGAGAATTTTTTTCACCCCTAACTTTTTATTTTACAACCCTTTCTTTGCTAAAATAAAAGGACTTTTTTTTTCAAAGTCCGCTATTTTGTTATTTACCCTTGAAATTTAACTTCAGTAGTTCTGACCAGAATGACATGTCTATAGATTAAGAATAATCAAGAATATTTGATTTCAGATAACATCAAGAGCCAAAATCACCCGGGCCACCCAAGTGCATTTTTTTTGAGGTTCCAACTTCGAGTGACAATAATAATAGTAATAAACTATTAAATTTTTTCAAATAATTTTTTTTTTATATTTTCAATATGTAAATAAAAACACTCTAAATATTCAAGATAATTCATTTTTATTTTCCTATAAAAAACCACCCTCCAAAGAAGTCATGAAAATAGGCATAAGTTACCAGACTACTACCTTAAAATATCGCAAATAAAATTTTATTTAATGTTGGATGCACATCTTACTGTAAATCTGTTTGAATGCTGAAGAATGTGTGTTTGCAATTTAATCTGCTTTTATTTCCAGAAATTCGCAGTCTTGATTGTATCTGATTATATTTGGATGCAAATTAATAATTAGTCAGGAATGAAATTTTCTCCTTTTGTTTATTTTAGAATTAAAATATGCATACATTATAGCTTTCAGAGTAATTTTTTAAACTTTTATTTTAACTTAAATTATTTGAAAAATTGTTTTCATATATTTATATTTTTGTTGAAATACTATATCATAATTTAATCAAAACTAGTGTACCTGTACATTTGAGTTTGCTTCAATTACTTTTTTTTTTTTTTTTTTTAAGTTCATCAGGGTTAAGTCTTTCCTTCTTTTAATGAAATATAAGATGCCTTAGGTTTTCCCAAAGTGCTTAAATTGTAATTTTCTCTTTTGCATAGTGCTGCTATCTACTGTAGACTATCACAAGTTTCAACTAGTTATGATTTTTTTAAACTTTTCAAACAAATAACACAGTATGGAATTATAAATAAATTGTTTTAATTGGTTATCAATTTTTGTTTTGTACAAAGTGTGTTCATCACCAAAAAAGCACCTTTCCAGAAATAATGTACAAGATGACTAATTTAAAAAAATATTTTATGATTTTTCTCTTGTTTAAACATATATGTAATGATAATTCTATTTTTAGTATCATCTTCTCTAATCATCGCTTTAGTTCAATTATGATTCCGCGTTTCTGTATACTTAAGGACAACTTTGAAATGGATAAACAGTCGTTGTTTTAACTTTTACCTTGTTTATTTAGATCATTTTATGTGTATTTTGAATTTTTTAGAATACTTTATTTTTATGATATTTAAACAGCACTAAGTGAAACCACAATTGTAATTTATTAGCAAAGAAAAAAACTGAAATTTTGATTGGCAAGTTTTCTTGCCACCCGTCATTAATGGTTTCAAGAATCTGAACTGCTTTATGAGATGTTCTCACCCATTCATTTCTGATGACCCTCGAGATTGAATTCGGTCGATGATTAAAGTGATGTTTAACTCTTTTCTTCCGACTAAATGAATAAATTGTTGCAATTCAAAAGTCCTTCACTCTGCTAAAACAATCAGATCACTACTTATTTCATCTTTTCAAAGTTCTTCGATTTTAGCAGCCATGCCTTCTCAAGAGGAGTGCCTTCCGGACATCATGAGGATTCCTTACGAAGATATTCGCAGTGCCACAGATGACTTCAACTCGGAGCGAGTTCTGGGGAAAGGTGGATTTGGAATTGTGTACAGGGGAGAATGGAAGGGAACCTCAGTGGCCATCAAGAGACTCACACCAGTACGTTTGGATTTGTTGCAAATATTTTTAAGAAATTTTATCCTTGAAAAAAGGATAAGGTCCTTGAATTTTTAAGCGTAATCTCCGTTTTGTACTTTTATTTCTAAAAAGTATTGAATTTTCTTAAAAAGATCCTTGAAAACCAAAACTTCTTATGTTAAAAATTTCAGATCTCTACAATTGGGGTAGTTCTGAATTAAGTGTATATACAGTAAAATCCTGATTTTGCGTCCAATATTCTCCTATATCAGTAATGTATATTTCTCCTGAACATTCAATTTCTTGTATTTTGCAGTTTTTTTCAAGAATGATTTCTGGATACATTTTCTACTTATAGTTTCTTGTATTGTGAGTTTTAAATCCTTTATATTTACTTCGATTTTGTGTGTATGTATGTTTGTCGATGGAGGGCAAATCTGAGGATTCCTAATTAACAGTCATCCAATCGAGCTGAATTTTGGCAGATAGATTTAATGACAATGCACTCTATCAAATTTTGGGGACTGTCACACTTTGTTTTACGGAATACTAATAAACCTACTTGCCGTCATCCAATTGCGCTAAAATAGCATTTAACTGATCATTGAAGAAATTCTTTCTTGTTGCCAAAATTCTTTTAATACATAAATAATAAAAAAAATTTAATGAGAATAAATAAAAGATATTTGAATGTCAATGCATAAATTCACATTAATTTTTAATGAATTATTTTTGAAAAGTAGTTTACCGCATATTTTGCTGATGGGGATGGTGTTAGCGTCTAATTTTAAATATTAAAAACAAGTACACGCTGCCAACAGAAGTGATGCAATGTTAATGAATATAAAAATTGTCAATGCATATAAAGGATTTGTATTAAAAACTTTGTTTTTATGGTTCTCAATGGTTCATTTGTCTTTCACTTAATTTCTTGTAATGTAAGTGCTTTTTAAGCAAGATTTTCGAATAAGTTTTTCATCTATCCATTTTCAGATGTTAGGAATTTTTTTAAAGAACTAAATTCAATGACATAACAGATGCCCAATTAAGCTTACTGGACTATGGGGGGTGCCATACAGAAATGTTCTCTGATGCTGTTCCCAACCGCATGCTTGGTTCTCATTTAATCAACCCACTTAAGGGACTGCTTGCTCAGTTCGGACCTGTGCGCACTACTCTTATTTTTTTTTTTTAAGAAAGCTTTCCAAATTATTTGTTTATTCTATTGACTGAAATTGTTTATTAGAGGAGGATGAAATATCGAAATCCTTCTTTCAATTCGGCCATGACTTAAACTTAGAAACTTCCCCGAAAACTTGTTGCTTTCTGTGGCATGGTTATCAAGGAAAGCATCTACAAAGCCCTTCAATTTTTGCAAATGCTTTGTTGGAATTGAAGTCACGAAAAAAGAAATATAATTTAAATAATCAATTTTTAAAAAACATCCATAATGTAAATACATAAAACTTATTTACTGTTCTCTTATTACTTCTTTTTTCCTTCAATTTTTTTTTTTTTTTTTTTTTTTTTTTTTTTTTTTTTGCATTTCTCCACGTTTTGGAGCACCCTGATTTCAAAAAAGTGGTCTAGAATCTGTCTGTGTACCTTCCTAACAAATTGACCTACAATGTTCAAATTTGGTGTGCAGGTTAGTAGTGGCCATGGGACCTACCACTAAAATTTTCGTAAAAATTGTGCATGCACGTAATGTTGAAATCATGAAAAAATCATGCTTTTCAGCAATTGTTAAAAAACGGCTCTAGGGATTTTGATTAAAATCTCTGATAATGCATCTCAAGGTGTTCCAGTCGTCCCCGCTTTCAAAATTCGCATGAAAACACAATGAAAGAGTAAAAAGTTGACAAACGAGCGTCTATATCGCATAGTTCTCTGCCCTTGAGCATCACCCATCGAATGACTTTTTCTGTTTTGTGCACATGTAAGGACAATGTAATGTCTATTGAATACATCACTAATTTCTCCATTTTGACCAATATTATAGAGTGTAATTGAAAGTTGTGCTTTGTTTCACACTCATAGTTTTTTCCCCTGGTCCTGTGGAAAACGTAAAATTTGGGTTTTACTATATTTAAATAAAAATATATTATACTAAGTATGAAATAAAATAACCTCATATCAGTATTTGTCTAAAAAATCACATGAATATATTATTTCCAGAATATTAAAATAATATCCACAGAACTATCGAATTTAGGAATATGTATCCCTATCCTACTCATCAATGTCAAGAAAAATATAATAGTTTTCCCAATTTTCACTTTAGTGAATACTTTGTAATATCTATAGAAATATTTTGTATAATCTGCTCAACCACCTTTTCAATGGAGAAAGCACCCAAAATTTGAAGAACAATTTTTTTACCACCTACTATTGCTTTTGTGTGAAGCTCATCTTTTCAGGGGTTGCATTTTCTCTAAAATTCCTAATATTCTTTACATTCCTAAAATTGTACTTAAATTTTTCAATAATTCCTACAAAAATTTAAAACCCCTAAAATTCCCTGATTTCCAGACAAAACTCGTGAAAAAACCTTATATTCTTCCGGATGAAAAAAGTGGTCTTAATTAAATGTGCATATTTGTCAAAATAATATAATTGTTTAATTCTATAACTGTTATTTTGCTAAAAAGTTGTTTGGCATTCAATTTTTTTTGCTGGTATCAAAACAAGCTTTGGTAAGAATGTGTTCGCATTTGGAGTCTATGCCAGCTTCAAATGAAATATCCCTAAACGTTTTTAAATTTTCCCTAAAATTTCAAGAGCTATTCCTAAAATTTTAAGAATTTTTTCTAAAATATTTGGGAATTATCCCTAAAATCCCTACCTAAATTTTTTAGAAAACTCACTGTGTCCCTTTTCTTTTTGTACTTGGGAGCTTCACCGTGTCAGCCATGATAAGTAACAAAATTATTTCCGAATTCCCATATTCTGCCTCTCTGTAGAATATAAACTGTTGTTCGAATTTCTCATAAATAAATTTATTTTATACATCTGTATTATTTTCATTTCCAACACAAAAAACTCACTGTTATACATTTTTGTTTAAAAATGAAAAGGGGGGGGGGGGGGGGAATCAAATTTTTACATTTTAAAGTGATTCTTAGAGAATTTTTGTCAGTTATATTTTAATTATTGCAATTAGTTAAACTATTTTATATTAAAATATTGCATTTTTTTTAAAATTATTTTTACAAATATTTGATTAATTTTAAATCCTAAACCTTATTGTTACATTTTATTATGTACTAAGCAAGTTTTGATTACAGAAATTGTGGGAATTATTAATTGTGCTTTCTTTGTGCAGAGACATCGGGCTCATGATCAACAATTAGTGAGCATTAAGCAATCTTTGAATGAGCTCAACATCTTGAAGACGTAAGTTGCTTGATATAAGTACACTAGAATACTGATCAACCCTTCTGGTCGACAAATTTAAAAAAATTCCAAAAGTTTAGGACTACTTTATTGTATTTTAAATAAGGTTCTCTATAAGAAACGAGGTATGAAATATGAGTCATTCTCCCAAAACAGAAAAAAAGCATGTCGCAACTATGTACACTTTTAAAATAAGTGCAAAAAAAAATTAATATTAATAACTTTTCCATCTTCCAGGCTAACTTTTTCATCAATAACAAATTGGATTTTTTTAAATGTATTTAAAAATATGTGAAATGTCCAAAAGTCATTATCTTGGCTTATAAATGTTAAGTAAATTAATAATAAAGCTAATTTTTCAACAACAATCAGTTTAATGCATTTATAATAAAGTGTTTATGAAGAATAATTTTAAACAATTTCATTATTTTTTCGTATTTTAAAAATTAATAAGATGCATTTCACTCAACAAAGCATCAGTGTCTATTGCATTTCACTCAATATTTTAAGTACAGAAGGCAACTGCTTCCTATTTTTTTTCTTTCTTTTTGGCCTATTCCAAGAACTTTTATTGTTGTAGTAAGTAGTGTGAATAATTATTCTTAATTGGCACAATTTTTGTTTTACAGAATTTTGAAATTCTATTCCATCAAAGGGTCATTCCATGTCAAATCAACATGGCTCCCAACCCAACCCCTTTAGAATTTCATGAAATTTGGTTCACTTATTAGATTCACAGAGAAAAGAAAAAATGCCAAATATTAGGTTTGAATCTCGTTTGATTTCCAAAATATAGAGTTTCAAAAATGGACCAAAAGTGCAAAATTTCGTATTTTGGCTTTACATAATTGGGTATAATTTTTTCCCTAATTATCATAAAATATTGGTTTTAGTGTCAAAAAAAGGTAAAGATTTGATCTTTCTAATGATGTATTATTTACGTGTATTTTTTTAAATTTTCATTTTAAGGTCCAACAGTTTGACCTTTGACCTTGAATATCTCAAAAAAGGGTATTCTTATTTTTTTCAAAAAAATATATATTATTCTTACATCAATTTTCTACACAAATATATTAGTCTCATTTTGGGACCGCAATGGGATGCCAAGTTATAAATTTCAACTGCAACTGTAGTCCCACTCTTAGCCTACAAAAACTGTTTATATGTAAATAGCTTTTCCTTTTAGAATCTCTTTATATACATATAATGCAAATAAAACTTTAGCCTTAATTATTAGCTAAAAATTATAATTATTTATCTTTGATTTGTTATAACTTATTAACTTTAAAAGCAAAAACTAATTGTTTACTTATACATTGAAAAAATTACATTTTTCAGCATTGCATTAAGTATGCAAACATCGTTTGCAGTAAAATTAAAAAACATGACATAGATAATTGGTAATAATTAGCTTTTTAGATAATTATTTAAAAGGAATGTTGCATGCAATCAGAAACATTTGTTCATACAAATTATTTGGAAAAAATCATATTTCGAAATTAGAAAACAGAAATACTTACAATTTTTCTATTGATACATTATCTTTAAACTATTGTTGAAACTAATTTATCAGATGCATAAGTAACTTCCGTACATATGTAACTTCTAGTAATTATTGTGACTCTTTTCATTGCATATGTAACTATTGATTTTATAATTTCTTTTTTTGTTTGACTTTTTTTCGACCATGGAATTAGAATACATTTTGCACAAAAGTTGGTTGACAGAAATGGGTCTGAATGCATGAAATTTTTTAGTACCTGAAATAGTTCGGGCGGTTAAGAATCATTTCTGAAGGAAGATATTTTCTCTTTCATACTGTAAGGAAGTTGCATATGCAAACTGCATTCCTTCAATATTGGCAGTTGCCCATTCAAATAACTGTCGAGAAATCATTATCTGATCTTTGTATGGGCGCTGCAAACTGGCACGAGCGGCTAGCCTTTTTATGGTATCTCCAATGGCATGTGAAACTCCTTTACCATGGGAAGTAGCAAAAAAATTCCATTCTGCTTGAATTCCAAAATCATTTTTATGGAAACACAAGTTTATAAATTTTTTTCGATTTTTGTAGTGAGAAGCTGCACCATCAGAAAAGTACAAAAGTTTGTAAGGTTTCACATTTAATTTTTTTCCAATGAATTCGATCACAGGCCTTTGGAATAAGTGAACTGCTGTTGTGTCATGGTGGAGACAGTCAGAAACTACTACGAAATTAAAATTGTCTACGTCTTGGTCAGTGTCTCTTCTATAATAAACCACAAAGGGATGTATTGTCGCTTGTGAAATATTCCAGTGGAATCCTTGAATTGGATCTTGAAGAATAAGGGAGTAATTTTCAGAAAAATCACATCATTATAATCCTTTTAGTTAGTAATGCGGAGTATGCTTAGTAATTCATATAACAGGTATTTTTTTCTACATATGTTTAGAAATTTAAAAGCATTTGAAATAAATTTACCATTTAAAAAACAATCCTTTGATTTTTGCGTTCTAATATCTAACAGAAAACTTCACTTCAGGAGGGGATATATTCCCATATATTTTCCCCTAGCTACGCCACTGAATAAAAGAACCATGTTGAAAATCTTCACCATTTCCTTCCTTTTGAAAACTAGTCAAATTACACTTGATTCCCTGTATATTCCGACTGCATTAGGATATGCGAATATGGGATTCTTCAGTTCGCACTCAAAGACGATTATTGCGTGAAATTAAGGACACGAGTTCACATTTTAATTTATATTTTGGCATCCCATTGTGGTCCCATTTTAAAACTAACGTATTTGTGTAGAGAATTAATGTAAGAATAACATATTTTTTTTGAAAAAAATAAAAATACCCTTTTTTGAGATATTCAAGGTCAAAGGTCAAATCGTTTGACCTTAAAATGAAAATTTAGAAAAATATCCGTAAATACTACATCATTAGAAAGATCAAATCTTTATCTTCTTTTTGACACCAAAATCAATGTTATATGATAATTAGGGACAAAATTATAACCAGATATATAAAGCAAGAAATGCGAAATTTTGACCTTTTGGCCCATTTTTGAAGCTCCTCATTTCAGAAACCAAACGATATTCAAACCTAAAATTGTCAATTTTATATTTTCTCTATATAAACCCTACAAGTGAGCAAAATTTTATTAAATTCTGAAGGAGTCAGGTTGAAAATGTCACTTTTTTGTGTTGATTTGACATGGAATGACCCCAAAGTTATGTTTGATTCACATTATTTTCCTGGCATCTACAAGAAATATTAAATATGTAAAATATATAATAAAATTACCTTTTAGAAAATACATACATTAACTTTAGAATATTTAATTGGAATGTGTCAGCTTCTAATTACTTAAATTTCATCATTGTCTTGGCATATAAAGAACACAACAGCAAACCAGGATAATAATGTTTGTTATTTATTCCAAATATAATTAAAATTTACACTATTGATACATGATACTCCAGTATTATTGTAATTATATTTGAGAATACAATTTTTTTAATATTTTTATTAGCATTTTTTTTTTTTTTTAAATCAATTCATTTAAAATATTGTCGTACTATGAGCACCATTGTCTTAGCATAGGTATTTTTTTTTTTTTTTTAAATTTCCTACTCACAATTAACAAATTTTTGCCTGCTGATATTTTTTTCTTGTTGTATAAAGCTTAAATAATAATGAAAAATATATAACATGTTTTTACAGCAACCTTTTTTAAAAAAATGTGTTATTATTGAAAAGTTGCCTATTTTGAAGATCTATATATATATATAGGATTATGATTGGACCGGTCATTGTGTCTCAGGAATCATTATAAAACAATGAAAGTTTTCGAGGATAATTTATACAAAGGCCATGGAAACAGTAGAGCATGTTTTTTACTATACATGTTTAATATGTGTGGTGACATCAAGTTTGATAACTTCTGCAATCAGACTGCCTATTAGTGTGCAAATACACAATGAGAACTGTGTAACTGTATAAGTGCCTACCCAGCTTAAGGACGCTTAGCTTTGTCCCTTTCTAACCTTTTGTGTTTTTAATATCCCTGTTTCTTTGTTGCTTTATTCTGAATGAGCTGAAAAATCATTTATCTGAATCCCCAATTGTATCTGCTCAACTGTCCGTGAATACTTTTTTTCTATTAGGTGGCCAAAATTAAACTGGGCCTTATATATATATATATATATATATATATATATATATATATATATATAATTCGGACACTAAATTTACCCTACTGAATTTAAGAAATACAGTAAAAGCCCGATTATACGGCATTCAATCAACCAGAATTTTTTGAAAGTCAAGTTTGGCGAAAAAATTGGCGCTATTTCGCTAAAAAACGTCGAAAAGTTGCCAAATAATTTTTTTTTTTTTTTTTAATTCAGTTGAGATTTTGAAGTTGAGTAGTTTTTTTTCCTTATTTTGAAAGTTTTAAATTTGTAATGGCGAAATAGCTGAATTTGCACTGATTAGAAATGAATATATTATTATAAAAAGTTTTTTTTTTTTATTCCGGTTTATCCGGAATGCCGAAGTTCTTATTCAATCTACTGTGAATTCTCAGCAAAAAACCTTAATATTCTTAATGGAAATCCCTTAGTTTTTTCCGGATATATAAGTATATAAACAGGTTATTAGCCGAATCTATACACAAATCTGGCTTGTTTCAATCGCATAAGAAAGAGAGTTTCGTAATCGAAATTTCATTATCCACATCATCCGAAAAAATTTCTCCAGCAGATAATTTGGTTTATCCGGAATTCTAATAAAAAGGAACTATACTCATTTTGCATCCATTTATTCTTGCATCGTTTATTGCATAAAAAATTTGTGTTCGTTTCCGAAATATGTGTAATTTGTATATGCGGATTCTATTTAAATCTATGGACTACTTTTATTGTAATTATAGCAAAGAAAGGTGATTTTCCACTTGAAATTATGTTTTTAACCTCATCCGGCAAAGAGTAATTAGGAAATTCAAAATTTGGTAATGGTTTGACCAAAATCCAGATAAAATCAATCATTCGGTTTGTAAACTAGATCTACATGTGGAACATGTATTTCACTAAATTTAAAGCCATGTGTAACGGTTACATTCTATTCCATACAATATCCATGCATCTGTTATACCTGTGATTTAATTTGTAAATTTTCAACCACATCCGGAAAATATGCAATTCTGCCGAATTCAACTATTCTAAACATTTTGTTCTTTTATCACAAAATATCAGTTTCTCACCACCAATCAAAATGAAACCTAATTGCATACATGCAAGTGCATTTCCCGCTATAATCCCAATCAAAGGTTCAATTTGTAGGCTAGTCAACCCTTTTGTGCACAAAACGGCAATTGTTTATTTTTATTTTTTATGTGCAAAAAGTATGGGTTATATTTTATTGCATACTATTAACGTATTTTACAATCAATTAAAAATAAATCTGTTTTGCTGTAATTTTATTTTAGTAATGTTTAGATTTGCCGACAACCAGACAATAAATTCAAAACTGAATGTTTTGTAAATTATCCGGAATTCCGTGGCGATTTGTATTACAATTCTTGTATTCCTTTTTTCTGTAACATAATAGTCGATCTTTGAATACGAAGGTCGTCTTCCCGAGCATATTTTACTTTAGGGTACAAAGAAGGTTGTGTGTGAGGAGGGGGAAAGACAATGGAATCACCAGGGTTTCCAAATACAAAAGCCACTTTTCCAGAATTCTCGGAATCTGACCGAGAAAACGCACACAAGAAAACGGTTAGAATCGGCACATCAAGAGACTTCTCTCTAATTTTTTTTTGTGTGTGCATATTTTGCAATGCTTTGTCTTCTATATTTTTTTTACGGAATTTCTGTTCTGAAAATTATTTAATTTTGGTAACATATTTCAAATTATTGCCGATTATAAGGGTAAAATATAACATTTTAACTAAAAAAGCTATGTAGAATGTTTTTTAAATATTCTGATTGTGAGGATTTCAATGTTAGGTACCATCACTAGCGTTATTTGCCGTTTAAATTTGGCAAAAAACCGTCGACATTCAATTAACCGGAAAATTTGGTTATCCGGAAATCCTGATTTCCCGGCGATTACTGTTGTTAAATGTAAGAAAACTTTTTAATTTAAACTTGGTTTTTTGTGCATTTTAACAATTCTTTTGTGTTTACATTTTGAGCCGATATAAAATAAATTGTATGCCTTTACTGCACACTTTTAATGCCAAAGAACTCTGAAAAATAGTCCTATTTAATGTCATATCTAGCATTTTTAATTAACTTTATTGTTTACAAATCAAGCTGTTTGAGGTCCAAATAGCCAAACTATAAATAGGACTCCTACATACCCATAGGCACTCAAAGAATGATTTGAAAAATTGGAATTTCTTATTAATTAATAAATTAATTTTCTATTCCAATGAATAACTTGAAGTCTTTTTCCTCCACATTTTTGAATTTTTAAATGTCATGCCTCTTGCCCGGTAGAACCAATGGCTGTATTCATGTAGATAGTATTGTTTACATGAAAGGAACAATTTGTACTGTGTATTTTATTATTTTGCTTTGTAAATTTTTGAAATTTTTTTTGTTGACTTTTTAATTTTTGTAATAGCTGTCGTTTCGACCACATCCTGCCGCTTTATGCCGTTTCACTAGATGGGGAAAATCCTTGCTTGATTTATCAACTGATGGTGAATGGTTCGTTGGAAGACCGATTATTTTTGAAAGTTAGTGGTATATTTTTTCTGTCATAATTTCGAGTGAGTAACTTTTACTTACTAACAGTTAGTATTCGTTAATTTTAGAGGCCTCCAACATATTCTTAAAGAATTTCCTTTTTTTTTTTTGGCCCTTGAAGAGTTCCTTTATTTTATGTATCTTAAAAACATGTTATTTTTCTTTAAAACTATTAACAATCTCATTTTTATGGCTGTTTATTTTTTTTATGGATTTATCATATATTTTCTTTATTTCCTCCCATTCAAGACGCACTTGCCTTGAGAGACCTTCTGGAATGCTCTTTTTAATGATATTCCATGAAAGCTCTTAGTCTTGCAGCTGTCACTTTAAAATTCACAATATTCCTTTGTTTCTCCCTAAAATTGTTCTTAAATATTATAAAAAATGAAAAAAACGCCAAAAATTCCGGGGGGGGGGGGGGGTTCTCTAAAACTCACGAAGAAACCTTCATTTACTTCCAGAGGAAAAAATATTTTCTGAAATTTTAATTATTAAACTTAATTATCAAAATTTTAAGTATTGTCAAATTAAGTTTACATAATTCTAAAAGTTTAAAGTTATATATTTTTTTTTAAATTGGCAGTTTTTTTGCCGGTATTGATTCACGATTTTGAAAGAATATGTTTGTTGCTTCTGACAGCTTTTACAGAAATATCTCTAAAATTTTTGAAATTATCACTAAAATACTAAAATTTTTGGAACTATCCCTAACATTCCTACCTAAAAGCTCACTGTGCCCTCTAGTAATCTTTACATTTTGAACTGTTTTTGATAGGCCTTTATATATTTTGGTCCTTAAAATGTCCTATTTTTTAGTTAACTATTGTGACTAAAGAACATTGAAATAACGGTAAGAGACTGAAAGACAAGTGGTTGATAAGATTACTGAAATGTGGCAATTACGTGTGATAAAATGAGTTCATGTTAAAGGGTCCTTTTGCCTTGATTTGTTCACAATTTTGAAAATTCCATTTTTTAATTTGAAAGTCCTTTCTGAAAGACATTTCATTGAAACATTCAAAGTGCTTAATATTTTGCAGGAAAAGGTCTTTCATTTTTGTTATTTATCCGCAGCTTTTTGGTATATTTGTATTAAGCATGCATTGTACATTGTTTGGTTCATATTTGCTGCAGTAGAAATGAGTCAAAGTCTGTTCATGAGGCAAGAAAGATATTGGGGGACCCAGGATATTGCTTTACAAGTAATAAACTCTGAACTTGTAGTATTATTTTCCTGTTTATAATTCTTTCGACTTCCTTGCATCTTATTTGTTAGCAATCAGTGATAGTGCAGACTCGGCAACAGCTAGAATTTAATAAAGGCATCTGGAAAAGTAGGGTGAAATTTAACTAGTTTGTCGTAAAATCAGGGAATTTTTTAGAAATCTGTCGGGGAAATCAGGGAACTTTTTTTCTGAATTTTGTGGCCTATAAAAGTTGTGTCAATAGGATTCTATAAAATTGTTTTCTTCCATTTTATTTCTCTAATTGGAAATACCTTTTCTCAGTACAAAACAGCTCCGTTGACGTGGTCCCAGAGGAGCCACATTGCAGAGTGCACGACCAAAGGATTGAATTATCTTCATACTACGCCCGGAAAACCGTTAGTGCATGGAGACATTAAGAGGTTCTATTCTATTGATACTTTTCAACATTTTCAATTTTCTATTTGTAATCATGTGACGATATCGCATAGAGATCACACAGGGGTCACATAGTCGTCCGTTTTAGAGGGGATTTTGCAACTTTGCGATATCACAAAGATCGTGACAGCCGTTTTATTTTTTATATATATATTTTTAATCTGTCTAACTTGTTTGGAATTGCGGAACATATGTTTTGTGTGGTTTTCAATAGTGTCCTTTTTTTTTTTAAATTTACTTTCTTAGACATTTTTTAAGCAATTTCAATAAGTTATCCTTTAAAAATTTTACTGAATCATGTGATTTTTTCATTTTATAAATAATTTCAACGATCAAGTACATTTGTGTTTACAGGGAAATGTTTCTGTAAAATAATCATGCTTTGCTGAATACTGCTTACTAATGCCTACATTTTATATTTATTAATTTCTAATCATCAGTAGTATACGTTATACTTCTGCAATTGCAGTTTTCTATATTTTATTTATTTCGTGTGAAGAATGCACATCCTTAATGTTGTAAATAAATTATATTACTTTTGCGTTTACTTGCTATTTTTGTATTAATCTTATACATGACACTATAAATCCAAATAGTTTCTATGCAATTTTAGACTAATATTTGTATTTTTTAACTTCGTGAAACATCACACTGACCGTTCGATTTTTCCCGCTGTGAAGTAGAACCTTAAAAATACCTTTCGTTTTATGGAAATTATCCCTGAAGATCGGTAAAAAAATGGTCAAAACATTTTCGCTCATAAGTGACGTGTTTTTCAACATAATGCATTGAAATTTGGTATATAGAGTAAATGATGTATTCTAAATCGAATGAAATGATAAAAAATAATGGTTCGTATTGAAATTTTCGAAGATAGCCTTATTTTTACTTAGTAAACGGTCCCTATGCCCACTCCCACTCCCACTCGCGAGTGTGCGCTTACATCCTGTGCAGTACTGCCCACTACCGATCTCAGGGGTCAAAGTGACAAAAT
The DNA here is from genome assembly GCA_963978545.1 of Linyphia triangularis. Lineage (NCBI taxonomy): Eukaryota > Metazoa > Arthropoda > Arachnida > Araneae > Linyphiidae > Linyphia > Linyphia triangularis. Next base: position 91,789,767 of record OZ021731.1, on the reverse strand, counting down.
AAGAATATATAGGATTTTTTCAAAAAAAATATAGGACAATATAAAACATCAAATAACTGCACACAGTTGCTACTGAAATTGAAAATTAACTCTTTATATACATTTATATACTCATTATATTGAATTTAAGAGAATAGAAAACACCTTTAAAAAAAAGAAATCGCCTGATCCTGAATACGTGAGCCGTAATTGCCTCAATATTCCATCTCTAAATCAAGTTTTATTAATTACATTACTTGCAATCATGAGCCTTTTGCTTCCAGCATTTTTAATTGTTCCAATTTCTTTAAGTATTTTCTTTTTATCCCTGTTTGCAGTCTTTTGTTGATTCAGATTTACTGTTCAGTGTCGGCTGGATTGGCGGCAAAAACTGGGAGATTTAGCACCGAATGTGGCGAACCTGGCACTTAGTTTTAAAGCAACACTAGTGATTGTTTGGATTTGACAACACAACGTATTGACGTAATTTTCAATTTTGGCGACTCTTATGAAAAAATTGTGGCTAATATTCCGAATCCGGTACTAATTCTGTACCAAGGCGATTTTTGCCAAAAAATGGCAGCCATGCCATTTTTAAGAGCAAGATAACTAACTGCCTATGGTTGCCATAATTTGGAGCGGTTTGATGTAAACAATTCGTGGCGCAGAATCCGTACAGGATTCGGAATAAAAAAAGCGCCATCCGACATCATACAGTAAATCTTAACCCTTTTGTTTCCTTCATCAATTATTGACTGAGCACTCAAAATGTTCTTTAGTAATTCTGAAAGTTAATCCCAAGTTGTTTTTATCCATTTTTCCCGAGGCAGAGTTCTGTTGTTGCATCTCTCTCTGCATTATGGCCAATTAATTTACTACTTTGGAGGTGAAATCAGATCAGAAATTCAAGACCGATTGTTATGGAAATGTTCACATGTTTACAACTCTCGCGCCCGCAGGTCCAGTAGAGTTGAGTTAAAGGTTATGCAGCACGTGACGTCACAAGAGATAAAACGCTGTGCCGCCGTTACAAACATCGTTTTTGTCAGGTCTTTTTCACCTACGATCGCGCCAAAGAATCCGAAATATTAAAAAATGGCAACAAACGGCGCCGTTATTACGAATTCGAAGAAAATATAGATCGAATCAATGTAGAAATATAGGATATATAGGACAATTGTAAAATATATGACAATATAGGACGTTTTTAAAAAAATATAGGATTTATAGGACATATAGGACGTCTGCGACCCCTGCGATCTGTACGGGATATGGGGTTAGTACAAAATGCTTAAGCAGAGGTTCCTTAGTCCCCATAGTCCTTGATAAGAAGAAGAAGAAACGGTCCCTAAAGAAGAAAAAATTGCATCAGATATATAGAAAATCTTAAGCAAAAAATTTTGGTGCAAACCGTAAGATTCTAGGATAATTAGAACCGAAGATATAGTCATCGTTCTGATTTTTTTAGGGGGTACTGTACAATTATTTGCGTAATACTTCTGTTAGATTTTTGGTCATCCTCTAACTTAGAATTGCGGGCGCCAGCGCATTATTGTTAAAAAAATTCCTCAAACTTCAATTTGACTGTATCCCTTTACAGACATGATTATTTTTCTTCTTGCTTTGTGCTTTTTGTCAACAGAATATATTAGAACCCTAAATTCCTTGATATTTAAAATTGATTCCATCAGATTTTTTAATTTTTATGAACCCTTTACAGTGCTATGTTACAGATGTGTAACAAATCTATAGGCATCCATAAGTGAGAAAATTTAGATCCTCTACTTTTTCTTTTTTTTTTAATACATTTTCATTTTGACATTTTATTTAACATGATATACTGAGATTAGATTAATATGTGAATTTAATTAATATTTTTAATATAAATCAAATAAAGAATTGATATATCCTCCTCCTCAAAAAAAAAAAAAAAAACTAAATGCACTACACCTCACTGAGCTAAAGAACTAAGACTGGAGTGCGGACACCGCGAGCCGACCACATCACACCCCATTCCGAAGTGTGGATGCGCAAATAGGCAAAAGGAGGGGAAGTTTTTCTTCACGTCTTATCTTAATCACCTTGGCGGGAAAACAAAGTTGAATTACTTTTCAATATTTATGACATTTCAAGCTCAAACGTTTATATTTAGTTCTTTTCATTTAAATGAATAATTTTTAATAAGAAACGTGTAGCTTTGTAAATTAAGAATAAAGTCACTGATATGTCTTCCTAAGTACCTATTTAAGTAATGTTATTAAGTATATTATATATAAAAGCGTCTTGAAATAATGAGGCAATTTAAATAAGAGAAAAACTTTATTGCATTACTACTGTAGTATGTATGCTGTAAGTCATTAAACGTTATCCCCCGATTGTACAAAATGTTTTAAACTCTACAACGGATAGCAATTACATTTCAATCATAGTGTTTTTATAATTCTTTTAGCTAGAGAAGTTTGAAAATAGCTACTTTGAAAGGCATGCTTTTGAAATTGTATATGTTTAATTCTCACAATAATTAAATAAAACTAAAATGTCCAGAACTTCATGCAAGCATTTCTTCGAAATCCTGTTTATTCATACAATGTGCCATATCTGAAATATTTACATTTCATGTGGTCTAATTGAAAAGCAACTATATCAGAGAGAATTTGTCAACTGCTGTCTTTTAGTTACACTATTTTTATGTATAACCTTTAAAGTTGAATTTTAACCATAATGTTTTAAACGCAATCTAAGATACCGATCTATTGATCTGTTATTTGCTTCGTCATCTGTGACTCATGAAGCTCTTTAAAACACACTTCGTTTTCAATTCCATGATAAAATTTAATTTTTTCAGTTAATAGAAATTCACTTATTATGATTCTTAATTTAAAATTGATATTTATAGTAGCTTTGCAGTTTTCCTTCAACATCACGAGCTTGGCTTGTAGAATCATAGTTTTATACACTCAGTACATTCCTGTGTGGTTGCTCGATTATATATACAAGTGAAATTCAAAATAGTTGAACATAAAATCTAATGATATGTAAAGCTTAAGCACATGGTAATGCAGCGATTGATTTGCGGTTCCAATATTACAGCATGTTTTTGCGAAACAGATTTTTGGTGAAAATATTCATATCTAATAAGCATAATACAGTTTCCTAATTATATCTTAGCATTCGATTTACTTAAAAAAAGTAGTAAACGAGTACATAAAAGAAGCATTCATGTATTTAACCAGTCATTAAAAGTATCTGAACAATAAATCGGTTTGAAACAATGAATGATTATTTCATCAATTCACTAAAAAAAAATAACTATTCCTTACAAGTTAGTTTTAATATCCAAAATGGAGATATAAAAAAAAAATCTAAAGCTCGTACTATGTGCTTAAACTTAAAGATATGAAATTGAAGTTCCGATCTATCCTCTATCAATTTTTCCCATCTGTTTCTGCAATTAAATGCTTAACAAGAAATTATCATTCTAAAATAATTAAAAAAAATAATAATAATTATAAATTTAGTTGCATAGCTTGAAAAGCGGAAAACCGCAGAATGTTTAACTATAATGCTCTAGGCAACTGGGAGAAAGAACATGTTTTGCCTATTTGGCTGTCTGAAATGCGCTTTTGTATGTTTCCGCGAAAGCTCGTTTGGTCGCTTGTTAAGTGACCATCAGTAGTTACTCCAGTTCAGTATTGTAGCTCAGTGACTACTGCATACATTCAGGTAAAAGGATCATAGAATTTTTTTCAAAAAGTCCTTGCATTTTTTTTTTTCTGCCAAAATATATAGAACCCAGTTCTTGTCGTGTTTTATGAAAATGATTTTTTGCCTCATCTAATATGTAGTTTTGTGTTTTAAAATAATATTGTTATTGTACAAAATTTTATTTCTATGCATTTATGAGTAGTTAATTTCATTAGAAGCTGTTAATTTCAGGCCTTTTCTTTTGTACAATATATGTTGTTTATCTTTTGTCAACTACAAAAGACAAATTTCATGAAAGATGTACCTAGAGAAATTTGTGACCGAACAGCAAAATGTTGATTATTTAAGTTTCATGCTTATGCATGCCCAAGTTTAGTAAATATTTAGAACAGTGTTTTAAATTTATGCTATGCACAGGAAACAACCTATGACATATATTAACAAAAATAACATGTTTTATTTATGTCATTTTTAAAATTGAAAATTTCCTTGAAATTTGCAAGTATGAGTGTAGTTTGTGAATTGTTTAATGTGAATTTTGTATTTTTAAGGAATGTTTTCCATTATTTTTCCTGCTTTAAAGATACTTGTTTTGCTTTTTAGCATAAATTTATATTTTGGTGCATTTATGCTTTGACTATTTGGAATTATATTTACTTATTAAATTTATATATTTTTAAATAGCCATTATTATCTTTTTGGTTTTTTTTAACGATAATGTCGGCAGAAATGTTCGTCAGGGAATTTTCGAGAGAATTTTCTGGAAATCAGGGAAATGTCAGGGAATTTTGTTTCTCAAATTCTGTAGCCACCCTGGTGCTTATCAACCTAACTACTATGATATAATGTGGTGACTTGGGTCTTCAAATGTAAAAAAAGGTTTCCCTTGGATTGGACACAAAATTAAAAATTCCACTTTGCTAGTAGGTTTAGGAATGCACATATCAGAAATAACTAATTATGTGTTCCCTCTGCAACATAAAATGTCCCCTCTGCAACAATTTCTGAAATTTAATATTTAATTAATTAGAAATTATTTTAACCAAAAATATCTAAATTTTACATTTAAAAGTAAAAAAAAAATAAAAAAATCAGATAAAGAAGTTACTTTTAAAGAAAATACCTATTACATATCACAATAACATTTATATTGAGTAAGATGGCACCTAAATTTTTTCATTATTCTGAAATTATTTGTTGAGATTTTCAGGACCAAGTACCATGGAATTGCCCTTTCATAACTATATAATTTCTTTTTACAATTTGTTTTACTAAGCAACATAATACTAGGGTTTCAATTTTGAAAATGACAATTGCAAATTATTTCTACTTTATAATCTTACATATATGAAAATAGAAATCATCTGCATCCTCAAATTGCATCTAAAAAGGAATATTGTTTGAATTGATACAATTATAACTACAGTTTGTCCCATGTCGACTCCCCTAGCTGGAATAAGATGGAAATTCTATATGAATTCAGATAAGCACTCCATATAGATTGTAGGGGTGCTTGGATTTGCCCATATTTATACATTTTATTTTGGTGGCTATTTTAAATCTAACAAATAAAACAATTAGAACCAGATTTTTTTAACATTGGGATGCTTTGTTTACGTCAACGATTTTGAGAATCGGTTGAGGAAAACTGCATTTAGAGTCGTTGTAATATTTACATTTTAAATGATTTACTTAAATAACATTTTAAAATAGCAAATGTGTTTGGATGGTTAGCCCATATAGGTTGTCTAATCTGTAAGGTCCATCTAAATCTGTAAGGATTTTGTTCCAAAAGGATTAACATGTAAATGACTTTTTTTTTACTTTCTTTCATTTTTATATTAATGAATATACAGTTGTTTATAAAAAAAAACCTGTAATACATTAATTCCAAGAATGCTACTGAATAAAGTGAACACTTGGTTTCGTATGGTTGGTGATGGGCAGATGGGCCCATCTGTCCCATATGGGTCCAGTGTAGGCCCATTTGAATCTGATGTGTCAACATGCTACCTGGGATGCTACCAATCTGAATATATAAATTTTAATATGATCAATTTACACAGGATTTCTTCATTCTTTTTTGTAACTTCTCGTCTAATCTCTTATTTTCTTTTCTGCAGCTTTTCAAGTGAATGTTACAAGAGCTGTTCTGTTTGATCCTCTTTCTTCTTCCATTTCTGTGGTTGGAAGAACCTACCTCTGGTTACTATTTTCTATCTTTATCTCTTGCTACTTTCTAACAGTTATTCTATCCATTTCCAATGCTCTAATCTTAGTTACCTAAAGAAATCTACAAAGAAAATTTTGCATGTCCAATTATTTTCGAAAGAATAACAATGATTCGTGATTACCATTTTTAGGGTCGTTTCATTATACAAGTCAATGAAATTGAAATCGTGTGTATTGATGAAAAATTGAACAATGAGGAATTTTTTTTTACATTTCTATAAAAAAGTAGCTAAAAAATCACAAAAGCAATATCATTTATTTAAGTTTCTGAGTTTCAGTATATGGTTAAAAAAACTTTAAGATTTCACAGGGTTCCCACGGTCATTGAAAGTGCTTAATATTTTTGAACCTGTTTTCAAGGCCTTGAAAATGCTTAGAGGGGCTTAAAAGTCCTTGAAAATGCTTAGAGGTCCTTAAAAGTCCTTAATTTTTGTGTATGTTGACCAACTTCAAAATTTACAAAAATGCAACTCAGACTTGCTATCCTCCCCGCGTGTCCGCCACTTATCCTCATTATATCGGAATTTTCCGACATATTTGTATTACACATGCGCCAACTTGTAACTGTTTTGGTAGAATATACTTTATAAAAAAAATTTATACAGGCATTATGCCTGAAAAAAATTTTTAAGGTCCTAAAAACATTAATTAGGTCCTTAAAAGTCATTGATTTTCATTCTGTGATTTGAGTGGGAACCATGTTCCACTCGGTTATTCGTCAGAAAAATGCATGACTATGAAAGTGGTGTCACTTTACAAACACTCAATAGCTTGTTTTATGGTCTTTTACATTATTCATACGATTTTCACACAAAAAATTCTGCATGGTTTATTTTTTTTATGTTCCGTTCTCCAAAGGTAAAAAAATAAAACAACAGGTCAAATAACAGACATATGTTTACCTGAAATATTACTCCTTAAAAAATGCAATAAAATGTTGAACAGTTTTCATTTTTTATATTTAAAGTAAATTATATTTGTAGCAAGTTAATACGAATCATTGTTTTGCACAGATTTCAATTCTTGAATGAACTCCATTTCAACCAACCAACCTGATTGACTAGAGATTGAAACACAAAACCTTTTGCATAATCAAGCAGCCTTTTTGCTAAACAAATTTTTTGGGGAAAGATAACAAAAGATTTCCAAATTGAGTCAACAATGGTTCATGACAACTATAACTTGAAGCATTTCTTTTATTGAATTTGAAACAAATGGTGGTGTTGACTGTGTATGTGGATAATTTTGAAAGGGCTAACAATTTGTATCTGCATAATGTTTTGAATATATGTTTTCCAAATATTGAAAATGTTACTTGAATTTAAAAGCAGAGTGTAATAGTTTGTTATGATTTAAATATATCAATTTTAAATATGGTTTGATTTAAAATGGGATTGAATGCAAGCATATTTTTGCAAATTATTCTCTTATATTTTTGCTTCAAATTTCACATGTTGCTTCAAATTTGTTGACAACTTAACTGCCTTTATAAGTTTTTCAATTTGACATCTCTTAATTTTCATTCATAAATGTAACTTCTGCTGATATTTTGCATAAAAATCAAAGTTCTATTTTCTTAGTTTTTGATAACATTGGTTTCATTGTCATTATTTTCATTATATATAACTACATTACTCAATTTTTTAAACATTTACTTAAAAAAAATATATATAAAAAAAATTACGTATCTGTTATTCCAAACATTTACATTTTGTGAATTTTCACTTGTTGATTAATTTATTTTTATGAATGAAAATTTATATCCATAACCATGTACATAGCCTGTCTATCAAGAAAATAATTCCTGCCAGGAAGTCTAGATAGTGGAGAAACCAAATATTTAATTAATGTTGAAGTGCATGCCATCTTAAAGCATTCATCTGAGGCCAATGTGACTGTTGAAATCTCCCATGGGAAATGGGATTTTTCCATGAAACTCTTGACAGGAGCTATTCTTGTGACAGACAGTACTGTGAAACAGCATGTTTTTCAGATTTCTAAATATATTTTACAGCGCAAACATTCTTCTGGATGCCAACATGGACGCCAAGATTGGCGACTTTGGCTTGACGAGGGAAGGTCCAGGCTGCCAAGACACTCACGTTCAAGTGTCCAGCGTTCACGGGACTGAGTGTTACCTTCCTGACGAGTATCTTCGCCACAAGCATTTGTCACCCCAAGTAGACATTTTCAGCTATGGAATTGTAATTTTATACTTTCACCTTTTTTTAAGCCTATTTTAAAATTTCTCACAAAAGTTACACAGTGATACCAAATTTAACTTATTTTCCCTAGTTTTTGCAACTTTTTACAATATATTAGTTGTTTTATAATTGAAAACCTTAATTTTGTATTTATTTACACATTAAGGTCCTTCTCAGAGTGAATTTGACTAAAATAAGGAAGAAGTTGAAAACAAACTTTATGAAAAAATATTGCTTTAATACAGATGAAAATATTTACAGATGATATGAACAAGCTTGGAACATTAAGCTGCCCCAGCAGCTTGAAGAGTATACAAACACTATATACTATTCCCCCACATAAACAGCCAGAGTTACATAGTTATAAATTTGATAGACAAGTTAGCTTTCATAAAATATAATATTCACTTGTTACTGCTTCTCCATCTGAAAACAACTCGACCCAGTCCAATGTGAACAAACCCAATATTTACATTTGACCAAATGAACAGATCTAATAAAGTGGGAGATAAAAAATTACTACTCGCAAACAGAATAAGTACCACTTACAAAGTAAATTAATAAATTTATTTGTCCTATTTATGGTTGTATTTTCTAATAAAGGTAAATCTTCAATGAGTAAAAATCAAACTTTGTAAAATAGTTTTAATTGTTAAAGAGTTACTATGTTTTGTTTTTTTTCTTTCAAGAATCTTGCTGTTAGATATTTTAAAATGGATGACATAACTAAAAACATTTTTTTTTCCCTTCTAGGTTCTATTGGAGATTGCAACTGGTCTGAGGCCTTTTGATCCCAAGAGAGGCAAAGGCAGAAAACTGGTAAAAACATATTTTTGTTTAGCAAAAAAGCTAAATTTTGTTGAAATCATTCAGTTTATTTTGTGAAAGAGTCGATGTTTGTTGCAGTATTTATTGCAGCCAATCTTAAAAATTTTCAAATGAGATTCAGTTTAGTTATTCCTGTATTTATTCTTCACCTTGCTCAAAGCTTTTTTGGGTATGTAGTGGAGAACTTTGTTCTACATAGTTAATACATTCTATTTTGGATAAGTTACAATTATGTAAAAAAATCTGTGCCATAAAGACTTCTTTTTTAAATCTTCTGTGTAGCGTTAGCCATATAGTCTAATAGAGACTTTCTTGAGGGAGCTATTCTTCTGTTAGCTTTAGAAACAGTCTAAAAAAAGAGTTATTTGTTATTGATTCAAAATCATTTCTGATTTAATTGGAGAAAAAAAATTAAAAATTAATGAATGTAAATAAGTAAACTCAAATTAATGAAGTAATGAATGAAAATATCAAGAAACAAATTACTCACTTCATCATCCAAGTAAAATTTAACTTTTGTTCCCAGACTGAGCATGTTTCTATTTGTGTGGAGTCCGGTCGTCTGGAGTCTCTTCGCGACACGAAAGCAGGCGAGGAAAACATGATCTGGTTCCGGGAGCTCATTCGCATCGGCCAGATTTGCAGCAGCATAGAGAAGAGGAAACGACCACCCATGAACCAAGTACACTCTTATATTAAAAACTTTCATAAGGAGGAAAAGAATCCATAAAAACAATGTTTTTTATACAAATCCGTTATATGCATTGACAATTTTTGTATTCATTAACATAGCACTGTTTCTTTTGTCAGTGTGTGCTTGGTATTGGCCTCTAATTTTGAATATGAAAAACATCTCTATCTGCAAACTATAAGGCAAACTACTTTTTAAAATTTATCCATTAAAAATATCTTCTATTTTTTCTGTTTAAAATAATTTTATTATTTATTTATTAAAACAATTTTGGGAATAGGAAAGAGTTTCAGCAATGATCTTAACCGATCATTGCTGAGATAGTATTTCAGCGTGATTGGATGACAGCAAGTTGATTTATTAGTATTTCTTAAAAAGCTACCTTTTAGTGACAGTCACCATAATTTGATAGAATGTATTGCCATCAAATCTGTCTGCCAAGTTTCCGTCCAATTGGATGACGGCAAGGGGGTTGTTAATTAGGCTTCCGCAGATTTGCCTCCCATCGATAAACACAACCACATATAGACACAAAATCGAAGTTAAAATAAATGATTTAAAAATACAATAATTTCCCTGTAACATTCCCAATGAAGGCAGCAAAGGATCACTTTAAACAAAAAAGGCAAAATGAGTTGAAATACCAATTAGTTCCCTTATTGCAGTGTCACCTCTTTTGTTTATTGACGCTGGCTGTCGTCAAATTAATTACTGGTGTATTCCACTCCTGCCTATCTGCTCTCTTTTTTCTGCCACATTCAAAAAAGATTTCCCCGAGGAAAAAGAAAATTTTAATGTGTCATTAATTTAGTACTTCTGATTATCAACTTTTTACATATTGATTGTACATGTTGTAAAATAAGTAAGTTAAACTTTAAGTTGTAACTATTTAAATAGTTCTACTTATAAAACTTAAAATATGTTTGAGAGGCCCTATATATTTGAATTTCAAAAGTAATCCAGTAAATGATTGTTAAGTTTTGTATAAAAATTATGATGACTGTATGAAAATGTTGCATAGTTTGAATTTTGATTGCACTCTCAATCATGAAAATGTTTGTGCCAACCTTTTTAAAAGTAGCTTTGAATTGAATATTTGAGAAAATACTTTTCTGGCCTCTGCTCAAATTCCGAAGAGGAAACATCTTTTTAATCTTTTAAGAAAAACTTCTCTAGTTACAACCCTTTTAGGCAGATTTAGGGATAAATCGATTAAAAAGTTTGCATATTGATACAGATAACTGGAAATTTTTTCAAAATTTGGCAGTTTACAATCATCTTGTTGTCTGTTAATATTTAAGCTGAGAAAAAGATCTTGTACCACTTATCTATCTATTTAGGCAATTTTTCCTTGCACTTGGAATATGTGAGTACCCCATGAGAACTACTACATCCCCAATTCAAAATAGCATTCAATATCAGCAACAAGTGAGTCCCAAATAATATGAAGTGGGGCTGTGCAGTTCCACAGTCTTTTTTACTGTGGATCCCAACAGTACCACTAAGTGACCTTTTTCATTATAACAAATTAGTAGAAGGCAAAATACATATCATAATTTCGCACTAATTGAATTCTTACTCAATAAAGAGTTCTATAGCAAGTAAAGCAGTGTCTGTGTCCAGTACAATTTATTAAAAATTTGCAGTTGTATTTAGTAAAAGCTGCCACATTTTCGTAATTCTTAAGTTGACTTCATTCCTCATTAATCTTGATGGGATTGTGTATTTACCTTTTATTCTATCGAATAATAATTGGGGAATTTGTGAGCAGCAAATATATTCTCTTGTTATGAGTTTTTCCCGGAGAAAATGATATTTTTTCTTCCTTTACAAAACTTATTCAGAAAAATTGCTTCAATACAAGTACATACAACTTCAAATACAGCAATAATGCAGGCACCGTGAAAGTAAACAAATGATCCTTTCCAAATAGCGTTCGATACTTAACTGAACTTGCGATTTTATTTTTCGCTTCTTTTTATAGCTCACGGCAGGAATTTCTAGCAAAATCCAGACAACCATTCACATGATTGAAAGAAAAATTTCCGATTGATTTAGATGTTGCCTCCTTTTTTCTAACCTGTTATTATTGTTGCTAACAAATGAAATAAGATAAAATAGAACTTTAAAATAAATGTCACTATTTACAATCATATACAGAAAATTTGTGTAACAATATTATGGTGCGTCTTATTTGCCACTAAAAATTTTAATTTTTAACGAGGCACCCTTGTAAATGAATCCTTTTGGTGAAAAAATACATGTGTAAAAATTTTGGGTAATTTAAATAAAATTTAAATTTAGGGGTTGCTACCGGTAATTGAAATTACCACTATCATGGAAAAAATCAAGTTTTTTCACTTTATATGTATAAAATAATAAAATAAAATAAATAATCTATAAAATAAAAGTAATGTATAAAAATATGAGAAAAAAAAATCTCCATTGTCAGCTTTTTTTATTTTATATAATCATTAATAAACTTATTGCAAACATTACAATGTACACTGTGTATATGTATTTTATTATGAAATGTTATTAACGAAGCAAAATTGTAAGGACGTGAATTTTTGTTTTCAAAAGAAATTGTTGTCATTTAAAAGTCAGAAAATTTTTTCCCCCCAAAGAGTTCGAACCTTACCTGTACACACTAACTAAACTTTTTTAAGTTTGCTCAATCACAAAACAATTATTTTATTTGAGCAACGACGTGTTGTTTTAATTTTGTTGGTATTCAGACTTTAGCTCACACCTCTATGACACGTAAAGCTACTGAATGGCAGGCATTTTTAATGGTTTGCTTCAAAATCTGCTTGAAATCAAAAATAGACATGGTTTCTCTTTTGGATGGAAGTTTTCTATGATTCAGTGAGGATATTTGTCCTATTAGCCATATCATGATTTGTTTTCTTGTAGGTTTTATCATAAAAACAATAGTGTTGCCTTAATTGATGATTTAGAAAATTTGTAAATAATTTAAACTAATCTTACAAATAGTGATAAAGATTAAAATACATTTTCAATAACCAGAAGCTGATTTTAAATCATTAGAAAGCAAAGAAAAAGCACATGCAGTTGCATTAGAAGAAAGTTATCATAAACAGTGAAGTAATGGTTGTGTTAACAGTTGAGAAACAGTTAAATGGCTATGTTAATGCACTTTTACAGAGTATTAATTTATTTATTTTTCATTACAAAGACAAGGTCAGCAACTATAAATAAAGAAAGGGAAAAAATGTAAGTAATGAGATAAAAAAAATTAAGCCCATCAGAAATATTAATCACCAACAACCACAGATCACTGGTGATCTGTGGTTGAGTTTTTCTTGTTATTTTCCACTGTATTTATAATTGATATTAGAAAAAAACTTTTTTTTTTTAGATGCTCATACAGTTTGAAAAAATAAAGCAAGAAATGTCTATGATGGATAAAATCCGACGTTAGTATTTAGTAAATATTCAATTCTACACATGTGTATTGTAATGAAAATGTGCACAAAAAGGGATTCTTATGTGCAATTTTGTTTTCTGTGTCACTAAAACAATTTGTATACAATTGAATTGTTTACTCAATTTACAAACTGATGCAATGCACAAGATTTGATTAATTTAAACTATGCTTCTTTCCTAAACAACAACTTGTCCTAGCTTAGTTCCTTAAACAATAATTATTTGTTTGAATAAATTAAGGACATTTCGTTTGCGTTTCAACAAAGAGTAATTATAATTACACTATAATACTCTATCAAAACAAGGTTCAATTGAAGAAGAGTATAAATATTTTAATAGTAGCTTCGCAATATTTTGATGGAAACTATGGACATTTACTCACTTTTTTGGACCCAGGATGTTTTAAAATGTTTAGAAATATGTGACATTTATTTTTTTACCAAATGCAATACTTTCATTACCCTATGCTAACATATAATGAATTTAAAGTAAAAAATATTTTTCAGACTATTTGCCAGTCAGTGGATGCAATTATTTAAAAAAAAACTTGAGTATAGAATAGGACACCATGTTAATTTGGCCCAGAAGCCACTGCTATAAATTTTTTAATTTACTAAAATTTTCTACCTTGACTCTTGTATGCTTTAAAATTTCCAATGCTCAAAAAATGAAATATTTTGTCTATCCTCAAAATATACACATTTCTATATTTTGTTATATATTATTTATTTTTCTATTTAATGTTATGTTATATTTTTGAAGCCTAACCAACAAAAGTTAGAGTTAGAGTAATTAGCAATTTATTTAGCATTAACCCTGGCTTGAATGCATTGACCTATTAGTTGTTCTTAATATGTATCTAAATTCATGTGTATTTATAAAAAATCATATAAGTGCAGGGCATTTAAAAAAGGACACCCTAAATTATATAACTGCTAAACAGTTCGAGATAGAAAGAAGACAGATGTAGAATAGGGTGGATCGTTCTTCTATGGAGAAAAAAAAAATATTCTTAATCAATACCTACCTATAGGGAAAAGATGTTCTATGATATAGAGATTAGGGAAAAAATAATAAAAAAAATTAATTTTAAAATTTTACACTACCACAAAGGGGTTGAATTTTTGAAAAAAATGCAAAAAGTCCTAATTTTAGTTAGAGAATTTCTCACAAAATTTTTTTTTTTTTTTTACGACATAAATCCTAAAAAAGTTATAATTACTGAATAATTAGTAGTACAATGTACATTTCAACCTTTTTTACCCAACTCCCACCCCCCACATCACCGTTGAATCAGCCCTATAATCCTGTAGTGTAGTTGTCAGCTGCTTACGAAATCGGACTCCTAATCGGTGAGCTCTGTTCTTGTAAAGTAAAATAAATTACAATTTTACTGTGTGACATTTGTTTGTTTGTGTACTTGGAATAATACTGTACTGTGGCATTGTTAAGAAAAGACATGATTTGTTCTATATTTGGGTCAGGCTGTAATATGCCCACGATTATTCTTCCTACGTAATAAAGTGCGTATATTGGCATTCAAAAATAAAAGCAAAGAACAGTATTTAAATACACTTTCTCCGCTTGTCAATAAGTTGCAAGTAAGTTAGAAGAGTAAGTTAGAAGAGAAACGAGCTTTAATACCAATAAATGACCACTAAAACGTTTTGAGAAAAATAAGTTCATACGACGACAAATATCGCGCTTTCAAAGCTAGAAAATAAACTGAAAGCTATCGCAAGGAAATCACATTGTAAGTTTTGGTCATGCATCGACAATGACATAGATGGAACAAAGTTGGTTGCGATAATAGGTAGTCTGTCCACACAGGTATCAAAGAAGGTGTTATACAAAATATGAAACTGATTCTAAAGTGTCCACTACAATGATTTGTGTGCCAGTTACAAGCCAACAAATGACCCTATGCGAGATACTACCTGTAGTTTCATTCACGTAAACCCAACCTATACAAACTGACTAACAAGAAAGACTTAAGTACTGATCAACTGTGCTTAATGGAAATGTGTGAAGCCATCAAAGCGGACAACGCAACAAAGGGCTGTTGAAGAGAAACTGGAAAGATTTGCCACTCAAGGTGGTTTACAACTTCCAACAGAATTCTCATGTTCTATTTGGCTTAGAAGAAGTCCAACCGAAGCTTTATTGACATTAATTACATTCATTGTAAAAGTCTAGACACCTATGTGATTCAAGATCAACGGTAATCTATGGTGCACAGCATTTGCATCAATCAATCTTTCTATCGCGTTATTTCTCAATTGATTTGAAGAAAGCCATTGATCCAGTAATTTTTGAAACAGGGGTTTGGGCTTTCCTGAAAATATCCTGATATCAATGCTAGCTGACGACAGAAATAACATTAGGAAATCGGTCCTCCAAAGAATTTTGAATTTGTGCAAAATCTGCTGCAACCCAAACCCTTTTAGCAAATAATATGTGCATCTTAAACATACCAACTTTTGACCCTTGTGTGACAGATTATGTGGACTTGATTAAGGGGGAGAATGTGACAGAACGATTTAGTGATGACGTGATTTCAGGAACAATAGTAAACCCAGCAAGCTTTTCTACGGCAATACTACCTACTATCAAGGGGTATCCCTGCCATACTCAAGCTACAGAACGAATAGTCACAGAAGCATTTTCTGCTATACACGGATCATACAGAAGAGATGGGTTAATAAGAAATAGCCTGGAATCACAAAACCTCAAGCCAGTTTTCAACACCAAACGTGATTAGCGTTTACTGTAATTCCGAAAGTTTTTTAGATTTTTCTTGATTTAATGAAGCTGTTATATGTACAGAAAGCTTTTTTTTTCTTCATGTAACCATTTAGTATATGTCCTCTCATTCCAAAAAACATTTAAAAGTACCAAAGGCCTGTTTCACTTAAACAAAAATCACTTTGATTTTTTAACATTAAAAAGCTTAAATACCAAAACTTCATCCCCATTGCAAAGAGCTTAACAACAATTTTTTTTTTTTTTTTTAATTTCATTTTTTCCTTAATCAATGTACCTTTGAACATCTTTTCCGTATAGGTAGGTTTTAAAATTCCTCCGAAAAAAATTCAATTGACTTTGAATATTTGCTATAAAAAAGCTGAAATACCTAAACTTCATCGACCTTGTGGCAGTATTGAACTTAAAATTTAATTTTTTTTATTATTTTTCCATGTATCTATCAGGGTTACCACGGACATTGAAAGTCATTAAAAGTGCTTAATATTTTTGAACTTGTTTTCAAGGCCTTGAAAGTGCTTGAAAATGCTTAGAGGTGTTTAAAAGTCCTTAATTTTTACAGATGTTGTCCAACTGCAAAAAAATACAACTCGGACTTGCTATTCCCTCATGACCACCACTTATCTGCACCTTATAGCAATTTTCCTACATATTTGTATTACGCATTCACCAACTTGTAACTTTTTTGATAGAATATACTTTATTAAAAATTTTTAGTATTTTGAAATTTAATTAAAAACAATTTTAGTGTTTTGATATAGGGATTAACTGCAGGTGCTTTTTTTAGCAAATTTTCATGAATGCTAAAATTATTTAAACATTTTTTTCCTAAACATTCTAAAGTGTTGTCGGATTCTTTCTTATAAAATATTTAATTAAAAAATTTTATTTTGAATTTCATTTAATTAGTATTATATATAAAATTTTAATTTTTTTGCTCTGTAAAAGTCAAATTTTAAAGAAAAGATAAAAGAAATATAAAAGAAAGAAAACGATTCCACTCTTAAGTTGATGTTAATTTTGTTCTTGTTATTAACTAGGTCAGTTCAAGTAATTTTTAAGATAGAGGTAGGCACAAAGCTTTCTTTTTAAGTGAAATTTTGTTTGTTCAGCATGAATGAATCCAACAGAAATCCACTTCTTTTCAATTATTTCTTATTAATTAAAATTATTAAAAAAAATTTCAATAAAATGTTAACATTAAAATTGATGTTTTATTGAACTTTTAAAAACTTTATTAAAATAAGGTTTTTATAAGTAAAATTTTGTTTATTTGATTCGAATATTTTAATAATTGTACATAATAACCTTACAATTTTTACTCGAAACATTCCATCATAATGCATGGATTTTCAACACTTTAAGAAACAGACAATTAGGGAAATTGGTAGTAATCGATAATTATTGTAATATCCTTTTGGGTAAGTGAAAGAGAAGGAACAGTTGGCCAGGAGCGTACTGGCCATAGGGTTGTCTGATGCAATCACCGATTTCAAATTTTGTTCAGTCTAATTAGTTGCTTTAAAAGTATTAAAGTAAAGTGTCTTAAATCTGAATCCAGTGGTCGTCAGAGCCAAGCATTCAATAACCAGAATTGCAAAATTTTTATTAGAGATATTTAATTAAAATAAATATAAGAGCTTTTAACCACAAACATTTTTATGGTACAAAAATCATGGCAGATGAGACAAGTCGGTAGACCATTTTTGTTTGGAATACAATTCATTCCATTCTTTCTTAACCCCTTGCGTATTATATTTGAAATCCTTACATCAATGCACATGCAGTGGCTCCACCTGGTTTTGCTATTTTAATTTATAATAAATAAACATTAAATGAAAAAATTTGTCACTTCATTAAGTGATATTTTTTGTACCTACTTGCCAAATGGGAAGGTTTTCTAGAAAGTAGTTTCTAAATGCACTGAACAAAAAGATTTTAACATAAGGAATTACTAGGATTTCCTCTTAAAAACCACCAACGACCATTGCTGAATAGCAATTCACATATGTTCCAGGTCTCTCGAATGACAAGGAAAGTTCTCCTTCTGGCCTCTCTCCCATCGAACTTCAGTTGTACTACGATCTACAGAAAAGCGGAACTTCTCCAAAGAACGTCCTCAGTGTGTCTCCAGGAAGCCTCCCTTCGGAGCCTCAACAGAATTGCTTCACTTTGGAGCCTCAAGCGAGGATTCTTTACCCGCTTCCTTCAAGCACTCTTGAAAGTGGGTGAGTTCTGAGTGTGTCCCAATCAGATCTGGCACGTTTGAAGAATGAATTAAAACTAGGGGTGGGGAACATTGCACAACTTTCAATTACACTATAATATTGGTCACTGCATTAAAATTTTATATGGGGTGTTATTTACCATTTTCATACTTTCACTTATTTAAATAAAAATGGAAATTTTGGTGATATTTTAGGCAATAATTTGCACTTGGGGGGGAAAATGCCAAAATGGTGAAATTGGCATTGTTTTTCGATAGTCATTACTTGTGTGTGTTGTTTCTTGTGTGTGAAACAGAAAAGAAAATCAATCGTTGAGGGATGATGCTCAAAGGCACAGAGCTCTGTGTTAAAGACACTCATCTTTTAACATTTTACACTTTTATCACATTCCTACCGGAATTTCGTAGTTGGGGAGGATTAGAACATCTTAAGAGGCATTAGCACAGAGATTTTAATCAAAATCATTTGAGCTCTTTCTTCAGCAATTGCCGAAAAACATTATTTTTTTCATGATTTCTACATTGTGTTCATGTTTGAATTTGACGAAAACCTTAATGGTAGGTCCTATGGCCATCACCAACCTGCACACCAAATTCAGGGTTTCCGCGCTTATGGAAAGTCAGGGAAAATCATGGAAAGTCATGAATTTAGACATTGGGTAAATTTTGTCATGGAAAGTCATGGATTTTGAACAAAAAAAGCCTATAAGTCATGGAAAAACAGTGAATATCATGGATTCCTAAAAATCTTACACAAAATCACGTGACTATGACGTCATAACGCCATGATCGCGATTCGTTGTTACTTCGACGATTCATCATTCATCTGCTTTTTTATTTACTTTATTGATAGAAACAACGGTTACAGTTAAAAACTTCGGCCAATGAAAAGAATTTCTGAACTCCAAACTTGTGACATCACACAAATAGTTTCCGGTGAAAAAAAAAAAATTAACGTAAGAACTGAAATAAATTAATTTGATAATCTTTGCTTTTGGTTTTTAAATCCGTATGGGGGGGGGGGGACGACTACTGGTTTACATTGTTGGGGATCCCCATTGTTGATACCAAAACATTTTATTTTTGATTATTTAATTTACTTATATTTTCTTATTCCTTCTTCAAATATTTACTTATTATTAAAGATTGATTAGCTTTTTTAACACCTGAAATATCTAAGAATAGAAAAGTATTTTTCGCTGTTTCTTTTGGTTTCGACGTATCTTCGTTACTGAATATAAGGTGAGTACCTATTCCTCTGCATTTATTGAAAAGTATCTTGTAGATATCTAGGGTGGCGACAGAACAGGGAATTTCACTATTCTGGAAAAATAAAGGAATTGCGTAAAATTTGAACTAGCTACGGCGCTTCATTTTAAGTGATTATCATCTACAAGATGATATATCTAAAACCAAAATTCTCAAATTATACGTCCAAATAAAACATTTTTGAATTAATGTAAAATCAAAACGATATTTTTAAAATCATTATATTTGTCATTCCATAAACATGGAATGTATTGAACTTCTGAAATCAAAGTCACGAAAATCTTGTAATGGACGGTGAACGAAAATTAATGTCTGGGGGAAGCGGTAAGATGAAGCGGCAAATTGTTTCGTCCAGACGCTCATGTTCATCATTGCCGGCCGGACCCATTCTTCCGTTGTAATCAATGTACACCTTAACGCAAGCGGTGCCTCTCCATTGTTCTGCCGACAGTCGCTTACGCTTGCCGTTCGTATAACTTCAATCTGACTGAATCCTTTACTAGCATGGTTATTTTTAAACTTGTTTTTTGTCAACACAATGTATGAGAACCCTAATTATTTACGTATTATTTCTGTTAGATTTTTAGTTATTCTATAACTTGGCAGCTCGCATCCTTATTGTTAAAAAGAAATTCTTCAACTTCAATCTAGCTGCATCCTTTACAAACATGAATATTTTTCTTCTTGCCTTGTGTTTTCTGTTAACAGAATATATTAGAATCCTAAATTCCTTAATATTTCAAATTGATTCCATCAAATTTTTTTCCGGTTTTATTTACCCTTAATAGCTCTGCTACACACCTCGCTCTGTTTTAAACACCTTTACTGTATTATTTTTCTATGCTTAGTTTACTTACATGAAATGAGGATTTCTTACTCAATATAAAACTTATAGTAATCATTTTACAATCATGTACAATAATTTATTTACTATGTTGCGTTAGTAAAATTTACTATGTTACGTTAGTAAAATAATAAAATTCTTGAGTCAGGTTCAATGTTTTTAATGTGATTTCTTGAGTCATGGAAAATCATTTGCTTCAGTCATGGAAAGTCATGAAAAGTCAGGGATTTGGGACATTTAAGATTGGCAGAAACCCTGCAAATTTGAACATTGCAGGTCAATTTGTTCGGATCTTATGCTGACGACAAACACACAGACAGACATTTTTTCTAGACCACTTTTCTAAAATCAGAACATGGAGAAATGCAACAAAAAAAAATTTTTTTTTTTTTTTTTTTTTTTTTTTGACTGAATGCTGTACTTTCATTACTTTATGTCAATATATGAGTAATTGAAAGTAAAAACTAAAATGAGAAACAATTGAAATAGTTTGCTGCAATCATTTATAGTTAAAGAGTTCATCAACAAATGGCACTGTTTTGATTAAAACACAAAATGAAAATTAGTTTAAACATGTTGTATAAATTATAAACTGATATTTTCAAAATAAACCACCATTTCCATCAACAACATGACACAATTGAAGCATCGCTGTGGAGTTTTTGTAACATAAGTTCCGACCAGTTTTCTTAAATAAAAAAAATTCATTCAACAGCGCCATCTGTTGGGGATTTCAAACTATTTTTAAAAATTGAAGGGTAAAATCGTAAAATGCAGTTGCTTTACTAAAATACAGCAAACAATACTTTTTTTATCGTCTTCTGTATTTTTTTTTTTAAAATCATTTATCAAATGCTTCTGCCATTTTTGAGATACTTTGTATATGTTTATTACAGCATGTAGCTCTATATAAGGCAATGGTTACAGTTGCCATGTTCCATCATGGTGCATAATTTAGGGAGGCAAAAATCGATGTCACTTTTGATTTGAATTTTCAAAATGGCAACAGATTTATTTATACAGGTGTATCTGGACAATTTATAATATTACTAGCTGAATACCCATGTTTTACTATTAAATTATACCATTTGCCTTTAGGTATCAAAAGACATTCATGCATTCTATATTTTGGATTAGTTCATTGATATTGAAGCAGCTTATTTTTTCTATGTTTGTTCATGTTGACATTTGTTCAAAATTTCAGAGTTGTGTCTCTATGTGAAGTGTGCAAATTAGTGATGAGTTAGTGTGTGAGTGATAGCTTTGGATTTTGTCTAGAGAGATTTCTCCTACATTTCAATTACCTTTTAATTGTTATCAAATTATTATTTTTTTCATTTTTAGTGTTAGTGATTTTCTGGATTCTTTACAAGACAATAAAAATTCTTCTATCAAAAAATCCCTTACGAACGAACAACAGTTGCCAGATGCAAAGGCACCGCTGCCACTCCTCTCCATTCTTCGATTGCAAGTATCAGAGATTGACGACACAGCTTCCATCGAACTGAGTTCTCGGACCGATAACTCGGAATCGAGTACAAACGACTATGTATCTGATGAGTAATATAAGCTGTTAATTTAATGTTTCTGATGTTAAAATGTTTATCAAAATATTAACTGAAAGCTTTTATGAAATACAAGTTTTATTCTATATCAAGAAAAATTATTGATAAATATCTGTTATTCAATGCAAAAACTTTATTTTGTAAATAGTTTGTGTTTTTATATTTATACAAAAAAGAACAGTAATTTATTTATATTGCAACCACAAACATCTCCACCAATTTTACAGATAACTTTATGAAGCTCTTTTTCTGTTTCTTTGTCATATTATCGAGAAAATTTTTCTAATTGGACTTTATTGTCTGTCTCTTTTACTTTTTCAGTTATTTTTTGTAACTTCCATAAATTGTCACTAAGGGTACTGTAAGATGTCTCAAAATATTTAGCATCGTCACTTTACTATAGGTATAGTATACATTACTACCCTGGTTATACGAGACATTGTTTCAAATTTAAAGAACTTTTGTGTTCACCCTGTATAAAGCAATTAAATCCAACAGTGCCTATTTTTATGAATGAAACACAATTTATCCAATTTTTTCAAAAGGAATGATTGACCGCCAAGTCTAGCAACATTTTAGGTACCATGCAATATCTAAAGTGTATGCTGATGGGAATTGTAGTATTGTGTATTGATTATATAATATTTAATCGATTGCTTTATTCTTTATATTGCTGTGTCTGGCAACAAATAAAAACCTAACAAAATTATCAGTGGTACATTGTATTAGTATGGTTTTTAATTTGTCATTCCATTTAGTAATTATTTTTGTACCTTCTCACCAAATTTTAAAGTTTTATACTAATTTTGAATTTCTAAGTTTAGTTTAATTCTAAGTTTTCCAAGTTTAGTCTAATCTAGTTTCTAATTTTAACTAGTTTTTCTAAAATCTGGATATGTTCCGTACAGAAAGAATTCTCTCAAACTCATTAGTTTGCTTAGAACAGTTTATAAAAAATTGTAAAAAAATTATATTTGAGGAATAGATAAAAAAAAAAAATCTCTTTTTTTCACATCAGCTTATTTTGTCTTACACTTTGAACGTATTTTTGAGGATACCTATACAATGGTTGCTATTTATATTTCTGGCCTAATAATGAAAAAAAACAAATATTGGTTTTATTGTTTTCAAAATATTCTCCATAAAGATCAATACACTTTTGCATGTGTTTGAACCAATTTTCGAAGCACTTTTTCCACTCCAATTGAGGTACCTCCAAAACATGCATTTTGAATACATCAACCGCTTCTTCGGGTGTCGAAAATCGTTGGTCACGTAATTTAGTTTTGATGTGCGAGAATAAATAAACGTCATTGGCCAAATCAGGCCTTTACGGCAAATGACCCATCAATTCATCAAAAAATCCTTTGTTTGAGCCGATGTGGGATAGCTTGCATTATTGTGGTGAAGAATGATTCCTTTTATGTACCTTGAACGTATTTTTTCAGCATTTCCTTGCACTAATGGACACAAGCCTTCTTGTGAGCAAACAAGTCTTTTATACGGACAAATATTCATGTAATATCTTATTAA
Source organism: Linyphia triangularis (assembly GCA_963978545.1). Classification (NCBI taxonomy): domain Eukaryota; kingdom Metazoa; phylum Arthropoda; class Arachnida; order Araneae; family Linyphiidae; genus Linyphia; species Linyphia triangularis. The sequence continues at coordinate 91,766,477 of OZ021731.1, read as the reverse complement.
TGCTTGCCATACTAATGCCCAAAGATGCCTCGATCTCCCGGTATGTCACATGACGATCTTGCTTTATTAGTTCATTCACAACATCGATATTTTTTCGTACAACTACCGATTTCGGACGACCTTCACAAAATTCATCCGTCGACCCCCGATTGAATTCGTTATATCAGTTTTTTGCCATGCTGTAGCTTTATCGCTGTATAAAAAACTAAGTTCATCGAAGCACTCTTGCCTTGATAATCTCTGAAGTTATGAAAAATAATTGCATGGAAATGTTCATGAAACAATTTTATTTTTTGCCAAAGAGGAATTTTTCAATTTACTGTAAACTATACAAATCACGGTAAAATTATAATAAGTTCTAAAGAAATTATGGTTAAGAATAATAAATTATCTTTGGCAAACGTCAGCGGTTGCCTAGCAACACTTACTATTGCTAAGACCAGACATATAAATAGCAACCCTCGTAGTTATAATATATTAAATATCTAGAATTAGGAAATTTATGTTTCTTGTAAATAATCAGAAGTTATTATGGTTTTAGTTCAAAGAGGCACTTAAATTATTTAAAAATTAAGTATTTGATTATAATTAAAAATTATTAATTTTTTAATGGACCACTAAATAACAAAACATGACACTCTAAGCATAGTTTCAGCAATGTAACAAGTAGTATTTAAGAAAACTGTGTTTGACATAGATATTTGACCTTTCCGATTTAAGCCCTTTCCGTCTATTCAATTATAGTTTTAAACAATCTTTAAGAAATTTGAATTTATCAAGTTTGTATGGTTATAACTAATATTACCAGTTGTTGAATTTCACTAAAATGTTAACATTAATATGGTTTTGATACATACCATCTCTTTATTTTTTTCATGGTCAAAAAGTTTTTGGTAGCCTTTTATTGAAGATGCAATTTATTTCTCTTTGTAGTTTATATAATTTTCAAAATGGTTATTAATACCTAGTATCAATGCACCTGTTTGTACTTTAAATTATGACATAATATATTCTCATTTACCAGTTATGGACATTTTTTAATATTTGACTGAATAGTTTGTTCGTATTAAATTCAAATTTGTTTCTATCAAAAATTTAAATTGAAGTTTTAAAATTAGTTTTATTTTATGATGAATGCTTCAATTCATACCATTTTCTTTAAATGATGTTTTCAAATTTTTATTAAAATTAAACTGTTTACTTCATGTAATCAAGTATTCTTGCAAATACATTAAAGAGGATTTTATTTATTATATTTTTATTCAGTTTATTCAGGGTTTAGTTCTAGATGGTTTTATTTTATTTTTAAAACATGGGATTAACTAATTGGTTACATGTCGGGCTTAATTATCTTTTATTAAAAAAAAAATCTTCTACATTGATTGCAAATTTGTTTAAATTTGTAGTTTTAAAAAAATTCTGTTGTCTTTTATTAAATGCATGTTGCTTAAAAACGATTGTTTCATTTTGTACTTAGTAGTAGTTTTCTGGTTTCAGTTTTGTTATGCATTTATTTCTTAAAATATTTTTTGTTGCATTGCACACATGTGTTGATCCACACATGGCTGTTTAGACGGCAATTTAGTGTTGCAATTAAAGAACCAACTGTTAAATACTAACTTTTTCCTTTTGGTGAAATGATCCAGACTGCATTTTTATTACGCTACAAAAGCCATTTATATATACCTATATTTAAGAGTATTGTAGAAAAATGTGTCAAAGTTGTCACTTTGGTTCTATTGTATAGAATTTTGCTTTGTGGTTCCCATCTGGGATCTTAATAAGCTATTTTTCTTATATACAGGAGTTGCAAAGAGGTGTAAAAAAAGATGGTCATAATGACCTGAATATATGCAAAGAAAGAAAATCAAATAGTTCAATATATTTATCTTATGCCATACTATTTCTCCCTACTTTGCATATGTTTGTAATTCTAGGTCATTTTGATCAGGATTTCTTTTGCCACACGCATAAAAGTGCTTTTTTAACTTGTTTTCTACGCCTTAAAAGTATTTGAAAATGCTTAAAGTAGATGTCCTTAAATTTTGTTGCTTATCTAGGTAGCTTCAAACATTTTTGGGATATTTGTACGCACCAACTTGTACATCGTTTGATTCGTATTTGCTGATTGGTGGAGTAGAAATCGACTTTCAGACAAATACTTGAGATTAGTGTTTATGTTTTGCGAGCCAATCATCAAAGTATACTTTTAAAGCAAATTGTGCATGAAAGAGCAAGATTCTGAGAAGTTGAACCACCCCTGATTCACACCATCTCGGATTGTCCCCAAAAAATTACCAGTTGCTGCTACACTTATTAGATGATAAAATCTGAAATTATTTGTTCCGTAGTTGCACCGCTCAAATTCTATGACGTGCAAAGATCACCTTTAAAAATGAAAAAATTGGTGTTTTTTGACACATGAAAACTATTTTTATCCGTCTAAAACTTCACAAGCAACTTGCCACCTGCATTTCTTCTGTTATGGAATGTACTAGAATAGAGCTTTATAAAACATATAAAAAGTTCATAGCAAGTCAATTGCGCAAGGTCATTAAATGTCCAGGTTTTCATGTTTTTTTACCATTTTCAAGACTGAATTATATCTTGCGCGTTTGATTTGTCACTTCAAACTAGGTGTCATTTGATAGAGCTAAATTAGTACTATTTATTAATACATAAAACATTGAGGCAAGTGGAAAACGTTGGAAGTTATTTGGTGCTAAAATCGAAAAATCTCCGAATTTGACACAAATTTGAGCTCGTATATCTTGCTGCGGGAACAATATATTGACACAATGCTGAAACTATTTAAACACTCTTTTATTATACTTAATGACAAATTAAACTTTATTGAGGCAAATTGAAGAGAAAAAAATAAATGATTTTTTTAATTGCACCCCATCCTTACATACTACTGTTTTAAAAAATTAATCTGTTTTTACTTCACTCTTCCTCATGTTTATAACAATTGCTTGTAATATTGTCTTTTAAGCTAGGAACTTTGACTGGATCGGCTCCAGAATGTTGCCAAGTACCAAAAAAAACTGAGCTTCGGATCACGCAATGGCCAGTTTACTCATCAGCTCCTCTCTGATGAAGAAATTTCATTTTAAACACGTGATCCCCTCAATCTTCTAGTAGTTTACTAATTTAAATCCATTTATTGTATATAGGACAGCGTAAAAAGAATGGGGACGAATTTCATATCCGCAGTTCTTATCTGGAATTAGCTTTATCTCTTTTATAATATTCTCCATTTGTTAGGGGACAGTAATTTGGATTTCAACTGCAAATTCACCGTGCAATCAGTTCCAGGCACAAGTCAGGCCACACCTTATAGACGAAGACAATGTCACTCAGCCATAAATTTATAACTCTGATGTTTTGCCCAGAAAAAAAATGCTCATCAACATTTGAAACTGCTGACGATTTGTCCCTACATATTGCTATAGAGAAGAACATCAACTTTCTAAAATAATAACTAGTCAAGACAAAACCAGAAGGGCATTTGCAAAAAGAATGGAAGCAGTGGCAAAACAGACCAATTATGAAATTACTGCAGCTTTTTTTGAAGAACCCACTACAGATAATAAAAATTACATCTAATCAAGTTTTGTGCGCAAAGAAGGATATGCACTGAAATCCAAAAGGAAAGTTCAAGAACCAAAATTAAAAACAGTTTAGAATACTTCAACAAAGGAAATAAAACAGGAAATAAATTAACACCCCAAACTGTTGCAAGTATGATGAGAAATCTCACAGTTGATGGAAAGAAGAAATTTTGTTCAAATGAATATTTGACACGGGAACAAGTTATTATTATAACATTTCCACAGAATGAAAGGTACGATTGAAATATGCAGTGTTATTGAAGAAGAAGTCATTGAACAAAATGACGAATTTTATCTTGGAATCATTGGAGACAATCAGGTAAATAGATGGCATGCATAGATGCAATTTCTATTCTCTATTGTGGGTTCTTCAAAATCTGCAGTAATTTCATAATTAGTCTTTTTTGTCCTTGCTTCCATTCTTTTTGAAAATGCACTCCTCGATTTGTTTTGACCTGTGATTGTTTTAGGAATTTGGTGTTCTCCTCTAGCAATATATAGGGACAAATCCTCTGCAGTTTCAAATGTTGATGTGCAATTTTCTTCTGGGCAAAATATCAGAGCTATAAATTTTCGGCTAAATGATATTATCTCCATCCTTAGGGTTTGGTCTGACTTGTGCCTGGAACTGATCGCATGGTGAATTCACATTTGAAATCGAAATTACTGTCCCCCAACAAATGGAGAATATCAAAAAAGAGATAAAGCTAATTACTGATCAGGACTGGGAATATGAGATTCAGCCCCATTTTTTATACGCAGTCCTGTGCGATAACCGATTTTATATTGGTAAACTGCAAGAAAATTGTGGGGATGACGTGTTTCAAATGGAATTTCTTCACCAGAGAGGATCTGTTAAGTTGCAATTGCTTGATGTTATCGACACAATGCATCGAAGCTCGGTTTTTCCCCCCTGTCTTTTGAAACTTTCTGGAGCCAATCCAGTCACAGTTCCTAGCTTAAAAGACAATACTACAAGCAATTGTTATAAACATGAGGAAGAGTGAAGTAAAAACCGATTAATTTTTGAAAACAGTAATGCATCAATATGTAAGGAAGGAGTGCAATTAAAAAAAATCATTTATTTTTTTCTCTTCAACTTGCCTCAATAAAGTTTAATTTCTCATTAAGTATAATAAAAGAGTGTTTAAATAGTTTCAGTATTGTGTCAACATATATTGTTCCCGCAGCAAGATATACGAGCTCAAATTTGTGTCAAATTCGGAGATTTTTCGATTTTAGCACCAAATACCTTCCAACGTGTTCAACTTGCCTCAATGTTTTAAGTATTAATAAATAGTACTAATATAGCTTTATCCAATGACACCTAGTTTGAAGTGACAAATCAAACGCGCAAGATATAATTCAGTCTTGAAAATGGTAAAAAACATGAAAACCTGGACATTTCATGACCTTGTGCAATTGACTTTGCCATGAACTTTTTATATGTTTTATAAAGATCTATTCTATACTAAACTTAAACTTAACTAGACATCACTTGGACGATAGATCGTCACAGTGCTCATTGGTATTTAATCCATTTTGGCGGAGTGAAGACATAATTCTCGCCAAACCTTAGAGCCTTTTGTTCTCTATAGGGTTGTGGTTTGGCGAACATTATGCTTTCACGCCGCCAAAATGGATTAAATACCTATGAGCACTGTGACGATCTACCGTCTAAGTGATGTCTAGTTAAGTTGAAGTTTAGTATAGTACATTCCATAACAGAAGAAATGCAGGTGGCAAGTTGCTTGTGAAGTTTTAGACGGATAAAAATAGTTTTCATGTGTCACAAAAACACTAATTTTTTCATTTTTAAAGGTGATCTTTGACACGTCATAGAATTTGAGCGGGGCAACTACGGAACACATAATTTTAGATTTTATCATCTAATAAAGGTATTAGCAACTGGTAATATTTTGGGGACAATCGGAGATTGTGCGAATCACCCCCTAATGTTAAGTGGCTCAATCTCTCAGAATCTTGCTTTTGACTAAGGTAAGACCTGATGCAATTTTTGAAGATTCTGAAAAATAATTCTATGATTTCAGTGGGAACCCTGTTTTTGAACTTTAATTATAATCACTCTGTATATATATTCAACAATAAAGTTTTTTGTTTATATAAATTCCTTTGCAGTAGAATTAATTTAGTGCATTTTATGTTGTTGTTAAAACAAATTTGCACAGTAAATCTTCAAAAATTATACATTTAAAATTTATATTTCTGCGGTGTACAAGTTCATCAAACTTTTCACGAACGCACAAGCTTGTAACTCGCAAATTTCGTTTACTTCAGGTTCGAGTTTTTGATTAGTTTCAGTTGTCACTCAAAACCCCTGCACTAATAGAATTTACAGTGAGTCCCTGAACTAGCAAATGTAGACAGTGCAGAGTCAGTACGAAGAGAACTTAAGAGAAAACTTCCCTCCCAGAACTCAATGATGAGATTCTTTCGCTTGTTTTTTGTAATTTTGGAGAAAATCCGCTTTTTTTTCTCTGGAATTTCAGCTTTTTTAATTTTTTTTTTTCGTAAATTTCTATTTTTTCTTTACTGCAAATTTTTGCTTTCCGAAAATTCCGCCAAAGAAAAGAAATCTTCCGCTTTCGAAAGAAAACTCTGGAAAAATATGCTCGACCCGCGGCATAACTCTTGACGAGGAAACCAGTTGATTCATCTTCATCGCTGGCATAGAATTTTCAAATCATCGCCGGAAAACGCATGGAATTCTCAAATCGCCTGTAATGTTGGCATCCAGTTCGGAAAGGGGATTCTATTACGTAGCAAAAATATCTGTTTATGTTTATAGGAAACATGTGTTCTGATCTAGGTGTTTTACATGTGCTCGACATTCTTTTCCTTCTATTCGTACGTTCGTTTGCGTCTCGAAATTGTATGATTATTTTAAGACGATTTATTTTGAAGATTGACTTTTTTGATAAAGATTTATTTTTATTTTATGGCTACTATTAGAATTGACGCTATTCTCGTGATTATGCCAGTCACTATCGCCTAGAATTATGTTGTAGCGTGATGATCATTTTCTTCGGATGTTACCCCGATGTAATAGTCGCTGATGTTAGTGCAAAGATTTACACGTGTCAGACATAGTACATTTAAACTGAAACGCGGATGTCAGCTTTTTTTTCCCTAAAATTTCGATAATTCTTGAGTTTGATACAGATCTGCATTACAATTTCATTTTGATTCTTGTAAATTTGACAACAACGGAACTTGCTTACGTTCAGATTTCCATTTAATTTTCATCTAGATTCACAACCTTTACTAAATAATCACTAGCTTGGTGCAGTATAGCCTATGGGATGCCCTTGCGCCATAAAACCTTTTACAACCAACCAACGTTCAAATTTCCCCAAACCTCCGATGTAATGACCACTTTCCCTGCAGATTGCTTACCTCTATCAGCATTGTTTACATTGGTATATGATGGTCATTTTTCTGAGGTATATAGTATTGAAATGGCCGCTATTTCCGCGATTATGGCCACGCTGTCACAAAGAATTACACTGTTGTCTATTATTACATGATCATTTTCGTCGTGTGTTACGCTGATATAATAGCTATTGCGCTGCTGCAGATATTTGCACCCGTCAGGCATGGTACAGTTCAGCTGAAACGTGGATTTACGCTCTTTTCTATTGAAATGTCGATCATTTCTAAGATTGATACAAATCTGCATTACAATAGTTTTGAACTAGAGACTTGACCACTAGAGAACCCCTCGTGGCGACTCCTGGCGGCAGAGAGGTATTTCTCATTCTGATGAGAGAGACAGATAGCTGAACATTCTCGATGTGACTATACGTAAGAATGGCTCTTGTGCCAAATGCAGTCTGAGGTATGAGCAGTAAGAAGTTATTAAAGCTGGATTCTACACTCAGCAAGTTGTCCCTTCTCTGAGCGTCTACTCTCACATATAATATAGAGTATTTTTTTAATGTTTATCTACTTTGATTTTGAATATTATTATCTTTTAAAGTCTATTTTTAAAAAATGTATTTAAAAAAGCTGAAATTTGGTACTAGAGTGGAAATTACAGAGCTGTATCTCTATTTAAAGTCACTTTGTAAGAACAAAAATAATTAAAAAGATGAATTAAAAAATAACTAATGAAAATTTTAACATTCTGTTTGTCAAAGGTACAGTTAGATGGCCAAAACTACTTCTGTTTAAAATTTCAGAACCACCTATTTTAAGTAGCTTTCTATACATCCACAGACAGCTTGTTTTATTATTGTGTTATTTGTTTGAAAAAAGAATTAAAAATATTCTTTTTGGCATTATTGATCTAGTGAGGGTATTTTTATACTCTATTAGAGGGGAGTCTATTTTTTTTATCTGTATTAAAGAGGAGTTTATTAAAAGGGAAAACTCGAAATTGAAAATAAAATCTTGGGTTGATACTGTAGAAGTGAGCTGCGATTGGTCCACCCATCATCATTTGACATCGGGCTTATCCATCCATCTGTTGTGTCTACATGGAAGTGATTTATCTAATATATTAGTGTTTGAATTCCTATCTTATTTAAAGCTTCTTTATTGTTTTTCTGCGGGGACTTATTCATTCTATACGACAACTTGCATTAAACTTAAATATATGTTGAAGACATTACTTTTCTTTACTCTAATGGTACACTGAATATCTCGTCTTGTGAGTGTAATGTCTTTGACACTGTCAGTTCCAATCAGTATTCAATGAGGTCAGGATAAGTCCTGGTGTCACCGATGATCTTTTATAAGATTCAACTCGTTGAGCTGCTCGCAGTGGGTTACCAAATAAAAAAGCGCAAAACATATTCAGGACTATTTTAAACCTTCAACTGTTTTGGGGCGACTATTTCTTAAGAAATTAGATACTGTCCGATAGTAGGACAACAAAAATCGTCATTTAGGTAGTAACGCAGTTTTGCCAAAACGGAGACCGAAATAGTTGTTCGCACATTAGTTAGTCCAGGGATAGTCGCAAGCGAGATTGTTATTTTCGCCGTTATGTTCCATTGTTTTATCTTTCACCATGCAAGACCCAAATATCAAATTATTTTGCTTTATTTACTTTTTTTGACAAGAATTAATTTGCCGTGAACGCCAAAAGAAAATGCCATTAGTTTAGACAATTTTCTTAATCTGTTCTTTTTTTAATTCAAAAGTTGCGTAAAAATACCGACTGAAATGTATAAGTAGCAATTGAGGGTTGCCAATGGGCCACCTCCTTTTGTGCAGCTTAAATGGCTTGATAGTGTCATCATCTTTCTTGTTAAAAAAAAAGTCGCCTAGCTTGGCCAAAGTAGTTGCATTATTATTTAAGTATAAAGAAATCCTTATTATTTTTCTAAATCAATCAGCAGATACTGAAAATCAAAACATGGGAGGGCCGTAGTGTATAACAAAATGTAAACAAAATATCAAAGCTACTTATTATGTGTGAAACAAGACTAATTGTTTCTTCACTTAACATACAGAGAATGAAATCCACATTACAAATCACACAGTTCTGCGGATGTGCCGATTTCAGGATTTTGGCCAAAAAAAGTGCCCAGATATTAGATCCTTTTAAATGTTTGATCGTATAAAGTATCGTAAAGACACATGTCTTTTAATGTATTAGATACTATTTTGAATCGAAAGAAGAGTGTCTCTGGGGAATGAACGGTTTTATTCCTATCATGATAACTTAAGAACAAGAGGAAGCTGATTTGAAAACGCTATTAAGTTTATGAAGAGTGAGGCTTCTATTCTGAAACTATTTTGGCTACTACTTTTAACATCCGAGGCTACTAAAGCAACTACTTACAAAGCTTAGAGTCAGTGGCAACCCTGGAATATACTAGTCTGCCGAAACTATTGGCCCTTTATTTTTTTAGTGAGGAAAGCTCTCCTCTGGCACCAAGTACTTGCATCTTTTGAAAAAAATAACCAAGTTGGTTATAAATGTTACGTCACCTGTGTTCGGAAATCGCTTGAAGATCCAATTCAAAATGTCGAAACAGGAAGCATCCAATCTGCGTGTAGAGGAGGAGATGTATGTACACGCAGTAAATGAGGTTAATCGTAATCACAGAACCTAAATAATAGCGACATTAAAAATGCCTCCCTTTCGCGTCATGCTTTTCAACCCAAGTTACAAGGTACTTTCTCTGGGAGGCAAGTTTTGGTCGAACATCTTTCTGAATTTTTTATGCAGAGTGGATCATGAATCCACTGGTCTGCCAGGACAAAAACCGACGAAACTTTTCAAAAATTGATTTTCAATCAGTTGAACTATTTCCGATTGCCAAATGTGTGATAAAAAATTAACGCCTTTTTTTTTATCTGATAACCCACCACTCTTTAATTTCCAATTAAGATTTGTCTTTCCTGGCACCAAGATCGTTTTTCTTTTAAAAGTAAGCCAAGTTGGCAATAAATATTACGTAATCAGTGACCTCGCCAACTTGGCTCACTTTTGAAAGGATTTTTCACCAGATAATAAATATCGTCTGCACTCTTTCTCATTGAAAATTAAAGGTTGCCGCATAAAAAAGAATGCTAGTTCACACATCGGATTCTGTTCAACTCATTTCGATTTTTGAAGAGCCATTTTTGCCCCGGCAGATTCAATTCCCCACATTGTATAAAAAAAACTTACCTCTCATTTCACCAGTAAAGGGCCATGAGATAAACTCATTCATTCAGGTCAGGTTACTAAATCACTGTTCTCAAGAGAACTTTTTGAGAGCCTTTTCGGAGGGATTTTTAAGATTCATTAATTATGATATATCTTTTGGAAGAGTTCCCGAAGATTTGATTCACAAGAATGCGAACCACATGAATATTATTGTATCACAATCGAGACTAATAATTCCACACGTGGTTGTTAAAATCATCTATACAGCTGATTAAGATCCCAAAAATCAACAAATAAACACAGAAAATGTCTATGGAAAATGTGTGGACATTTTTATGAATTTTCTTCAAAGGAATTCCAATAGATTGATTTTTTGTATCAGTTTTTTTTTATTAATTAATTGATCTTTGTGCATGTATATAAATTAGAGAGAAAATAAACCTTTTTTTCAGTTCTGAACAATATCGTGCATTTTATTATCAAAAAGGCCTTTTTGAAAGACCCATTTCTGATACCATCATATTGAAGCATATTAATGCACGGAACCTGTTTTAAAAACGTACTTCGAAACTGTTCGGTCCTCATCCGATCGACCTGAGATACGACAAAGCATTCTTTCAAGTTTTCCTTTTCGAAATGATGTATCCCCTTTGTTCAAAATATGCGATGAACCATTTGGACTGAAAATGTGGGAGACGAATAAAATGACGATGAATAAAGTTCCCATAAAAAGTTGTCAGTTTTATGGGTTAGCTTGTACTTTTTTCCAAAAATAAAAACCTCGCTCAATTACTTTTAAGATGCTCTAAACATTCCAAAATTCTCAAACAAATTTCATAAAGATGTCAAAAGTTGAAAAAAGAATATGTTTCCCTTCAGCATTGCCCACCAAAACGACTGTTTCTTCTCTGTTTTACCTGAAAGGAATTATATTTATTATAACTATTTTTATATAGGAATTATAATGAATTATCTTAGTTTTCCCCAAAAGGAATTATATTTACTATAATTATCACCAAACTGGCCCTTTTTAATATAAATGAATGAAAAAAACGGTAAATTATACAAATTCATGTGAAATGGAATGCAGTGATTAAAGAAGTAATTGAAAGTCGTTTGATCCCTAGTTAAAAAGTAAAACCGCAATAAATTACTATTGAGTTGAAATACGTACGTGAATCCGTTTAAAAGCATTGAAATGAACACTCTTTTGATTGTGGATCGAAAAGGGTGAAACTTCCTTTACATTCTTAGAAGAGAAAACGGCGGTTTTTCTCCCAGAACAGAATTATTCTTTCCGGCAAATTCTTCAGCAGTTCAGAGGTCTTAATTCAATTTAAATAACTTCCGAATACTCTTTTTCGTTCTTATTCGAATGCGTTGTTCGAATGCGCTGGAAACACATCAAAATGAAAGAGACAGACGAGAATTCCACCATTGTAAATGAAATTTTATCGGGAGCGTAAGATTTAGATTAAATTAGGTGGCAACGATACAGTGACACCTCCATTGCTGATTTTTTTCTTTTCTGTGTTCGTGAATTTCTTCTGTTTTCCGAAAGTTTGGATTTTTTTTTTTATCTTACTGAACTATAAAAGATAAGAAAGGTTAACCGATCTTAATGAAAATAAGGTGAATTCAAAACTTTTATTGAGCATGTAGAAAAGGGTGAGAACTTTGTTTTATATTGCTGTAAACGAAGGAAATAATTTTTTAATGATGATGTTCTTGGTGATATGTTGTCGAATATATATCATCGGCTCTAAACGTACCAATGACAGTAAATAAAATGCTACTTGTCCACGCCTTTCCAATGAAACACCGCCCACATAAAATTGAGATTGATTTGACGCCAAACCGTAATACTGCATGTTTCATTTTATTCACGATATTTTTTTGAATTCGCTTTTTTTATTTCATTTCTTTTGAATATCGTTTGTTGTTTTAGTTTATTTTATTAATTTCAGAATCAGCTAAGCGTGTCGTATAGTGATACTGTAAGAATTTCTGAAATTCCATTTTTTTTTTAAATGCTCTTTGATTCAATTTACGAGTGTTCTGAAATGCACCTCATTCTTAATAAATTAGATTAGAAGGGTGTTCCCATCTTTAAAAATTTATACCTCGAAAACTATTACTAAACAACTTTTACGTTTATTGAATATTCAATATTATTAATGAAAATTAGATTTAAAAAAAATCTCTCTATTTTAGGGTAGATGACTTGACTTCCGTGATTTTAAAAGTATTAAATTAAATAAGTTATACTTGATTTTTTTTTTTTTTTTTTTTTTTTTTTTTTTTTTTTTTTTTTTTTTTTTTTTTTTTTTTTTTTTTTAGCAGCAGACATTGAGACTTCGTTATAACTGAACAATTCACAGCTTCAAGAATTTCAAGAAGAATACCTACCGAGAGGTCTTAAAGAGGAAACTTAAACGCATTTTCGTTTTGTATAAACCAAATAAAAAATACAAATTGAAGCTTTTTCTATCGGAAGAAAAGCCAATATTTCATCGAGTACAATCACCGAGAAATTAGGCAAATCAAACAACTATTTGGCGACAGAATTATTTCAGAAAGGACTTTTAACTTTTACTCATTAATAGTTTTGTGCAAAAAACGAGATGGTTCAACACCCATGTGTATTGATTATAGATGTTTAAATAAATTGGTAATCAAAGAAAGATTTCGATTATCGACGACATCTTTGACAGACTGTAAGGGGCTACTTTGTATACAAATTTAGATCACAAAAATTCGTTTTACCAAGTCGACGTAGATCCTGCAAGCCGCTAGCTTTATTACTCCGGATAATCAGTTAATAAAATCCTATTTGGACTTACCGTCTCTGCTTTTCAAAGATTTATACAGATTGTTTCTCGTGAACTTTCAAAAGCTAGTATACTAATCTTATATTTAGAAATCCCATCAGTCGATGAGTTAGAAGTACGTTTTTTGTTTATTATTTATTATTATTATTATTATTTTTATATATATATATTTTTATTTAATTTTTTTTTTTGTATTTTTTTTTTTTAAATTTTTTATTTATTTTATTTTATTACTTACAATGTGCCATAAGATCCGTAAAGGAATAGTTCGTATTGTCCACATCCTAAGTTCAGTTTTACCCTAAAAATCAAGGCAAAGACGATAACAGTGTTACAATCAATCAGGGTAACATTGAACCACATTTTCAGTATTTTCTTATTCTCCACTTATGTTTTAATAGTATTTTCAAACCTAATGCCATAAAATGGAAAAATAAACCCCAAAATATATTTTAATTTACACAAATTAGTAAATGCTGATGATGAAAGCACCAAATAATACGAAAATAACCCAGTGCAAAGTTATCCTGTCATTCAGGGTAACTTTGAACCACTATCACAAGTTTCATATAAAATACCTTTTTTTATTCAATATAGGAGTTTATATAGCTTTAAAATTGTGAAATTAACTTTCTAAATATTTCAAACATTATCAGCTGCAGTTATGAACACCATAAAGTTTGGATATTTTAATTAACACCACAAAGAATATATTATATTAGGTAGGAACAGTGGATGACGAATTGCATGAATATATTGCAAGAAAAACTCTATTTAGTATTCACTTTAAACATACAAATATATTGGGAAAAAAAAAACCATCTTTAGTTCATTCACTTACATATAAACTCAATTTATCAATTAAAAATTGAAAAGATAAATAGAAAACAATAAAACTGAAAGGCTACCCTTATGCTATTAGTTACGTACTATGATGTTTGCAAGTCATAATGTGGCACAAATATTCAACTCTTAATGTTAAAAATAGTATAAAAACAAAGTTCAAACTTTATAAAATTTCACTTTGGTTGGTTGTATTCAGATTATCTGGCGCCGTCAGCAACACGAGGGCTATAATGCGCCTAAACATTCGTCATTAGATAAGCCAACATATATTTATAAACACCCATGCCTAACACGGGACTCGAACCCGCAACCTCGCAGTCTAGAAGCTAGCACGCTAACCACGATACAGTTTGGTCGGCAAATTTCACTTTGGCATTCTTTAGATTTTTGCATCAAAGAAAGAATCATTGACCTGGAAAACTAATTTTTCCTAGCACAGATATCATTGATATTGGGCCCAATATACACCAGATTTCTTCATGAAATGTCTTTGAAATCAATTTGGTCCATTTTACCATCGTATTGAATAATTACGTTGTCGTAAACTTTGCATATACCATAACCAAAACATTTGCATGCTCTGTGTATAAAATTCATGGCTCAATGATGTGTTCAATAGCCACCACTTGAACAATCTCTGATTTTTCAGTAACATTCTCCACAACAATTTCGGCAATATAAGCTTCTATCATGTCCTTATTGTCCAACTTTCATCTCCTTCGAAACATACACTGTCACCTGTATCATCTAGTTCAGATTGGTTGGTTTATGCGCTCAACGACCTACAGCTTAACGTGGATTCCGAACTACTACGAACATCCATGACTATCCCGGGATTCGAACCCGGCATCTTTGGCATGCGGGGCCAGAGCTCTAACCACACAGCCATCAGGTGGGTAATCTAGTTTAGGACTTTTGCTGTCTCCCAGGAGTTCATCTGGTAGAGGTACTTTGGACGTTCCGTCATGTTCTTGCCATAAGTATTCCATTACAATTTATTTTTTGTGCATAGAAATTTTTCACTTTTTCAACTGAAACGCTTTTTACAGCCATCACAGGTTGGCAGATTTTTTTTAGTTCTGTGAACGACTGATAGATCATTATTTTTAATAGTTTTAGGTACTTCTTGAATTCACTCCCAATATTTTCCTTTTATCGGATTTTGCATACAAAGGAAGATTCCTTAAATTAAATTGCATTTGTATGTATATAAATGTATTTAAAAGCAACCAAAAATAAACTGGAATAAAATATTAATTATATTTGCTGTGTATACATTACACATAGTCATCAGCCTAACTTTGAACCGGCTCAAAGTTACACTGAATATGTGGTAAAATGATAGTGCCTTGGTTTTTTGCTTTTTACCAAATGTTAGTAAATAAATAACTATCAGCTACTAACAATTCCACTATTTTCAGAAAATTATATAGCTGATAAAGTGGTAAGTTGATACTTATTTGCGTAAATTAGTTGATTTACATCAACTTCAAATAAGCATTAAAAGGGAACTTGCGAACAGTACTTTGAAAAAACAACTGAATGGCCAAATAAATGATGTACTATTTTGCCAATTCATTTTCTAAACTATAGAGGAAAAAGCCAACTTCACAATCTTGCCAGCAGTTTGCAGCAGTGGATCATGAGCAACTCTTTAAAACCAAAAATACTGAAAACTAGGAGGCGGAGCAAAGTTACACGACTCAAAGTTACCTTGAATTTTCAACGAGGAAGCGCCAAATGCATCTTTTGAAAGTGAGCTTTGGCGATTAATATTTATATTACGTCATCAGTTATGTTCTCAAACTGAAAACTGTTTCCAAATCAATTTAGGAGTTGTTGAAGTTATTGGGTTAGCTGTACGAAATATTGTTCTGTCATTTACAGTAGTCAAATAAAATTCTATTTTCCCGAATACAAATTTTCATATTCCATGGGCAATCACAATTGCGTGTTCAATTTCTTCTTGCCCCAAAAACTTGACTGTGACGTCGTTACTCATATCCACATTTATTTAGAATCGTTTGCTTCCTGATTTATCCACATTTGTTTAGAATCGTTTGCTTCCTGATTAATCACAGTTTTGTTCGGATGGATGGTGACATTTTGAGCCAAGATCGATTCGAAGTAAGAACTGGAAAATTAAAATAGGGAATGTTACATCTGAGTGAAACCCAATAGAATGGTCGTGTACTGTCGAAATTTTGGAATGAAGCAACTGGATTCAAATCGTAAGTTTAATTCTATTTTCCCTTTGGTCGGTTTGTTCGCTCAAGTTACTTATTTTAAGTGCAATATATTAGCATTGGAATTTCAGCTTAACGTGGATTCCAAAGCGCAACTAACATTCGAGACTAACCCAGGATGTTCTATCATCCTGGGATTATTAACTGATCACTTAGTTAGATGCTAGATTAATCGGGTCTTTAACTTATACTTTAAATGGGTTAACTAGTTTTACTGGGTTAATCGATGCCTAACCTTTGGCATGCTAGCTCTAATTGTGGGTTGTTCGAAAATTATCTCTTTACAAACTGTTGAATATATCTTACAAGACCATACTGTGTGTCAGAATAACTAATCTTCTGGATGGTAGCTAAAGAACAATCTTCGTCCATTTAGAATAGGGAGTGATGCATGCGGGGAAGTCAAAAAGGATAAATTATATACTCCTGGAATCCTAGTAATTGCTTTAACAAGTCAAATAGATCTCTGTTACACAAGCTTTTGTTTTGCCACGTTGGAATTTCAGGAAATGAATTGCGGCTTCAATCCCGTTTCAACCGAATCCGTTTATATTTTAGTTGCTTCAAGGGCAAACAAACTTCATAACACATTAAAAATCCTCTTCATATGTGGCCAGTAAATCGGCTGACTCGTTTGCGCATTGGTAACATCTAAAGCTGGGTGAACTTATTTGTGATATTTGTCGTTACGATATTTCTGTGCACCATATTTTAATTTCATGTCCAAAATTTCACTTACGTTTTTTAAAAATACCATTTTAGCACTTCAGGATTTGATTGGGGATCAAAATCTTTTCGCATTTCTAAGAGTAATCTATTTTTAAACTTTGATAAAGCTTTTCATAATTTTTAAAATGAGTTTTTAATATATTAAAATTGTTTTATCTCATCATATTCACATATTTATAATTTATCATTGCTTCTCTTTTGTTTGGAGCGGCCCTACTGCTACCATAAAACCTCAAACAAACAAAGCCGACCAAATGGTATAGTGGTTAGCGTGCTGGCTTCTGGACCGCGAGGTTGCGTGTTCCGTGTAAGGCATGGGTGTTTGTAAATGTATGTTGGCTTGTCTAATGACGAATGTTTCGGCGCATTATAGCCCTCGTGTTGCTGACGGCGCTAGATAATCTGAATACAACCAACCAATCAAACAAACCTGTAATCCTAATTGAGGTTAGTGTTGTTACCACGGCTACACACAATAACTTGCTATTCTTATGATTAGACAAACAGTACGGGGGAAAAAAGCTGTTTTAGTTAAGCTTTTTATAACAACGCGCAAAAAAATTAAACTTAATATGATCATTTTCAATCTGAAATCGTTACGAAAGTAGTATTTTTCCGCGAGAAGTGCGTTACTTTTACGCTTTAGTGAGGGAAAGTACTTTCTCACACGCTTCGTGCTCAAATATTATATAGTCTTGGTATTAAAATGACATATTTTTAGATGAAATTCATTGACTGGAGGCGGCGTTCTAGCTTCTGGACCGCCGGGTTCCTTGTAAGGCATGGGTAAACGTATGTTGGCTTGTCTAATGACGAATGCCCTCGTCTTGATGACGGATAATCTGAATACAACATTGCCAACAACATTTATAAATGTATGAACATCTTTTTTGCTCGTGATTATAAAAATTATTGTATCCTACTCGTGGCAAAATAGTTTTTCAAGCTCGGTAACACGTGTTTTACGTCGTTTGAGAAAGTATTTCTTTTACAACTAGTTGCATAAAGAGTTATTTATGTTGGCCTCTCATAAGAACTGCCTCTTGTTAGGAATAAAAAGTAATACTGGGCTTTAAGATTTACCAAAGATGAGAATAAAATAAATTGATGATGTGCTTATAATGTATTTGTGGAACAACGATAGCTAATATTGGCTGGTGTTTTAAGGGGGGTTATGGGAACTATAATTGCATAAAAAGTATAAAAATATTTTCATAGGGTCAAAATTTTAAAAACAATATCTAAAAAAATTTAGAAAAATATTTAAAAAATAAAAAAAGTTTTTATTTAAAAAATTGCTTATTGAAAAACTAAAATTAAGCAATTTTATAAACAAAAAGATGCATTTAACGAGCTGTTTTTACAGATTTTTGTATTAGTAAAATAATTTTTTATTAAAATAATCGAAAAAAACCCCCAGTTTCTCTAATTCACTTTTTTAAAACAAAATTACGTTTTAAATTTTTTTTATACACAACTAATCCCTAAAAAAATTAAAGTTACGTGTCTGAAAATATATTGTAGCAAGTTTGAAACTGTTTCTTCAAATAGATCTGAAGATATATCAATTTGAACTTCATAAAACATGAAAAAAAATCAACAATTACAAAAATGGGTTCAAAGTTACAAAATTCAATCCGCTAGATAGTGATATCAAAATTTATTTATAATGTTTTATATTTGTGAAGATTTTTTTGGTCCTCTTAAAAAAGCAACTGTCGAGTTGGACATAGAAACTATCCAAAGTGTTATACTTAAGGCTGATTTACAATTGGCAGACATAATATCAGCAATATCGATGTTTCAAAACTCGCTTACATCAACCTTTGTGGTTGAGTTTTAAAGACTTGTGTAAATAAACAGAATAAAGGACAAAAAAAGGTTGAAATCTTTATTGTCAGGTGTCAGACAAATCACAGTAAATGTTCAAAATGATGTCCTAGAAACACAATCGAACTCTTTTTACATGATTAGTCGACACAAGTCCGGTGGATTTCGGGGCCGATCTCAGCTACGTTCAAAACTTCTTATGATGGGGTTCCTGCTGCCATCTAGTGACAGAAATCTCAACCACCCCTTTTGGCAACAAGGATTACCATGTAGATGTGTGCGAATTTTGAAACACCTTGTATAATACGCAACTAGGGGTGTGGAACATCTCACGACTTTCAATTACTGATGTGGATTTGTGTCATTTATTGTTTTTAAATTTTCATCATTCGCTTAGAAAAAATGGCCAGTTAGGCGATATTTTTTGCGATAATTCTTATATGGGTTTAAAAAAAAAGCCAAAACGGTGGTTTTGGCGATAAACTTTTCGATAATTCCTATATTATCCATTTTTATAAGTGAACCTGAGGATAAGGGAAAATACGATCGTTGATGAGCTACGTTCAAGCAAAGATAGGACTCTGTGTGTTGAAGACATTCGTTTTTCTACTTTTTACGCCGTTAAAGCATTTTTACGGAAATTTCGAAGGAGAGGATGTTTAGAACACCTTAAGAGGCATTACCACAGCGATTTTGATTGAAATCGTTGGAGCCGTTTTTTAGCAATCATTGAAAAACATGATTTTTTCAATGGCAGCTACCTTATGCGCATGCGCGATTTTGACGAAAACATCAATGGTTGGTCCCATGGCCACCTCCAACCCGCACACCAAATTTGTACACTGTAGGTCAATTTGTTCGGGAGTTATGTTGACCACAGGCATTTTTTCTAGATCACTTTTTCGAAATCGGGATGTTCCAAAACGTGGAGAAATGCACAAAAAAAAAAAAATCGAAATTTTTTTTCGACCGAATCCTATACTTTTATTAGTACAGAAAACAAAAAACGGGAAGAAACGCGTCCTGAATTTTAGCTCGAAAAACCACATTACCCAATCCTGCTAAGCACAAAACTAAAGTTCAAATCAACACGTGACAGTAATCTAAAAATTATCTTACTGATGGTTGACGTTCCAGCCACTGGCAGCGTGAAATATTAACCGTTACAAATCAATCGCTGTTACGATTACTTAGAAACGAAATGTCCTCTCTTAAAATACCGTTTTAAATTTCATCGCTTTATTCAACATCTGTTTTAGATGACTCGAAGCGAAACGGAGCCACTGTTGTGGCTTGTCACGCTCAGCGAAGCATACAATTCTATGGAGCTTATTATTTTGAGCCACAGCAGCTCTGTATAATAAGGCTCTGTATAAGAAAGTCAATGGAGAATCGAATGCTACTATAAAAAAATGAGTCACGAGAATATAGTTCCATTTTGTATAGAACTGAAGGCTGATTTACACGTTGCCGATAAGTTGATTGGAAAGTCAAGCTTTGATCGGAGTGCTTGATTTGCGTTTACAGTGTGTCAGCCCTGGAAAAATCCAACCATTGAGCGAACATCCGTCACAGGCAAACACTGTGATTGAATAATGGAAGTTGATCTGATAGCTACAGACGTGACTAACTGGCTTCGCCGGTGACTGGAATTGTACACGGTACTAGTCGCAACCAACCGGCACTCTCAGCTGGTACGGACAGTTTTGAAAGTGACATCAACCAGTTACCTTACTGGAGTGTGTGGAATTACTCTCTCTGTGTATATTTAAAAGTGGCGTATCATCGCTGTATAATATTAACGAGGCAGGTTCATCGAAAATTCTTTCCAGATACGCTCACAAAGAGAAGATATTTATAAGGAACTTTAAGAGGGATCCTTGGCCACAAACAGGGCTCAAAACATTAAAGACAGGGGTGTCGCACAGTGACGCTATAATATTGGAAGTAGTGGCATTCGAATGTATGGTGTTAATTACCGTTTTCATGTTTTCACTCATTTAAATAAAATATAGACAATTTGGCGATATTTTTGCCAATAATTTTTACATGGGAAAAAAAAGCCAAGATGGAGAAATTAGCGAAGCTATTTTTTCTTTCTTGTCCATGAAACATAAAAAAATCAATTGCTGATAGTAGTCGCTCAAAGCCAGAGAGCTCTGTGTAATAGGCACTCGTTTTTCAACTTTTTCCGCATTTCTACGAGGATTTCGAAGGTGGAGACGACTAGAGCACTTAAAAGGCATTAGCGCAGAGATTTTATTCAAAATCATTAGAACCGTTTTTTGGCAATTGCTGAAAAACATTATTTTTTCATGATTTCAACCTTATGCGCATGCGTGATTTTGACGCACACAAAATTTGAATATTCAATTATTATTTGTTCCATTTGTTCGGGAGTTATGCTGACCACGTACACATATTTTTCCTAGAATACCTTTTCGAAATAAGGATGTTCCAAAACTTGAAAAAAAGGAAAACAAAAAACAATTCCGAATGCTATCACCCTATGTAAACATATGGGTAAAGGAAAGTTTAAAAAAAAAAACTAACCCATAAAAACACGATTTTGGCCTTTATCATTCTCCGCAGAACGCAATATTTCATAAGCAGGAGGGAAAAAAATAATGAAAAGCTTAAAAATTGTTTCTTATATCCAAATATGACATTTATCTGATAATATCCATGGGATGACGTTGATTTCCTTGTTATTTTTCAGTTCCGAATGGAACTTGATACACGTGATACTACAAAATCAGTACAGCTAATACTATCAAATAAGCATACATTATTATCCTTAAGTAATTTGACCACAGACATGATGGTACGATTTTTACAGTTACCTATCTCGCATGTAAATAATGAAATGTGATTCTTGCATTGAAAAATGCATCATGAGTATTGGAACCAAAATAGTCACAAAAGACTTTTTTTTTAGCTGCGCCAGATTGGAGGAACAGCTGTCCACGGACGCATCAGTCTACATTAATTGTAGTGAAATTACTACTTAGAAAAGACATAACATTGATACCTTTTTGCTAAACAAATAAAGACACGAAGAAAACATACATAAGACCGAAAACAGAAACTTGTCTAGAAATTGACACGTGCATTGTTCTATTCAAGCAATTTTGAGCAGGGGTGTAGTGGAGCGGGAACGCGTGGGAACGGCGATCCTTTACCTTTTCAGAAAGCGGAACGGCGTTCCCTCTCCTAATTTTCCTAATTTTTATTTTTTTTTTATTTTTATTCATTACGTGACATTAAACGCAAAGTCAAAAAAGAAAACGAAAAGGTTCTTTTGTAAGAACTACGCTGTCGTTTTCGATCTGCACCTGCAGAGCTGAACAAGCAAGTTCAAGTATTTGCAAACACTTAAAAGAGGCGAGGCAATCCACGCATATTGCCATTCCATCAACAATCCGACACATGCATTCGACTCCCCCTCCCCCTGTCTCCTACATGGTGTTGAAATGTATTAAGTAGTCTTTCAATGTTTGAATGCTCCTTCATTCGAACTATGATTCATCCAATGCAGATTATCGTCTTCGTCATCTGTATTTGTGGATGAATTCCAGACGTCAAAGTTGTCACAAATTGGAGCCATCTCTCTCCATTTATAAAGGACAAAACAGCGGTCTTGCAGTGCTTGCGCCCTTTCCTTGAATAATGTTTCTCTTCTAATTTTAACGGGAACGCTAATCGATTTCTCAACAAAAGTGATGTAACTTTTTTTTTTTTTTTTTAATTTTTTATATCACCTACGTGGTTTTAAATCACGGAATTATGCATTTATATTGTCTTGCCAGATATTGAGAAAATCAAACTGATACGTTGTTTGAACATGAAAAAATATCTTCAAAACTGTATAGATTTTATAACTCCTGCTTACTTTAACTCAATACATAAAAGTAATAGAAATGGGTGGCTTCAGGAAGGGGCATGGGAGGATGCTTTCATTCCCCTTCCTGATAGTTACTTAAATTTTTTTTAAAGTGGAAAAAAAGGGCAAAATTCACCGGAAAAAATAAACTGTGTACTATTTAAAAATATATTTTATATTTGTCATTGTGAGAAGGGAACTAGTTTTGAAAAATCTAAGTTAGGACAAAAAAAAAAAAAAAATTCCTTGCAACCTACAAAGAATGCTGCCGAAACTCATGCTAATGAATCTATTCTTTTCCAAAAAGTTAAGGTATTTGTATTTGCTTTGAGGTAATATATTTCACTTTCCTTAATATAAAACTGCTAATGGTTTTGCAAATGGGTATAATACATCGAAGTCGGGCTGTGAAATTGTAAGAAAGCAGTTGAAATGTATTTTAAAATTCAAAAGTAAATTGCTTTTCGGTGTGAGAATGGGAAAGTTTACAATTACAGTTATTTCAGAGTTTATTCCAAAAATATAGCAACAGTTCTTTAAAAAAAAAAAAAAATCTTTCCTCCCCCCCCAAGTTTAAAAAAAAATCAACATTAAATACAGTGGTGGCAGTAAAGGGAGGAAATTACCCCCGATATTTTTCAAATTGCAGTGATTTTGATGACAATATCAATATTATTTAAAGAAACCAGGAATGTTCCAAGCAAATCTATACATCTATCAAGTCTACATTTAGTTGGTTGTTTGTACGCTTAACGGCTTACTTTTATGTACAATGAAGGCTAATCGGGTCGGGAGCTAAAGCTTAAATTGGATTCCGAATCATAACGAAAACCTATGTCTAGCACGGGATTCGTACGCGGCACCTTTGGAATGCGAGGCTAGAGCTCTAACCACACAGCCATCAGGTCTGAATCGAAACTCGGTCTCTTATGGAAATTTTTCTGAATGAAAATTGTTTAAGAAATCATGTAAATAATCTGTTTATAATGAATTGTAGATAATCTGTTTAAAAATTGTTGCAAAAAAGCAATTTTAAAATTTGTGTCAATAATATATTAGAAAATGTCTTCTAATCCATTTATAAAGTGTCAAACAATCTGTTAAAATGGCTTGTGCAAAGCAAATTGTTAAAAAATCCAGGTAACTTAAGAGTTTTAAAAAGATATTTAAATAAAAAAAAGTCTAAACACACATGTTTTTCTTTTCAATTTTGAGGAGCTCATTGTCTGTTTTGGGATTATTAAAGTACAATTAAGAAAGTTATTTATTCTTAGTTGTAATTTTCACTCTCCCCTCCTCCCCACACGGAAAAAAAAACAAAAGTATACGTTTGTAAGGACGCGACATACCGTTCCCATTCCTTTTTATTTTACACTACACCACTGATTTTGAGTTCACCGCACAATTAGCCACCAAGAAATCGATACGAAGGATTTAAAAACGAATTCACAGAAGAGTTGTTTGGATTGTGTGAATGGACTTCCGGGAGGTCTTTTAATTAGAAACTTGTGTCCCGAATGGGCACAAGCGGCGCTTCAATTTTTACACTATAGTCTGTCTGCCATAATCTTTGCTTAATTTCCTAGTAAAAGGCTCGTCCATATAGAAACTACTTTCTACTTGAGATTTGGTACGAATTCAATGAAATTATTTTCATTTAATGTCCATTTGTAATAATACTCTTGCATATGGCATTGAAGTAAGTATTTGAAATATATTAGACATCTAATTTTCATCATTTTCGTATCAAATTGAGTACTTTCTAAATGGATTCTTCCTCTTCAAGTCTGCCAAATGTCTTCTTCTTAAAATTGTTTCCTCGAGTGAATTTAAGTGGATCATGGGCGCCTCCCTTGGAAAAGTACGTTTATATAGATAAACTTAACACTTATTTTTAACAATTCACTTTAAAAGATGCCTTATCTAGGAATACTCCCCAAAACCAATATCGTATGAATTTCATCAAACGTTTCTTAATTTCTTTTGCCAAAACCGATTGCCTCCCCCCAAAAAAGTTTATTGTCGAAAAACGATTGAAAAAACTTTGGTATAGGAAGTGGGAGTTCTTGTGACAAAAGAGCAGATGATGTCTCCACAATTGTTGGTATCTAATAAAATTATATGAATGTAATTACAGTAGCCCCTTTAACTTAATCAACATAAAAAGATAAACTCTGTTAATGAAAAAAAGTTTCCCACTTAAAATACCCTCTGTCTTGTTGCACAAAATTATTATAAAAACTGATGGCTAAAACATAGGTGCAAAATATCTCCAGGGTTCAAATCAATTTTGCTAAAAAAATTGAAACAGTGTAGAGGATTCTCACTTCGAAAAAATATTAAAATCATTTCCAAGAATTAATGTTTCTCGATATTTGAGGAGGAAATATTTCTTAGAATATATTAAGAGGTCATTTTTAGTTTAATTTTTATATTTTAAAAATTCAATTTCCTCCGCATTTTTTTTTTTTTGATTTACAGTTTCTATTAGCTACATTTTCGAATTCTTATTAGTACTATTAAAACACTTTTCTATTCTTTTATAAAAG
The DNA here is from genome assembly GCA_963978545.1 of Linyphia triangularis. Taxonomy (NCBI): domain Eukaryota; kingdom Metazoa; phylum Arthropoda; class Arachnida; order Araneae; family Linyphiidae; genus Linyphia; species Linyphia triangularis. Next base: position 91,741,324 of record OZ021731.1, on the reverse strand, counting down.
TATTTGGGTGAAAGAATATTTTAGTAAGATTTTAAGCGTTTTAAATTTTTTTTTAAAACTTTTTTCTTGAGTTTTTTTTTAATGTCTAATGTAGACATCGACGTGTCATAAATCCATTACTAAAATTGCCCGCAAAATAATTCTTGTAATGATGACATCAGCAATAACGGGAAAAGAAGCAATATAGCAAATGAGCAAATTCAATAATTTTACTTGCTAAAATCCCATTAATTTAACTCTTTGCATTCGAGGCCTTTTTCGCGCGGAGGTACTATCAACTCGAGACGTTTCGCGGCATTTTTGGTTCGGTCCGTGGTTACTGATCCGCTTCATAGACTCTAAACACAGTCATTGGACTTGCATCGAATTTCCGCATCAAACCTTGTGGTCCTCTCAAGTTGTGGCATACAATCATGTGGTGCCTGAGAGGCGCCGCTCGACCACAAAGGGTTAATTTTAAAGATCATGTTGTGTTTAGAGAATAGATGAACTAAGATTTATATATTATCGTACTATGACTTTTAACTTTATATTTTATATAACTTATTTAACTTTATATAACTTTTAAGGTTAAATATATATTATAATTTTTTATGTCATTTTCTGATAAACATACTAGTAGTTATATTACAATGAAGTGCCAGAAAAACAGGCATGCGTTTGCAAATAACGGAGGTATGCAACCAATAATCGTCACGCCATGTGATCGGAAGCACCTAAAGATGTCTGACAAAGCTGTGCGATCGATTTCTGCTGCTACAATTTCAGGTTATCATGATTTAAGTGGCTTTAAACGTGGCGATATAGTCGACGCACGACAGCTCCGAGATAGCGAAGAAATTTAGATTTTTGCGTACGACTATTTTACCATGAATGCCAATTATCAGGTAAAGTTTCAAATATCAGACATCGGTGTGGCCGGAAATCAACCTTGAAAAAACGGGATCATCAAATACAAATAAATACAAATTTTAAGACCAACAGCAGGGTTGGTCGAGTAAAAATATATAATCGCATATACAAGGACGACTAAGGAGAATCCTTAACAAGCCGTATTCGGGTAACGTCAAAAATCCGGCTTATTGGTGTGCGTAGATTGGTAAGTATTTCGAAAGTTATTTCACAAAATTTGAGACGATTGAATTCTCATAAACATTTAATAAAAAAAATTCATTTCAATGGAATGTTTTAAAACAGTCCATACAAAGTTGAGGTTGATCTGGGAAAAAAGTTGTGGTCTTTTTAATATTTGCTCGTGCCTTTGATCGGTTCGTAGGGAGTCTTTTATTTTTGTGACATATTTTGCATGCCCGTCTAATGCTTTGTCAGAAGAATTTTTTCGGATGGCAATATTATGCTGACTACGTTGACTTGCAGATTTGGTTTCCTTATCAGTTAGTCCTAATAATTTTAGAGCTAAGAACTCTCTACATTTTCTAATATTTATATATTTTTTGTTTGCAATCTTGTAAACGACTGAAGCGTTTACAACTGTAACTCCCAGAAGAAGTTGAATATCAAGTTTTCGGTACCATTTCAGTCCTTTTCTCATTGTACTAGCATAAGACGCCATCTGATCGGAATAAAATCTATGCCACACTTTCCTTTATTGTATGTAAGAACAGCTAGTGGTTACAATTTTTCAGATGAGTGTTGGCTTGTAGAAGCAGTATGAATGTTACTTGTACTCGGTACCATGATGGGAGCATGCTTTGATCGTAAAATTCTCCCGTCCTGCTTTCCATTTAAGTACGACAATACCATTATCTTCTTTTGATACCATTTCCCCTATTTTAAATTTGCAATGAAGAATGTCTTTTGGGATAATTTTTTTTATTATTTTTAAGTTTTTCTACTAAATGAGTCTTTTGGTTTAGACATGATATAGCTATATCATAGCTGGTACAAAAATTATCGATGTACAATGTTCTTCCTTGGTGGAAAAGTATATCTGCAAGTTGTAGACATACGTTGTGTGCCAATCATAGATATAGATAAACAACTGGATAGACTGCTTAACGCTGGGAAAATGAAGCCGTTGCCAGATGCAATTGGTGGGATAAAAAATACGGATTGCCGAGGATTAAAAATAAAATTTTGGGTTGTACACAGCAGAAATGTCAATAGTAGACCTTAATTAGTAATAATGTACAAAAATATATATATTCTAACACTTTACAAGGTTTTTCGCATTCCCTTCCAACTATAAAAGTGAACTGTGATTGGTTAATCATCCCACCAGCTTCGCAATCCCCGGCGCGTTTTTCTCTTTGCATTGACAATGGAGCAGTCTATCCAGTTGTTTATCTATACCGATGGTGCCAATTCCGTTTTTCTAATTCTGTCAGCAGACTTTCCAGAGTAAATTTTCATTATATCCTTCACTTGAACATAATTTAAATAATTTGTTTCCGTATTTATGTGCTTTATTAGGTATATATTGCTTGAAAATGAGTCTTCAGCGCCATGGAATCAACGTTTCGTCGGTGACAATGTTGCGTGAACGTTTCTTGATATTTTTCTCAAGTTAATCGAAAAGTATTTTTCCAAGTCGATTTTCAGGGGCAGTATCAGCATAAAGAAAGTTTCTAAGTCAATTCTGTTTCGTGACATAGTAGTAAAGGAAAATTATATAATGAGCTTTTCGCTCAATAATTAGATACAGGGTACATCAACAACATCAATCCCAATTTTTTATTTCTTCAGAATTAGTGGGTGTCCATCAGTGAAGTTAACTCATATTTATTTAATTTTTGTTCGGCGTATCTATTTGTTTCTAATACAAGCAGGTCTATTACTTCGTCGTCAACGAACAAAGCAAACGAATTGAAGTGACTGATATCGCTAAGTAATTCCATAATAAGGCCAAATGTCCCAATAAAAGGAAATAATTGTCTTCGACAGCTAAATTCGTTCCATTCACTAAATTGAATTCCACATTCTTCGGTATCAACATTTCTTTCTTTCTCAATAACCAATTCTTGTAAAATATCAGAAATAGTGTCTTCACGTTGAGAATCAGGGCATTTATGCGAATCGGAATCTGACGCAATTCTATTTATTATTATTTTTTTTTTCTGAAAAATTTCGGCTGTTCTTCATCGCTAATATTCGAATTGTTGTAAGCTTCGTAAGTAGTCTTTTCTTGACTGCTACATGATTTTCTAAGAGATAACTTTTGTATTTGACATCACAAAAAATTAGGGCTGTAACTAATTGCTATTACAAATTTTCCTCCCGTTCGCGACCGGATGCTAATTGGTTGTTTTATGGCGCAAGGGATTCACAAGGGTGCGCCAATCGACTTGCTGGAGTCACTAAAAGACCTTTTCCATTCCGAGTAATCAACAAAACAAGCGTAAGGCTGCACTGACGCTGCCTCGTACCGCATTTCAAAGCGCTACCGAATCAAAGTCACTCCAATAGATAAAAGTAACCGCTACCCCAGGCAATAATCTTAACCCTTTGCACTCGAGAGGTAACTTTCACTCACCACATGATTGGATGCTGCAACTCGAGAGGACCACTAGGTTTGATGCGGAAATTCGATGCAATGACTGTGTTTAATTTCTTTGAAGGGAAGATGTAACCGCGAACAGAAGCAAAAATAGCGTGAAACGTCTCGAGTTACTGGTACCTACGCTTGAAAAAGGCCTGGAGTGCAAAGAGTTAAGAAGCTTGCCGATGTTGTAGCGTTCGAACTTCAGTCTAAAGGGCGCACTGTATGACGTGGCCTGTCGGAGATTTTCTTACAAAGTAGTGTGGCAGTCAACGTGTTAAACAAGATAGACGTGCAACACTTCCACAAATTGCCATGGATTTTAATGCTAGGACATCAACTAGGTGCTATCAGTTCAAGGGTCCATCATTTACATGAGCTTTTGAAGCCGATTCATGTACCGTGGTTGACTACACGGCACTCACCTCGGCCCGCCAAAACCACTGTTGATGATGCTTGTTCTGATGAGTCTCGCTTTCGATTGTATCATGGGTATGCATCTCATGGAGACAACCTCGTGAATCTATGGATGTCTACGGTTCAAGCTGGTGGAGCCTCTGTGATGGTATGGGGTTGGTGCGTTATGGTACATCTAGAGATGAATCTGACAAGTTCGTATACATCCTGCCTTATCACCCATTCATGTCAAGACTGTACAAGTATTCAAACCTCCACCCTCTTGACCTTGAAGTTATCTTGGACCCATGATACCCGATCCCTTTTCTGTTGAGTGGGAGGAAGAGATTTTGACTCACATGCGTAATGTCCAACGCCAACCAGGGGAAATAACGAATAACTATTTGGGTTGTGACTATTTGGGTTACCCCCGGAAATGGCCACCCGCCCACCTCCATTCAACTGGACATGGTAATAGGCTAAACTTAAAACTTTTGAAAGAAAGGAAGAGGAAGGTTATTTATTAACTGCATAAGAACTCGTCCAGCTCTAATTTCTGCTTCGGCTTGTAAATAAGCGTCATATTTGAATTTCGATTAACAATCCTCTCTTGCACCACACTGGAAAGATATGCCGATTTTTTTTTACATAAAATAGACTTATAAACAATTTCGTAAGAAGTATTATCTGTACTATGTAAAGTAGCACTACAGTAGCAGAATTAATTATTTAAAAAAATATTGCTTTCAAACCCTGTACGAAATTAAACGAATGAATTAATAAAATAAATGTGTATGTTTTTTATGATAATTTGAAAAGTTTTGTACAAATATTTACCTGGACATGCTTTCAATTTTTTTTTCTTTCTTTCTTTTGTTTGTTATTACAGAAGTAATGCAAGAAATATTGCACTTTATAAGTAATCATAACGCTTACGGCATAATATATATACATACTTTTAGAGAAGGCTAAGATTACTCTAATTTTATTCTAAGCCTATTCTTCCAAAACATATTTTTTATGAAACTTCTGATTCTTGTTCAAAAGTTTCGTGAAAAAAGTAAAATGATATTGCAACTCAAAATGAAGTTCTTAAAAAGTTTTAAATACAGTGATCCTCCTACAATCTCTCTCTTCCAGTTAAAATTGAAGAATTGGAACAAAATATTTCTGTATGTGATGTTTTTTTTAATTTGTCACGGATTGATATAATTTACCTATTTTGTTTTCAATATTTAAAAAAAAATGCCCAGTTTGGCGATTATTCTAAAAAAACGCCGCTGAAACGGTGAAAATTGTGATATATTTTTCAATAAACACTGCATTATCCTTTCTTTTAAGTGCAACAGAGCAGAAACTGTCGTTGATGGGCGTTCGCCATTATCTCATTTCTACGGAGGTGGGAATGATTAGAACACCTTTAAAAGGCATTTTTATAGCGATTTTAATCAAAATCGTTAAAACCATTTCTTGGTAATCGCTGAAAAGCGTAATTTTTTCAATATCAGCTACTTAATGCACATGTGCAATTTTGACGAAAACCGTAATGCCATGGTCTCATAAAAATTGAACATCGCATGTCAATCCGTTTTGGGAGTTATGCTGATAACTAACAGGCACAAACATTTTTTTGAACTCATCACGTTCCAAAACGTGTAGAAATACAATAAAATCGATTTTTTTTTTTACCGAATTTAATACTTTAATACCATACGGGTAATTGAAAGTAAAAAAAAAAAAAATATGGATGTATAAAATCGCACCAAATCTATATATTAGTGCTGGTAAAATAGTAAATAAGATCATAAGAAAAACAAAAAAAAAAAAAATAGTTCGTTGATCAAACTTGGCAAAAATGTTCTATATTTGTCATGAAAATGAATATTCAAATGAGTCCATAAAAATATCTAGCAAAGAAGGGGTTTTTTTTGGAGGGGGGGGGGGGGGTCAGGCGGTTTTGTGGCTGAAAAATTAATTTTGGAGCAATCTAGGCTTGTGACACATGTTTTTAGAGTACTTTTTTTTAATGCTGAATCGAATGAAAAAGAGCAAAACGATATAACTAATCTAAAAAAAGTTAGTTCTTTTCTATAAACGAAAACACATGTAAAATCCAAGGAAGGGTCAAATATATACGACATTAAAAAATAAAAAAATTGGTCCGTTCATGAAACTTTGCAAAAACGTTTTATTTGTCATGAGTATAAAGAAACGAAGGAGTTCATAAAAATATCTAGCATAGAAGGGTGTTTTTTAAGGAGTGGGAGGGGGGAGTTTTTTTTTTTAACTGAAAAGTAATTTTGGAATAACCTGGGCATTTCACCTTACGCTAAGATAGCGAGTCAGAAATGTGACGGGAAAAAAAGGGGAGAGGGGGGGGGGTCAATCAATGGATACGGATTATCTTGAAGTATATTTTTAGAACACTCCATAGATTATTTTTTTAAAGATTCGATTTCATCCTGGCTAAGGCACAGGTGTTGCGCCCCCCTCAGTAAAATCCTAGATCCGCCACTGCAACCCATACGTCGAGAGTTGCTACAAACTGGCTTCAGCAACACTCTCCTGAATTTAGACATTTCCGTTGGCAAACCTAAATCCCCCGACATGAACAAAATTGAGCATGTTTGGGATATTTTACAACGTGCTGTTCAGAAGAGATCTCCTCGTACTTATATGGATTTGTGACTGCCCTGCAAGATTCATGATGTGAATTGCCTTCAGCCATTATTCGAATCCATGCCACGTCGTGTTGAAGCACTTCTGTGTGCTCGTGGGGGCCTTACATGATACTAGACAGGTGTACCAGTTTTTCTGACTCATTCATTAATATGCAATTTAGATTTCTCAGTTATAGTTTAGCAACGAAAACCATATTCATTCAAACGAGGTATAAGGAGTAGATGAAGAAATTTGATGTATTAAATTATTAAAACAATTGATTAAAATAGCTATTTAATCATTGAAATTAATTATCAAACATAAATATTAAATTGTTAAAATTAATTATTTAATTAATCATTGAAATTATTTTATTAACAATAATTTGTGAAATTTAATTGATGTTTACATTGAAAATTTGGGTCGGCATAAATCTAAAATCTGTTTGTCCCCCCTTAGCAAAACTTTCTGGCGGCGCCTATGGCGGTGTCTGAGAACTCTAATTAGAGGTTAACATTAGATTTTGCAGTCGGAAATATACGTTTCAATTGTAATCCTTGAATTTTTCATTGATACTGGCTTTTTTCTTTCTTTTATATTAACATCGAATTTGTGTGTGACTAATTTACAAATTGGCCTTTATTCAATTGAGGTGTTGTCGATGAAAATATAAAGTTAGGAGCTGTTTGGCAGCAACGTTTCTATTGTCGTTTTGGAGGACCCAATTGAGCTGGGCAGATAGACTCGTTGTCGATGAAAATGTAATCTATAATTTTTAGGTGCCTTTTCTTTGAAACGCGATCTGAACTCAAAATAAGTGGCAATAACAGTAATTGTTGATGTATAATTAATGATTTCCATTCGTTTTTTTCTTTCTTGCTCTTTATAGTTATGTGTGATATTAGTCACAATGAACCATCCAAACGTGAATGCTTTAAAATGAAAATGGAAAACAATGAACTGAAATTTGCCTCGCATTTTAAAGGGATTAAAAACTAATAATATCTTTTCATTAAAATTACTTATTCTATTACTGACATTTTCTAACTTCATTAGGCTATACTTCTTTTACTCAGTTTATACTTTTGTCAGTTAGAAAATAGCACATATTTTCCCAATTACAACTAAAGTTTGACACGATTTAACATTCGTAAAAAAATATTGCTGAAAATGGATTAAAATAATCTGCCCTTCCTTTCTTTAGTAGCTGGAAATGTTTTTATTAGTGCACCATAATCTAAGGACGATGAAACATCATTTTCAATTCACAAATTTGCAAGGTTGTTGAGTCTTTCTTACGAAATTAGAAGGTAGGTTATTTGTATCCAAAATTACATAAAAGTTTTAATTTTTCCCATATATTTTTTTTTTCATTTCGGCTCTCACACATGTACAATCGCGCCTCCCTGAATGAAATTTTCCTTCTTTTAATTACAATTTTGTGCCACTGGAAACCCCGATTATCTTCCGAAGCTCCTCGAGCTATTATGTCAACTTGGGCCGCTAGGTGGCGTTGCGAGAAATGAAAACCGTCCAAAAAAATATGCTGGAAGTTCATTCACTAGATAGCCCTGCTCTACCGTATCCGATCCGAATGGGAGTGAATGGAAAGACAATTTTCAGAAATTTAAATATTAAAATGGGAAAACGATATAATTTTTGCGTGTAAAGTAAATATTATGTTCTAGTGGAAAGATAAACTGCTTTGTATCCTTGACATTTGGTACATCATTTAATGAGATGACATAAATTAAAAACTCGAAAATAGCTTCTTATATATTTTATATTAGAAATTAGATATTGAGTCCTATGGCAATCTGCAGTAGTTTTTCATTTCTCCTAAAATTCTAAATAAAACCCTCATAATCCTCATATTTATAATAATTTCATTAAATATATTAGATGCTATTTCCGAGTTTTTCATTTATCATTAAGTGATATTTTTCTTGAACGATTTCAAGATACAAAGTAGTTTCTAAATGAACTGGGTTCAGTGAAAATGAATTAAAAAAAAAAAAATACCTTTAGTGGATGCACATTTAAGGTTAATTGCTTATAAGAAAGTACATCAGAGTTTGATATTGTATTACATTGCTGAGATTTTCATTGTTTACATTTTCTTAATCCGCTTAAATTAAGGTTTTCTGTAATGCTTTCGTCTAGCCCCAAACTGACAGATTTCCGAATTTTTGAACTTCGATATGCATTTATAAAGAATGGATCAGTAAAAAATGGAGTGATTTGCTTATAGCTTATCATTTATCAATTTTGATTTTCTATTAAGAGGAAGAAAATAGAATAGAAAAAAAAATCCCTGTCCAGAAATTATGAGATATTGAGTTTATTATATCTAGTATATTAACTTTGATTTTGTGTGGTGGTATCATTTGAAGCACGAATCTTGGTCGTAGATATCAACGTATTCTATTAAGTTTTGTGGATAAAAAAAAGAAATTATTGAAATGCACTAAATCGATGGTTTTATTCCGAAACACTGTGAAAACTTGATCTGAGCTTAAAGTTTCTTAATTAAGTTGCAACTGCATATGCAATTGTTGGCAATGCATATAAAGGATTGATAGTTTTTAAATTTTGTTTTTATGGCTTACATTTTGATTAAAGTGACAACAAAGATAAAGAAATCCCGAGCTACGAACACTATTTCTATTACTGAAAAACACCTTTTTCCGAATTGAATAGTTTCTGATTACAAAGACGCGGCTTTCATTCAAAATGAAAGAAAATCTTGAGCGAAGTCGAATTCCACTCAGAAAGATATTTTGCGTTTGGAGGAAAGATTTCTGTTTATTTTCGGAAGCGATTTCTCAAGTTCTTCGGAGGAAAAGGCAGTGTCAGCAAATTGACTGTCACGCTTTTGAAGTGACAGAGGCAGGAGACAAACAACTCGCCTCCTCTCTTTCTAAAAGCCGAAAAGCGTCGCGTGCCGAAAGAAGAAACAAAATGGCTCCTGTTGTCATTCGGTTTTCCGCTTTTTCTCGTTTGTGGAATTTTTCTTCCGCGAAAGATGGAAGGTTGTCCGGGAGATTTATTTATTTTAGGTTAGGAAAGGTTGTTTTGTTGGTTGATTATTCTCCTGCTTTGGTGTTATATATGGGGGGTAGGGGGAAGAAATTGGAGACATTTGAAATGAGTTGAAAGACACTGTCTTTTCCTGCGAGAGAGTGTTAAACAAGAAAGAAAAACAATCTATTTCAAAAATTCGTTTCAGATTAATCATAGTAACGTGCAATCGAAAACTTTATATAAAATATTTTTTTTAATCATATTTTATTTAAAAATGCGTGGCCCCCGTCGTTGGTGCATAGGTTCCAGCTGTTGGCGTTTCGCTCGCAGGATGGTTCATTGCTACGCAAACCAAGCTCGTTTCCCTCATTAAAAGTTTCATTGAAACAAACACAGTTCGCTTCGCTCGCTGAAAAGTTCATTAACACATAAGCACAGCTTTTTTCACTCCTTGAAATGTTCATGGCTATATGCAAGCACAAGCTCATTTCGCTCACTGAAAGATTCATTGCTGGGTAAGCATAAGCTCGCTTCACTCCCTAAAAATTAATTGCTACGTAAACCCTTAATATTAGAATCCCCTCCCTTGCCGAGAAAAAAAAATTCGCACGTCAAATTAGCATTTTGTCTCTTTTAAAAATACATTATTTTTCGAACTAGTTGCATAAATAACTATTTTATAACAACGTGAAAAAAATGTAATTTTTTTAATCATTTTGAATCAAAAATCGTGGCGAAAATAACACTTTTTTGCAAGGAGAACTTTCTCGCTCTAGTGTACTTTCGTGCTCTAATATTATATTGTCTTGGCATTGAAATGACATATTTTCAGAAAGACTGGAGTTGCCAACTTTAATAAATATGCGTATTTAAAATACTTTTTGCACGTGATTATAAAAGATATTGTATGCGACACTTGGAAAAATACTTTTTCAAACTCTGTAAATTATTTGACTCGTGTCGTCGACTGGCAAATCAACGTTTTCCCCCGTTTGAAAAACTTTTCCCATTAGTTGCATAAATAATTATTTTATTACAGAGTCATATTTGTCAATTTTTCTGGGACGAAATATATTTTAAGTTATTTTCGATGGTACAACATTTAATCTTCCTTCATAGTTAAAAATCTCAAGATACAAAAAAAATTCAAATGCATTCGTCGATCCTTTGACTTTTCGTCTTTGAATCTCGTTGCATATGACCTATATGAAGGACAATTATTTACTAATCAGATAGTTTTGATTTGTTTTTTCACACTAGGACTTCTTTTGAATAATTACGTCAGTGATCTAAACCAGGAAAGTTATTTCCAATACTATTATATTATTAAATTTAGAACCCTCCTCAATCCAATTTTGACTTTGCTTCCATTTGAAAGACAATTCGGGGTGATACATTTCTTTCGATTGCACATCGGATAAAATTAAAATTAGAAATCCCCCCCCCCCCTCCCCTCCCCAGCCGAAAAAAAAAAAATAACTTCTACATTTCATTCCTCTTGCCGTTAACTCTAATTATTTTTACAGACCGTGATTCAGTTGCACTGGAATTACAATAAGGTTCTCTTCACTTATTCTGATTTGTCCCGTTGGCAACACCGGCTTTATTCTCTGATAAGCTTCGATTTTTAGAAAAAAAAAAAAATTGCAAATGTTCTGCATATCATTGGGGGTTGTTATCGGGAATTACGACATCCCCCCCCCCCCTTTCTCCGAGTTTGTTGTTCCCTGCGGTGGGGAGATTTTGATTTGAAAGAGGGAATAGGGATAGATTTTTTTTATTATTGTAATTGTAAAAAAAAAAAAAAACTTGTTCTTGTCGAACATATGTCATGAATAATAGGTATTTTTCTTGTATTTTGAATACTTTTTTACTTCACTTTTTTTTTCGATTTTATTTTTTTCGGGCTAATTAACTAATTTGCCGTCGAATCTAATCGAGCTGAAAGCTGGCAGATAAGACTCTTTACACGTGACAACACATTCTATAAGTTTTCGGTTTGTAACTAAAATGCCTCTTATTTATAGACGTCTCCATCAACACTAATGGACCCACTTCCTTCCATCCAAACGAGCTGAAACTTGACAGACAGACTCGTTGTAGATGGCAATATATTCTATCAAGATTTGGTGGCTGTCACTAGAAAAACACTTTTTCGCATGATTACGCTTTTGAGGACTCAGTGTCACTGTTACTAAAAGGTCGCTTTTACGGAATACTAATAAACCAACTTCTCATCATCCAATCACGCTGAAATAGCATTTAACAGACCATTCCTGTTGCCAAAATTGTTTTAATAAATAAATAATGAAGCTATTTGAATCAGATTAAATATTTGGATGTGAATGCATAAATTCACTTTTAATAAATAAATTACGAAAAGTAGTTGACCGCATATTTTGAGGACAGATGTTTTCAATATTTCATACACGCTCTGTTTTCAATATTTCATACACGCTCTGTTCATGAACATAAAAATGCCTACAAAGGATTTATATTAGAAATTTTGTTTTTATATTATTTATGGATTAATTTTGTTTCCTTCTGAAAAAGGATTTATTATAATGTTATGATATGGGGGGGGGGGGGGGGCTTAGCGTACGAATGATTTCCAGTCGAGTGAAATGTAAATATAAGTACTCGTGCTTCGCTACAAAATTTTAACGTAATATTTTAGCTAGCTGTGAGGTATCGCTCGCTTCGTTCGCTGAAAAGTTCATTGACACATAAGTACAAGTTTACTTCACTCGTTGAGAGGTTCATTACTATGCAAGAATAGGCTCGTTTCTCTCGCTGAAGCGTAAGCTCGCTTCACTCACTAAAATTTAATTGCCACTTAAAGCCTTAACATTAGAAGCCTCTCCCCTGTCGACACACAGAAAAAAAAATCCCTTTTAATACAACACACCTTTAAGATTATTTTAACTCGTGTTAGTGGAAAGCAAAATTTGAAGGCCAAAACTACTTATGTTGAAACTTTCAGAACTATAGGCTAGAAGTCACTTTTTGTGAAAATATTAATTAAAAAAATTAATGAAAAAACAAATTTGATAAAAAGAATGTTACAATTTTAAAGTCCAATTAGAAGGCCATAACTACTTGTGTTGAAAATCTCAGACTGTAGCCCAATTAGAAATCGTTTTGTAAAATATTTGTTAATTAAAAAAAAAGTAATTAAAAAACAAATAACATTTTAAACTTCTGTTTTTCAAAAGTCCAATTAGAAGGCCACAACTACTTATGTTGAAAATTTCAGCACTGTAGTCCTATTACAAGTCGTTTTGTTAATATTTTTTTAATTAATTAAGAAAATTAATTAAAAAATAACTAATTAAAATTTTAACATTGTTTTTCAAAAGTCCAATTAGAAGGCTACAACTACTTATGTTGAAAATTTCAGATCAATATCTCTTTTTAAAGTCCCTTTGTAAAAAATAAATTAATTAAAAAAATTAATTAAAAAAGAACTAATGAAAATTTTAACATTCTGCTTGACTTACATAAAATTAGAAAGCCAAAACTTCTTATGTTGAAAATTTCAGAGCTCTACTCCAATTTGAAGTAGGTTTCTATAGATTCAGTAGACAGACACACAGCTTGTTTCATTATTATTGATTAATAAGTGATGCATATTATGTTTAAAATTTCAATATGTTTTTCTTCAACTATAATTTCTCATTGGAGTAGATTTTTAAAATATTTAACATTTTTTACAATATTTCTCAAAGTTTGTTTCTTTACATATTGTCTCGTAGAAATAAATACGGGGCTGATTTGAAGGTATTAGTAAAACAACGATAGACATTTAAATAGGATAACTTCACAAACCTTCCGTTGTGCTTCACGTCGCCTACTATTCAGGATTCACTCATGCGCGAAAGAGATTACAATATTAAAGCAAATTCTATTCAAATGAAAAGATTTTGCAATTTATAATCGAATTAAATGTCATCAAGACCAAATGTTACAGAAAGTAAAATGGGATAGAAGACGTCTTTTCTAAAATTGACTCAATAAGACAGAACTCTATATCACGAGAACTGAGCGCCATTTCTAATTTCTTATGTTTGAATAGGATCATTCGATATTTTTGTATCCCTCCACGTTTTAGAAAGTGGTCTGTGGTATCAAGTTGAGTGCCATTGGACCTACCATTAAAGTTTTCGTAAAAACGCACTAGGTTTAAATCATAAAGGTTGCTAAGATTCAACGATTTTGATTAAAATTCCTCTGAGGGTCGTCCCCATCTCCGAAAAATAAAAGCTTCTTAAAAATAATGGCTTAAACACAGAGCTCTCTGTGTTTAAGCCATGAACGATTGGTTTGTATCTGTTTTACGAGCAAGAAAGGATCTATCGAATAACATCACCATTTTGGCGTAGTTTTGCGCATAAAAAATATATTGTAATACTTTTTATTTAAAATGAGTGAAAATATGAATAATTGAAAGCCTTGTTTAGCCATCAGTTGTTCCTATCATGCATAGTCCTTGCCAATCCTTTGAATTTAAATTGAATCCAAACGCAAAGTTCAAGGAATTTAATGTTTTATTTTCAATAAATCCAAAATGGTGTTTCTAATTAACTATCTCCGATAAGGAGTTATTTCGCAGCATAATTGTGTCGTGGCACACTTTCAGTAATAAGTGGAGGAGAATCTAAAAGCTAATTTTCGTCGCATTTTAAGAAAAAAAACTATTGGTGGGGAACAACTTTCAATTACACTATTATACTGACGTTTTAATATTTTCATCATTTATTTAAAACTATTTGATATGCGTCCAAAACTTATTGTTCAATTAAAAAAAAATGTATACTAATTTACTCGGGAAAAATCGTAGAATAAATTGTCTTTTAGATTTTTTCAAATATCATTAGAATTAAAAAAATGTAACTCCAAAACTCCAAACATATTTCATCCATTTCTCTTTAAATTGCATTTTTTAATTAACAGATTGATAATTCAAAAAAGCAAATTAAAATAATGTATTTAAAGAAATCCTTCACAAATTTTCATTCACTTATAACTTACAGTTCTAGAGTTATATCGATTTAAACTTCAAATTTTACGACCAACAACAGGTTCAAAACCCAACTGAGTTGGCCGAGTAAAAATCGTGTATATATAAATAGTAGTTGCATACTGCTACGAATTTCTGTATATTTGTAAATATTTTGTAGTATTAATTATGTAAAAAGGAAAATGTATGTACATTTCGCTTAAGACAGTGCAATATTTTGTCTTCGCTTTCCTGCAATGTGTGTCTTGTTGCTTGAAAACAAGTTTTACAGAGATAATGCTCGGAAGCGAGTTTTACAAAATACCTACCATTTAACATTATGGTAATGGCAATCTCGCCAAATTTGGCGAAAAATTGCCAAATGTCTCCAGACTTGGCGACATTTTCGGTCCCCATGTACATGTATAGGATTTTTCGACTACGATTTGGAAAGCTCTCCAAATTTCTATCTCTAGAAGATTCGCGAAAGAATTAACTTTCCTATATAAGACCGGCCGTGAGTTGAGTCCATTATTCAGTTAGTTCACTGAAATTACTGAGTTGAGATACTGAGTTAGCTGTCTCTCAGTGAGCATTCAGAGTAGTTCTAAAGCGAACTGTATTGCTTTGTCTTTTGCGGCGATTTGTAGCAGTTTTGAAGTTTTTTGTAACTGCTGTTTGTGCTCTATTGTTGACTAAAGACCTGTATTGAGTTTACTAGAAAGAGAAGTTCTGGAGTTGTAAAAGAATCTGTGAAGAGTATATAGGAATAAATTTCTGCAAGTGTTAATTTGCTTTGGCTTCAAATCTTTTAAACCCATCCTCACAACAATACATAACCCAAAATACAGAAATTGATGAAAAACATGGTAGAAGATAGAAAATTTGTAAAATATAATATAGAAACACTAAAATTGAATATTAGATTATATACACAGGTAATTAATTTTACAAAATTAATATAATTACATTACATACAGTTTATAATTCAAAAAAGTTACAGGATCGTACCTATATTACACAATAGTTACATGATTATACATAAAGTTATGAATTTTTCCGCTGAGGCAATGATGGCACAGTTTTTTCAGTATAAAAAATATTTATTCTCTCTTCAGGAAACTCACAAAATTTATTCACAGGCAACAGTTTAATTACTCACAAGCTTCAACAAAAATAACTTCGAATTCAGCGATTATACAAGCTCACTCCAATAGGTATACAAAGCGATCAGCTTTCAACGAAGTACGAAGTCCATCTCCAAACTTTCCCGTTCTCCAGTCTTTTATATACAAGCGCGTGAGACATTCTCGAAATTTCCAGCCATTCATAGAAAAGAAATATCTCGAAACTTCTCGATTGCTTTAGGTGTTGCCACCTTTTTCTAACTTGTATAATCGCTATTAATTAATAAATAAAATAAGATAAAAATAAATTACAATAGAATTTTGAAATAATACGTCACTATTTACAATATATACAGACAATTTGTGCAACAATAATAATACACAGGGCAGGATTTAGACTTGATAAGGCCCTAAGCTATTTGAGATATTTTATAAGTCCAGATATTATATGTTAGTGCGAAATATGATTTTCGGATACCTAGAGGGTTAAACTGAAATGCAATTAAGAATATAGGGAAATAATAAATCGTTAACTTAAAATCATTTTTATTCATAATAAACTTAAAAATGTAAACTCTGGTAAGAAAGTAACAAAAGTTCTTTAAAAGGCACAATATAAAAAGATTTATTATCTATTTTCTTGAAACATGTTATAAGGATTAAGAAATTATATTAAACTAAAATATTTCTAGAATAAACCAGAGCAAAGTCACTGATGACATCATCAAACGATAAACTGCGTAGTTTGTCACTTTCTATGCACATGAGACCGAGGGAAGGAATTTATCTTGAGTCATTGTTGTTCTAAATTTATTTTTTGTCCTCTTCAGTTGAGAAAAGATTTTTCTCCAGAGCAATTTGCAACCATCATACTAAGAAACAATATCAAAATTGCTTCTACATTAGGGAATGCTGTTTGTACACGATCATTAAATATTACCCTATACAGATCCTGATGTGTCAGACTATCATGTTTCGCTGAACCATAGGCTTGACTATGTCTAATATATTGATAAAAATGCTTGACTTCTCCTACAAGATTCATGCCGACCAAACGGTATAGTGGTTAGCGTGCTAGCTTCTAGACCACGAGGGTTCGAGTCCCGTGTTGGGCATGGGTGTTTGTGAATGTATGTTGGCTTGCCCCTCGTGTTGCTGACGGCGCCAGATAATCTGAAAACAACCAACCAACCTACAAGATTCATGTCCACTTCTTTAGGATATGTTTGGCATAACGCAGTAACTCCTTCACGAATCTCTTCTTCTGTAGCTTCTAAGTTTGTTAAGAATGACAAATATTTTGCCTCATTATTGTATACTGAGGCCCTCTGTGCCAGACTTGACTTTAATGCATCCATCACAGGTATAAATGCTTTGATTTTGAACTTGTCTCTTGGCTCAAGTTTTTCTAAAGCATCATCATTGATATGCCTTCTCATATATCTTCTTTTCCTTTTTTTGTAATCAACATCAGGCAATTTTTCCTTTGCTTTTCTTCAAAATGATCGAACATATCCCTGGAACCTTTAACAAAATCCGAAAGTGAAGCATACAATTTCCTACATACATCTAGACGGATTTGGAGGGGGGTCTTGCAATAGTTGACTAGTATTGGGAAATTCATACAGCAAGTAACTCCACATAGTATAAAACATAATTCAAACTCCTCCATTTTATTCAAAATATTTATGGCTTGATTTCTTGTTTCGCTTTTCTCTGTAGTATCAATATGCAGCTAATGCAATGCAAAAATTATTCAATCATAACTATAAAGTATTGCACTTGTGACCATTGAATGTGCTTCCCATCTAGTCTTTGACAAAGACTTTGGAACTTTTGAATCGTCTTTGAGGAATGACAAGAGTACTGCCCAGCTATATGTAGATGGTGAAAAGAAATTATATATTTCTTGAACAATTTAAAAAAAGTTTACTGCATCTAAACAACAGTCAACTGCTGCTCTACCAACAAGATTCAGGGAATGACCAGTACATGGAATATGCATAGCATACTTGTTAATCTTCAATATTATTTCTTACATAAACTTGTATTTGCCACACATATTGGCAGAATTATTATATGACTGGCCTCGACACTTACTAAAATCTATTTTACACTCATTTGTAAGGTGCATCATCTTAGCTGCCCATCTCTAGGAAAATTAGAAAACGTTGAATAGGGCATCTGGTGAAACATACCTCACAGTGAGCTGATCAATATGGACCGGTCTGGAGTGGAATCTACAGATAAACTAAATGTCCCTGCAGTTCTTAAATCATCCAAGATCTCTTACTTCATTTCGAAGCACAGGATAGCAGATTTAAAATACATAAAAACAAAAAATGGCATTAAAAAAATAATGTTCTAAAAGTAACATAATACGAATTCTAATTGATACGATTAAGAGGCTTTAAAAGATTGCTGTATTAATTTAGATCACGATTCTAAATTTACCCGATTAAAGTGAGATGCATAGAACTTTGAATAGCAACGGATTGTTTAGCCTCACTTGAAGTTCATGATGTCACCACTTATATCATCCATTGCTCACTCGGACAATTTTTTGGGAGCTCCAAGCAAGTCAGGGGCTACAACTTGTCTAGTTTATACTTAAATCTTGCACTGATATTACAAAATACAAAGTTGACAGAGCGTTTGACAATCAAACTGGAAAAATGCAATACATAATGCAAGTTGACGAAGTTTATAGAATCCAACAATACACGGGGAAAATAGTATCATAAAGAAGAATGTTTTGGAATAACATGATTGAGAAGGCATGTTGCTAATTATTCATTATTAATAGTTGTCATTCAGGTTTGATTTCAATCAATTCAAATTTGTAGATACTATTTTTTTAAATAATAAAACAAGATTAGAAATTTTTTGAGAATTAGTGTTCTATACCACTTTACACAACGGAATATGATTGCTTAAATTTCGGAAGGTTTTTTGAAAAGAAATGAAGAAGCTCTTCAAAAAAAATCGCAAAGCTAATACTATAGAATCAATACAAAAGTAAATACTATAGAATCAAGTTACAAGAAAAAGATTATGGGGCAAACCTAATGATCCTCCCTGTGACATAAAAAAAAAAGTAGGGGTAGGGGTGCACCTATAAAAGTAATACTTTGCGAGGGAATTGTTGCCACAATATCAAGCAATAAATGAATTAAAAGCAGAAATTAAGTTGGTTGGTTGGTTGCCCTCAGATTATCTGGCGCCGTCAGCAACACGAGGGCCATAATGCGCCGAAACATTCGTCATTAGACAAGCCAACATACATTTACAAACACCCATGCCAACACGGGACTCGAACCCGCAACCTCGCGGTCTAGAAGCTAGCACGCTAACCACTATACCGTTTGGTCGGCGCAGAAATTAAGAAGTGACGTCGAAGTGTTGATCCCATTGAATACGCTTCTGCGTAAAAGTTCTAAGTTTTCACAACTTATATATTCATACATCAAAGTTAAATATACGTTTAAAAAGAGTGCTTTTAAGTGTTACTTACTTTTCTAACGACGGTTAGTTTGAAGAAATCGGTTGCACATGTTCACTTATCGCATATTCGATGAGCTTTCCTTTTAGGTCGTGTCGAAATGCTATGGATTTTTTTCAAGACAGTCATTTCGAAAACTTTTTATAACTAGGGATTTTTTAAGAAAAGGAATTTTCCAGATTTCAAACAGATGACAAAAAGTCATTAAACAAAATGGGGCTTCAATAAAAAATTTTGAGTTTTTGTACTGTTTCGTTGGTATAACAAACTCTTTTTTAATGAATCAGTAGTTTATTCAAATTTACGTAATAACATGAAACAATGGGTTGAAAAAAAAGTTCGTCAACGCTCGCGGAATGAAAACATTAGTACATTATACCTTTCATTCGAAAAAAAAAAAAAAAAATAGCACACTTTTTAGCTTTGAGGATTTTTTTTTTCTTTTTGTGATTTGAATAACGCACTTCTTTTAATCACCTCCAAGATAGGCACTAATGTATTATCCCGTCGACCTTTTTGTCTTAACAAACGAACGCCCCAAATGTAGAATTTCTTTCTGTTGCTAAAATGACAAAATAAAATGTGTCATTTATTGAGTGTTTGGTCATAACGTCCACTCAAAAGGCTGGCAAGGTCACGTTTTGCAGTCGACAGTGCGAATTATTGAATGGGTCTTTAAATTCAAATGATTATTTAAGCTTAAAAAATTGGAAATACAACAGATGCCTCTCAAATCACATAAAATTCAATTTACCGAACCACTCAAGGTCAAATTCTCTGCATCTGATTTGCAGAATATTTTTACTTCCTAAGAACAACCAAAAGACATCACAAGGAATAGACTGAGAATCATAAACGTTCACAGGGAAACTGATTTTAAAATAAAATAACAAAAAACCCTTAGAATAATGAAAAAAAAAGTCGAGTTATTTTGAAAAATGTCTGATACCAAATTTTGAAAATTAGTTACAAGTATGGTTAACAGTTGGCGCTGTTCATGAATAAAGAATGCTTTGAAGCTCAGAGTGATCAATCTTTGTTTAAACGTGAAAGAAAGTGTTTACAAGGACAAGACATATTTTTAGCATCTGTTGGCAACATTTGGAAGTAATTTAGTTGGTTGGTTGTTTTCAGATTATCTGGCGCCGTCAGCAACACGAGGGCTATAATGCGCCGAAACATGACAAGCCAACATACATTTACAAACACCCATGCCTAACACGAGACTCGCAACCTCGCGGTCTAGAAGCTAGCACGCTAACCACTATACAGTTTGGCCGGCATCTGATTTGCAGCATCTGCAAGTAATTTAGAAACTTCCCATTCTGACAAAATAACGTTTCATTCTTGTAACGATCATATAAATTCAAAATGAGGGAGTCCTTCTGCTTCAATTGTGACATTCATGGTGTAATGATCCCTTTTCGATTTAATCTAAGCTTGATGACATTTGTTATTGGGAATATTCCTTTTAAAATCGCTTGCTCTTGGTTCCAAATTTCAGAGTATTGACTGTATTGGAAGTGGGACTCGTATAAGTTGAATGTTTCGACCCATTCATTATTATATGCTTGTTGACACTTACTGAATATCCGAGTTGCGCACATTCGAATAGCTCTCGTTTCATCTTTTTTCGACCATTTAAAGTTGGTTAATAGAGATAGGAAGAGCTGCTGACATTGGAATCAAATATTAGTTGTGACTACATTCGTAGGGGAAAATTCCCCTTTTCAACATTTTAAAGCTGATTAATCGAGATCGGAATAGCTTACTTTTTCTATGTTTGTCCTTGTTGACATTTCTACCGAATATCAGAGATGAGAATACATTGAAAGTGGGAGAATGAGTCAGTGAGATATTTTCCTTTATATAGAGAGACTAGCTGAATTTTTCTTTTTGCATTCATGCATTTCGGACGTTTGTGATCGCGTTTCAACCCCTGGAAATTGGTTTATCAAAATATGAATACCTTATTTTATCTAAAATTGCCCTGGTAAATTCCAAAATCAACAACTGTGACTCTATTGGAAGTGGGGTATTGAAACATTCCTCGAAAGGAACGATCCTTTAAAATGAGTTAATCGAGATTAATCTGTGCTTACCTTTGGTGCCAACTATCAGCATTACAAGTGGGATGTTTGAATATCTTTCGTTTCCTTTCGATCCTTTAAATGGTTATTAAAAACTGGATTATCTATCAATCAGGGAACCACATTTGCAGCATTTTCTTCTTTACTACTTATCTTTTAATAGTACCTAATGGCATAAAATGGAAGAAGAAACCCTAAATTATATTTTAATTTACACAAATTAGCATATGCTGATGATGAAAGACCAAATAATAGGAAAATAACCCGGCGGAAAGTTACACTGAATGACACAGTAACTTTGAACCACTATCAGAAGTTTCATATAAAATATCTTTTGTATTCAATTTAGAAGTCTTTTAATTTCAACTAGTAAAATTAAATTTTCAAATATTTGAAACATCATCAGCTGCAGTTATCAACACCATAAAGATTGGATATTTTAAATAACACCACAAAGAATATATTAGGTAGGAACACTGGATGACGAATCACATGAACATATTGCAAAAAAAACCTATTTATTATTCAGTTTAAACATTCAAATATTGTGACAAAATAATCTTCAGTTCATGCACTTAAATATAAACTCATTCTATCAATTAAAAATTAAAAAGATAAATAGAAAATAATACTAAAAAACTTCCCTTATGCTATTAGTTAAGCACTTTGGTGTTTGCAAGTCACAATGTGGCACAAATACAAATATTCTACTCTTAATGTTAGAAAAGTATGATAATATAAAAACAAAGTTCAAACTTTATAAAATTTCATTTTGGTATTCATTGGATTAATATTTTTGCATCAAAGAAAGAATCATTGATGTGGAAAACTGCTCGTGTACTAGCTGGAATAATTATTTATAGAGATAATTTTTTAAACTCGCCTAATTTTTCATGCCACAGATCACCATTGATATTGCGCCATTTCCAATATGCACCTGCTGATCAAACGGTATCGTGGTTAGCGTGCTAGTCTCTAGACCACGAGGTTTTGTAAATGTATGTCGGCTTGTCTAATGCCGAATGTTTCGGCGCATTATAGCCCTCGTGTTGCTTACGGTGCCAGAAAACAACCAATCCAATATGCACCAGATTTCTTCATGAACCACTAAATATCACGTTGTCTTTTAAGTCAATTTGGTCTGGGTACAATTCTGCATCGTATTGAATAATTACAAGGTCGTAACCCCCCCCCCCCCTTTGCATATATCATAACCAAAATCTAAAACACTTGCACGCTCTGTGTATAAAATTCTTGCCTCATTGATGTATTTAATAGCCACCACTTGAACAATCTCTGATTTTTCAGTAACATTCTCCACAAAAATTTCGGCAATATAAACCTCTATCATGTCCTTATTGTCCAACTTTCATCTCCTCAGAAAATGATAGTGTTGTACATACACTGTCACCTGCATCATCTAGTTCAGATTGGTTGGTAGGTTTATGCTCTTAACGACCTACAGCTTAACGTGGATTCCGAACTACAACGAACATCCTTGACTAACCCGGGATTCGAACTCGGCATCTTTGACATGCGAGACTAGAGCTCTAACCACACAGCCATCAAGTGGGTCATTTAGTTTAGGACTTTTAATCTTGCTGTCTCCCAGGAGTTTATATGGTACAGGAATTTTGGACAATACTCTCATGTCCTTGCTATGTATATTCAATTACCATTTATTTTTTGTGCTTAGAAATTTTTCACTACCTCAACTGAAACGCTTTTTACAGCCATTACAGATAAGTAGATTTTTTTAGTCATGTGAACGACTGCTAGATCATTATTTCCTAATATTTTTAGGTACTTTTTGAATTCCCTCCCAATATATTTTCATTTTATCGGATTTTGCATACAAAGGAAGATTCCATAAATTAAATTGCATTTGTATGTACATAAATGTATTTAAAAGCAACTAAAAATAAATTGGAATAAAATATGAATTATATGTACCGTGTATACATTACACACTCTCATTAGCCTAACTTTGAACCATCTCAAAGTTACACTGAATACGTTATTTTTTGCTTTTTACCAAATGCTAGTAAATAAATAAGCTACTAACAATCCCTATTTTCAGAAAATTATATAGCTGATAAAGTTGTAAATTGATACTTATTTGCATACATTAGTTGATTTATATCAACTTCAAATGAGCATTAAAATGGAACTTACAAACAGTACTTCAGAAAAATTCCCATAAATATGGTTTTAATTTCAATATTTTGTGGGTAATCAACTGCCAAACATCGAAATTTATGTTAACTAATGCTTTTGTACAAATTTCTATTAATATTTTTTCATCAAGTATCAGTTATGTTTTATTTCTGACATTATCCCTTAGTTTTGATGACCAGTGTAGTTTATTCAGATTTAAAAAAATGTTGGCAACAGAAAAGAAAGATTGGTGAACATTTTGTTCTTTCCCACGATTCACAGGTAATATGTAGATACAGTACCCCAAAAAAAACAACAGAACGATGGCTATATCTTTTGTTCTAATTGTTGAAATAACAAACAAAAGGTACCGTTGTAAATCGTGAAAGGTTTTTAATAATTGTATGTAGCTTTTTTTATCATGAGGGGTCATCTACATATTAAAACAGAACCAAATTTTAAAAAGTTCAATAGCAACCTCATAATATTATTCCCTATTTGGATTCAGCATTAAAAAAGAATGCGAAATACAAAAATTCGTAATTTTCTAATGAATGGTTTGTAATTTAAATGATAAAAAGAAAATGATAAATTAATATTAAAAAAAAAAGTTGTTTTTTTGGCCATAAATACTAAAATAATTAATATATTTCAGTAATTTTTTTTTCAAAAGGTAGTTTGTAAATGGCCAAATATAAATAGCAATCAGCTTTTGAATCAATTTCTTTTTTAATAATTATTAATTAATAAAGCAATTAAATTATTTTTTTTGAATAGAAACATATATTTTTTTTGCTTTCATTAGATTTACCATGGTCTAAAACCCCCCCATAATTTTTTTCTTTCAATTTTGACTATTAGTTCTCGATTTTTTAGAGAAAATGTAAAAAACGCTCACTTTAAGGGACCGTATAGTAGACGACTTTTGAAAACTATCAAAGATTAATTCAAGGTAAACTAGAGGTGTGGAAAATCGCATAACATTCAATTATCGTATAACCGATAGTTTAAAAACTAAGAAACACGCTTTAATAGGAGAGTGAACTAAAAAGTAGAAGATAATTTTAAATAAGTTTGAAATAAGAATAGAGTGATTAACAAGAAATATTTATTTTATCGTAAAAAAGCGTGGGGTGCTTGATGTCAATTTTTGTAAATATTTAATGACAGATATTGGTAAAAGTAGAGCCATTATGAAAATATCTTAAAAAGCACCCCACGCTTTTTTACGATAAAATAAATATTTCTTGTTAATCACTCTATTCTTATTTCAAACTTATTTAAAATTATCTTCTACTTTTTAGTTCACTTTTCTATTAAAGCGTGTTTCTTAGTTTTTTAATCTATTGATTATTTTCTACTTTTTAGTTTGATTTTCTATTAAAGCGTGTTTTTTAGTTTTTTAAATTATTATTTTTTCTGTAAACTATCAATTTTTTTTTTTAATTTGCTTTCTTAAATTCCATTTATTTAAAACATTTTTTAAGCAATTTCAATAAGTTATCCTTTAAAAATTTTACTGAATCATGTGACTTTTTCATTTTATAAATAATTTCAACGATCTAGTTACATTTGTGTTTATAGTGAAATATTTCTGTAAAATATTCATGCTTTGCTAAATACTGTTTACTAATGCCTACATTTAATATTTATTAATTTTCTAATTATCAGTAGTATTCGTTATATTTCTGCAATCACAGTTTTCGATATTTTATTTATTTCGTGTGAAGAATGCACATCTTTAAAGTTGTAAATAAATTATGTTACTTTTGCGTTTACTTGCTATTTTTGTATTAATCTTTAACATGACACTATAAATCCAAGTACTTTCTATGCAATTTTAGACTAATACTTGTATTTTTTAATCTTCGTGAAACGCGCCAAATTAACCGTTCGATTTCTCCCGCTGTGAAGAACCTTAAAAATACCTTTCGTTTTATGGAAATTCTCCCTGAAGATCGGTCAAAAAATGGTCGAAATATTTTCGCTCATAAGTGACGTGTTTTTTCAACATAATGCATTGAAATTTGGTATATAGGGTAAATGATGTATTCTGAATCGAATGAAATGATAAAAAATAAGGGTTCGTATTGAAATTTTCGAAGATAGCGTTACTTTTACTTAGTATACGGTCCCTCAAGAAAAAAAAATTGCATCAGATATATAAAAAATCGTAAGCAAAACATTTTGATGTAAACCGTAAGATTCTACGATAATTAGAATCGAAGATATAGCCATCGTTCTGTTTTTTTTTTTTTTTGGTACTATACCTGAAAGTAATACATTTTTTAAGATATCCGACTACGTTGAAAAGTCAATTTTTGAAGAAATTTCTTTAAAATTCTTAAATGCATAATGTTATTGCTTAAATTATCTAGTTTCCAAAACAGTCTTCTTCTTTGCCGACCAAACGGTATAGTGGTTAGCGTGCTAGTCTCTAGACCTCGAGGTTGCGGGTTCGAGTCCCGTGTTAGGCATGGGTGTTTGTAAATGTATGTTGGTTTGTCTAATGACGAATGTTTCGGCGCATTATAGCCCTCGTGTTACTGACGGCGCCAGATAATCTGAAAACAACCAACCAAAACAGTCTTAACTTTTAGTGAGTATCAATTAGAACCAAAGTAAGGATAAATGTTATAAAGACAGATAGATGTAAAATGGTGATATTTTAAACATAAAACACGTTTTTCTCATAGATGAATTTTATGCATAAATTTCTATATTTGTAAAATGATAGCTAAAGAAGTTATTAACGAATTCTTCTTCTGTTTTTTCTAATTTATTTCGTGAAATGTTATTTTGAGGAAACACTCAAAGAATTTGTATAGAATATTTTTTATATATAATTATGAAGCATTATTCAAAAAAATAACACGCTAAAAACGTTGAAACTGAAGAAGTCATACTTCGATTGACAGTTGAAAAATTTATTTATGGAAGTTTTCTTTTGTATATTACTATATACTATAAATATACAGTTTAATCGTGTAGTATTATTTTTTGAATAAGTTAATTAGTTTTTCATCTAGTATTTTTTAAGATTTTGGGAAATTTATTCAAAACTTTATATAAACTTCCATATTTACAAAACTATCAGAATATAATTAACACTTTTTGCGTAAAACACTAATGTTTAGTAGTACTACTTTTAAAAATACAACTGAATTATTTCTTAAAAACATTTTCGCAAAAAAAGTACTCCGAAACTTAAATACTTATGTAGTATTACTTTCAAGAAGTCCCAATAGTTTCCACATATACACTATTTTCGACTACACTATATTAGGCTACACTATTTTCGCACTTAAATAAGTTTTTTGGAGCATATAAAAACTTCTCGTTCGAAAAGCGCTCCAATACACTTCCTCTATTGACGAAGAATCCCTTCGAAAAACAAACTTCCCTCCAAACTCTTTTTTATCCTTATTTGCATTCACACTTATTTTTTCGACATTCTTCTCAGTAGTTTACATTCCTCGGAATTTCTCTCTTTTCTTCAGAGCGGAAACAAATTCCGAGAGTTGATATTGCTCTCTTTCTTCTTCTTTCTTTGTTCCTTCTGTCCTTCAAGTGGCGCCCTCTATTGAGAGAGCTACGAATTGAATTTGATTCTAAGAATATTGACTTTTTTTTTGTATTTAGTATTTTGCACTTTTTGTATTTAAGTTGGGTGGAAGAATTTTTTTTTGTATAGAAGAGTACTTTTGAAGAATACTAACCCTTGCAAACAAAGTTTTTGCAATAGATCTATATGCATCCTTTACATGCATTGTCATTTTTTATGAGCAATTGTTACTTATTCAAGTGATTTTGAACTCGGATCAATTTTTCATAGTATTTGACAAAGAAAACCATCGATTCTGTGCCCTGGACTTTTTTGCCCCATACCTTGACATCATCTCGATTCGATGACAAAGAGTTCGAAGATTTTCATGCCATAAACACACACAAAATCGAAGTAAATAAGAGGATTTAAAAATATTATTAAGAGCAGCAATAAAATGTCTTTCGTTTTATTCAAAAGCTACACATTTTAATGGGTATCAAGCGGAATATTCCCTGATTTCAAAATTAAATTACTCAAAAATAAAGATCGATAGAAGATGAATCAAAAAGTGTAGTTATTTTGAAAGCTGTAAATATCTGATAATATATTTTTCAAATTAGCTACAAATGTTGCCAACAGATGGCGTTGTGTAGTGTATTTCTTATGTATAAAGAGTGCATTGAAGCTCAGAAAGATCTGTACTATTTAAACTTGAAAGGAAGTTATTGGAACGAATGGCAAATTTATAACATAATTTTAACAGCGCCATCTGTTGGCAAAATATGTAACTATTTTTGAATTTTCTGTTACAGAATTGTGCAGTTTCAAAATAACTCTACTTTTTATTTCATTCTTCTATTTGTCTTTATTTTTGAGTTACTTCATTTAAAAATTAGGGAGTCCTTTACTGGACACTCTGTATATTCGGGCGAATCGAAAAGAACGTTTTTTGGAAATTCAAAATTTCAAGTCGATAAAGAGTTGCCACTATGCTCACATATTTACCAAAAAAAAAAAAAAAAAAATTCAGTTTAATTAAAAAATATTTAGATTTCCCGGAATGGACCTGAAGTATGATTTTTTTGACAAAAATAAAGATATTCAATTTAAAGAAAAACGTAAATATTGCGCAAATTTTTATTTTCATGCATAAAAAAGAGTTTAGAATATTAATTAGCAATAATAATAATAAAAAAATACATATAGGTCTCCCGAAATCTACATGAGAACCTTATTTATTTATTTATTTTTCAAAATATGCATATTTTTCGATTTTCAACTAATTCTTTAGGTTAATTCAATAATTTTATTTTTAGTCTAGATATCATAGTACAGCGTTTTGAAATATCGGGATTTTATGCAATGGCCTATACTAAACTCAAGTCACTTCCGTCCGACCTTGGAGTTCAAACCAACAAAAACTCTAGGTTTGAGACACGATGGTAAAATTAATGAAAATAATTCAACGTCACAGAGTTCAAGTGATGACAGTGTATTTGATAGTAAATTGCTTTTACCATGAGAAAAGCCAGAAAGAATTCATTCAAACAAAATCTGCCAGATAATCTACTCTCTTTTTCTAGAGCATGTGTCGTAGAGGAATTGTCATTAGAGCAGAAGCTCAATTAGCAAGGCCTCTTTTGCGGGATTAAAATGTTGTAAACCTAGAAAGTCAAGCAGTGTAATAAATATATAGAAGATTTTTCGTGGAAGGGTAAATTACTATCAAGGTTCAACTGTGTTTTACTCTATTTATATAATTGAAAGGATGAAGCAATAAGTATAGAAATCGTGAGCAGTAAATATGATCGCGTAAATAAACGAGAACATGTATCTTTAATGTAAGAACTATATTCAACATATTTTGGACACGCAATTCTAGACAGTGGTTCTAGAAATGCTTGTGTGTTGCTTGTTGGTTCTAGAAATGCTTGTGTGTGCGAGGATATTTTAAACTCCTTTCTATCGCGAGTTCAACTGTTTCAACTATGTGCAATAACTCCTGTTTGCCTAAGCCAGTTATGTTACGTTGCACAAGGCAGACGGGTGAAAACCTGGCCAAAATTCAGAAGTGTATTTTCGAAATCAAATGTTGATAGTAAAGTTTCTATTGAGTTTATAAAAGTATACTTCCTCCGAATTTGGGTTTTATTGACAAATTTTAACTATTTTTAGGTAAAATTACTATTCACATTGCGATATCTGAATTTTCTTCACCTAAAATTACTTTCCAAAATGTATATTTTAATAAAAATTTGTTAAAATTAACGTATTATGTGCATTGATTAAAAATATTTTTATACTTGAAAACATTTCTTATTATATATTTGCAGCAACTTACAAATAATACGCAACGTAATCATTTATAAAAAAATTGCAAATATTGACTTTAAAATCAGATTGTATTGTTACGTGTTCCTTCAAGCTGATTTATATAAAAATTATATCTTTATGTATCACTTAAAAATTCCCAATTGTTTCAAAAATAAAATTTGTAGATAAAATTGATATAATAATATATTTCACACAAAAAACCTCAAATAAGAAAATAAACACGACAATATTTTTTAATGAAAAAAAATCGTATCTCTATAATATGTTTGATGTTATACTTTGGTAAAACTATATTATCAGGTAAAATAGATGTTATAAAAATACTACGTCCACACTTGCTCATAATTGTTTTTGTATAACATAGTATATTTACAATGCACTTATATAATAGAGACATTAATATAGCTTCCCATAAGCATTAAACAAAGCACTTGAAAAAATATTCGGCAAAAATATCTTAAAAATAATGAAATAAACCCCGACTTTATTTTCAGAAGCGAACTGTTAGCAATAAAAGTGGGCCTATTCTGATTCTCACTCATAGCCACTACAACAATAACTGGACCCAAGTCAATATATTACACAATTTGAGGTTCCCTTCACAATGATATTCAATGGATTCCTTCCCATGTACGAATCGGCCTTACCTGGAACTCGGATTCAATCTCAAAATAAATCACCTCTTGCGCCCTTCCTCATGGAGTCATTTATTCTTCTCGTCATAGGATTCCGTGATCTGGTCTGACTCGGTTGGAGATTAGAAACAACAACATAATGAAATTTAAAATCATTTTTTAGTTATAAAGTATTAAGTTGTATTAGCAAATTAGTATATTTTATGTACGATTGTTGGCATATTAAACCATAGATAAGCAATATAAACGCTTGCAATTTTACCATTTTCAAATAATATGCTTTAAATACTTTGGACGCCTTCCACTAAGCCTTGATAATAATGCTGGCTGTATCGGCCAACACTTCTGGAGTTGCTTCTGACCGTATGAATTCGGGTTTCTTTTTACGTTTTGATCCCTCGCTACTTTCCAAAATATATATAGAAACGGTCAACCTAGTCTTCAGTTTAAATATAATGGAAAGTAAACTTTCATTATATTTAAACCTTCATTTAGTCATTCTTTATTACTTTGAAAAACACTTCCAGTTATGTTGCTGGCTTTTCAATTTTTTCTTATGGGATTTAAAAATTATACCAAAATATCTTGAATTCAAGGTAAATATTGATCTGGGTAGTTCGTATTTTTTTTTTTTTTTTTTTTTTTTTTTTTGTATTTTAAGTTCCATATTTTATTTTTTTTAATCTAGTTTTAACACGCATAGAAGCTGGGACTATTTCCTTCTTGTTATAAATTTATAATTTTCTTCTGAACCTTTAAACAAGAAACTATTTTATAAATTTAAAGGATTTCTAGAATTTTATAAACTTGACTTAATTGTAGGTAATGTTTGAAACTTATTGGTATTTAAAAAAAACCTATTTTTTATAGATTTATACGCGGCCTCAAAGGCTGATCAGGCCTACCTTGAGTGTCTGCTGGGAGATCTTTCAGATGGAGAACTTTTTAAGATTAAATTATATATCTTTTAATATGCCAATTTCGATTCAATAACCTACTGCTTTTGTAAATTTTAGTTCCCATATCTTTTGTACAAAAAAAAAAAAAACAAAAAAAAAAAACATGCATTCCCCTTTGTTGATCCTCTGCTGCCTCTGTTAGAAGAAAAAGGTTTTTAGCTAGACCGACATTAACTTATGCTTTGTCTTAGTAATATTGTTCACATCATATTTTCGAGAATTTTGATATATATCTACTCAAGAGTATAGTTATTTTTTTGTCACTAAAAATAAAAAATTTTAAATTTTAAATCCCGTTTCAAAATATTCCTTTCTTCAGTCTAACACGTAGAATTCCAGAAACCTGTGTCTTATATTACGTGTTGGGGATAGCTTCTTCCCCCAAATAACTATTAAAATATAAAATCTTCATGTATTTTTTACTGAAGATTTTAAGAAATGAAATTATAGTTTAAATAAATATTAAAATGCTAGTGCTCAACTTTACATATTTCAATAACTATTAACTTCAAAATAATTTTATTATGTTCATTAAATTTGTTTCCAATGCGCTTAACTAGTTATTTAGATTATATCCTTAATGCAGTTATAAAAGAAGTTATTTGGAATGGATTTACAGTGAAATCAACAAATTTCGGCAAAATGTGTAAACAGTTTCTAATACACAATGAAATCTTCTTTCAAACTATATAAAAAGTTGGATGACCCAAGGTTATTTAACTTTTTTACTAATTTATGTAGAAGGTCCCAAAAAAATCCACTTTTTAAAATGTCATTTCTCACAATTCACAAACGTTCTTCATATAAGACACCTTGACTTTTTTCAGAATTAAAAAAATATATATATTTAGACGGCCCTTACTGAATTTACATAAAAATGGCCAAAATATTTCTTTTTATTTGCTACATGAATTAATTTTAAAATGAACTTTTTTGCAAAGCTTCTTTTATATAGACTCATTTTGTATCAATCACGTTTTTACTCTGGGTAAGTAGAGATATTTCCCTAGTTTTTTTTAATTATATTTGTAGTATCACATTAGACGGCATTCTTGTAATGGAAAAAAGATATAATACATTTGTTACGGTAATCCGACTAAAAACATCTCATAACGGCTGAAACGTATATTGGTAAAAGAAGTTTTAGATGTTAGGTATATGATAACTGTAGTACACAAGATATTTGCTGATAAAAATACAAAATAATTTAACGTATTTATTTTGTCTCGATGTTATCACTAAATAAAAGTAATATGTCAATACCTGCTGAGCATCTTTGACGACAACACAAAATGTAAACAAAAACCGGATGAATTTGAAAAACAAAACAATGCCTAAAAAAACTAGAGGTGTGGAACATCGCACAACTTTCAATTCCACTTAAATACTGACGTGGATTTGTGAAATTTATCATTTTTATATTTTCATCCTTCATTTAGAAAAAATGGCCAGATTGGCATTATTTTTTGTGATAATTCTTGTATGGGTCTCATATATATATATATATATATATATATATATTTAAAAAAAAGCTTAGCTAAAATGATGATTTTGGAGATATACTTTTCGATAATCCTGATATTATCCTTTCTTATAAGTGAAACTGAGAAGAGAAGGAAAAACGATCGTTGATGTTTAAGCAAAGCATTAAAGCATTTTTTCGAGAATTTCGGAGGTGGGGATGTTTAGAACACCTTAAGAGGGGAAAGTTGTGATCACCTGGAATGGAATGTCTTCTGAGAAAGGAACTCAAGAATATGCTGATGATTGAGATTTGCTATTGCCTTTGTGTGAATGCACCAGAACATGTCCGCCACAGTGTCATGAAGATGCTCTTTGGTTTGAAGCTGCCATCTGTCCAGTGGTGTAGTGTAAAATAAAAAGGTGTGGGAACGCTATATCACATAAAGAGAATGATATAAGAATTAAAAAAAAAAAAAAAAAAAAAAAAAATAATAATAATAAACAAAAAAAAAAAACGTTTTATCACTTTTGTTGATAAATCGGTTAGCGTTCCCGTTAAAATTAGAAGAGCAGAAACCTTGTTCAAGAAAAGGGAACAACGAACTGTTTGTGCCAGACCACAATTTTGTTTTTTAAAAAGGGAGATAGTTGGCGTGAACTTGCGTTCGTGAGTTTTAGTCCGTATTCATGACGAACCATATAAATTTAACGTCTGGAATTCATCCTCAAATACAGATCATTCGTCGAAGAAGATAATTGCATGAATTGATATTGGGTGAATGATAGTATTGCATGTGTCAGATTGTTGATGTAATGGTCATGTGTGGGTGCCTCTTTCAAGTGCTTTGAAAATATTTGAACTTGCCTGCTCAGCTCTGAAATAGTGGATAGAAAATGAAATCATAGTTTTGCGTTCAGTTTCCAGTAAAGAAATTAAAAAAAAAAAAAAAATACAAATTTTAAAATTTTTAGGTGAGGGAACGCCGTTCCTCCTAC
Organism: Linyphia triangularis; assembly: GCA_963978545.1. NCBI lineage: Eukaryota > Metazoa > Arthropoda > Arachnida > Araneae > Linyphiidae > Linyphia > Linyphia triangularis. The sequence continues at coordinate 91,707,934 of OZ021731.1, read as the reverse complement.
TAAAAAGGTAAAGGATCGCCGTTCCCACTCGTTCCCGCTCCACTACACCCCTGCATCTGTCCACACACGAACGAACCCATTCTACGATGGGGACGCAATGTTATGAAGATGTCTAGAGCTCAGAAATGATTCTGTTTATATATCATTTGTATCGTAAATTAAAACCTATTAGCCAAGATCTAGAGATTGTCATTCATTACATTACCTGTTATAAAAGAACGGGGAAGCCGCTCGTTCTCACATATGGGAAAGTAATAATGCTCCGTACATGCGCAAAAGTTGTTTACGTTATCGTCTGACAGTAAATATATTTAAATATTACAATGATATTCGAACTGCTTATCGGACAGATGATTGTAACACATAAAAATAATCAGGAAAATAAGGAGGACACATTAAAATAACGTTTGATTTTATTTCGATGTAATAATATCGTTGCCGTTCCAATAATTTCTTTTCAATGTCATTAAATTTATATGAAAGCAACTTTTAATCGAATTTAAAAGTTGTTCGCTACAATCTCCATGTATTAAATCTTCTATGTACCAAATTTCGTACTTCTATGTGCAAAACTGGGAATTTGTAGACCTAATTCTTTACCTGTCAAGTTTATAAATATACATTTTTGTCTGTATCATATTATTAGAAAAGAGTATATAACTAGGGAACATCGCACAACTCTCAATTGCACTATAATATTGGTCATTGCATTAACATTTCATATGATGTCGCTTTTACCGTTTTCATATTTTCACTCATTTAAATAAAAATGGTCATTTTTGATACTAATTTTTACATAGGCTAAAATTCAATTACTGCTGGGCGATGCTGTGTTAGAGGCACTCGTTTTTCAACTTTTTACGCTTTTTTCGCAATTCTACTGGAATTTCACGATTAGAACATCTTAAGAGAACAGAGATATTAATCGCTAGATCCGTTTTTCAGCAAAAAAACACGATTTTTTTCATGATTTCACCCTTATGCACATGCGCTATTTTGACGAAAACCTTAATTCTAGGTCCCATGGCCACCACTAACCAGCGCCCCAAATTGGAACATGGTAGGTCAATTTGTTCGGGATTTATGCTGACCACGTACACACAGACATACAGAGAGACATTTTTTCTAGACACCTTTTTGGAATTCAGGATGTTTCAAAACAAAGAGAAACGCAAAAAAAAAAAATAATCTAATTTTAAGTATCAAAAACATTTCTATTGGCAAAATGTACAGCAAACTTCGTCTCAAAATTTACTTATTATAAATGAACGTTATACTCATATCCACAAGCAAATATCTTTAATTTTTTCTGGTCAAAACAATTTTAATATTTATAATTAAAACTATTTTTTGTCAGCAGTAAAGAGTTTCTACAATGGTCTGTTCAATGCTATTTTAACGCGATTGGATGAAAGCAAGTTGGTTTATTAGTATTCCGTAAAAGTTACCTTTTAGTGACAGTTACAGCCCCAAAATTTGATAGAATACATGTAGTCGAAATCGAACCTATTTGCCAAGTTTCAGCCGGATTGGATGACAGCAAGGGGATTAATTAGGCCACCGACAAACCCACAAAATCGAAGTTGGTTTAAATTATTTAAAAACGAAATAAACCAAGGAATATTAAAGTATGGCGTGAAAAATAATTTTAAGTAAGGAAATTCAAAATAAAGAGTTGGAAAAATGATTAAAAAAAAAAAAAAAAAAATGATAAGAATCAATAAGTCAACTATGTTCGATAAGTTCAGTTCTGTACATGGAAAAACATATTTCGAACAATTATCTTTCATTATAAATTTACTTGCCAAATCTATTGTTCTTAAGGTTCCCATTCTTCTTTGTTTGGAAAAAACACGTCAAAAACTCGTTATTCTCCGTTAATTAAATGTAATGAAACCAATCGTAAAGCAGAGATTTGGGGCTTTAATTAACACTTGAAGGAACTTTTGAATGTTAAGATTTTCTTTTGGAAGTAATAATAATTCTGAATTCAATGTATTTTATGTGAGGCGTATTATGTGGAATAAGTTATTGGCAATAATGTTTAGTAAGTATTTGATTAGATTTACTTTGGATTTTTAGCAAACTAAAATGAATATATAGATGTTTGTATTGGATTGGCATTATTTAAAAAAAAAAATTTGGTAATACATTTTTTGTATTTTTTCTTCTTTGAATTTAGTTGATTTAATAAAATGTATCAGAATGTGAATTTATTGTTAAATGCATGTTTTTCAAAATGTAGATGTGCGTATGAAATGGAACTTTTAAGTGTGATCCTTTTGGAATGAAATACAATTCAAGAGATTTCTCACTTAATGTAACATTAATTATAACATTAATTTATAACATTGAATGAAAACAATTTCGATCCTCTTTGTAGCTTTTATGCAACTCCCCCAACGAAACGCGTTTTAAGAGGCTCAATCATTTTGACATTGAATCCCTTCGTGAAATGACATTCATTTAATGTATTCAAACAATCTGCCTGTTTGATCTGCTACTTAAAATTGGTGTAGAGCTCATTGTACCTATGACGAACAGAATGTTTAACTTTTAGTTAGTTCTTTTTAATTATTTAATAAATATTTTACAAAACGATTTCTAATAAGGCTACAACTCTGAAATTTTCAAAATTAGTAGTTTTAGCCTTCCAATTGGACTTTTGAAAAACAGAATTTTAAATTTTTATTTAGTTCTTTTTTAATTAATTCTTTTAATTAACTAACAAATATTTTACAAAACGATTTCTACTTGGGCTACAGTTCTGAAATTTTCCAACACAAGTAGTTTTGACATTCTTATTTGACTATTGACAAAAAGAATTTTAAAATTTTAATTTGTTTTTTGATTAATTTTTAAATTAAAATTTTTACAAAAAACGACTTTTAAAAGACCTAGAGCTCTGAAAATTCCACGTAAGTAGTTTTGGCCTTCTAATTTTGCTTTCCACAAACACGTGTTAAAATAATCTTAAAGGGGTGTTGTATTATTGTATTAATTCTACTTCGTTGGTCGTGGAAAAACCACAATGTGGAAAAGATGGAACGCATTTTCTGATGTAACAGAACTCATTTCCACTCATTCCAAAATCTATCTTTGATCTTCTGCAGCGTCTCTTTATTCTTTAACCAGCAATTTGGAGTGTAAATGAAGCTCGGAAAGAAACTTCCTTAATCCGAACCAACAGCCGCTGCACTTGTGGATCTAAGATCAGGCAATCAAAGTTTGCTTTGATAAGTCACTTAGTTTGACCCTCGTTACAAGATTGTGGGTGGACGACAGTTGCGTTCCAAGATGGTCATCCCTTCCGGAAGTTTCTCAAGCACTACAAGACTTTTTGACCTGTAAATGCAAAACCGGCTTCCAAAAGCTTTGTCAATTCAAGAGAATCAATATGAACTGCACTCTTATGTGAAGGGAGAATGCTCTCAATAAGAGCAAAACATGCGTAGTAGAATTTTTTATTTCTTCATGTTTCCAAATATGAGTAATGCAATTTTGAATAGTCTTTTATCCGAAAATGTTCGTTAAATTTTTTAAGTCAGCCCCCAATTGTAGAATTTAAATCTCTTTACTAATCATGCAAATGGGCGGTTCTGAAATTAAAGGGAATTTTAGGAGGTAAAAAAACATAAAAATAAAAAATAAATAACAAAATTGAAATTTTACCCTTCGAATTTTATTAATAAAACTAATACATTTACCACTTCAAAGAAAAGTCAAGTAAAATTTATTTTCTAAAAATAATAGGTTAAAATAAATGGATTTCCATGCTTAAATCTTAACTTAAAATACTGAGGATACACTGGCTTTGCTTTTAGAGAAGAAAAAATTGGCTATTTGATAAAAGGTCAAAAGTATGTTTAACACTATAAGGTGTAACATTACTGAACATATAAGTTGCAGGAAAAAAAGAACTCACCAGATTTTTGAGATAGTAGGGTGGTTCAAAAATAAATAGGGAAAAGAAATTCATATAGACCAGAACACCCCCTCATCTACCCATACAAATGTCTGGCCAAAATTTCACAATCCTACTCCAATTAAAAGATGACGCTCAATGAACAGTAAAATTTCGTATTTTGTACGGTTTTGGGTATTTGTAGTGGATTTGGTAATAAGTATAATTGAAAGCAATTTTTTTAAAGAAAGTTTTTATTTGTACCATGATTAAAAAATAATGTTAAATAAGTTAGTAAAAGTTTATGAAATAATTAAACACTAGAGGACTCCGTCCCTGCTCACAAACGCTCGTTAATACCCCGTGCTACTCCATTATCTTTTGAAATTCTGATAAAATTGCAACTATGAATTAGGCGGTATAAAATCCTGAAAAGCATTCAAAATAAGCTATTATTACACCTAAATACGAAACGACTAATTAGTGCGTGTTATGTAGATCAATAGTGTTGTTAATTTCATCATTTAACCAAGATTTACACACTTGGCTAAATTTTTTGTAAGCCGAAAATGGTCGATCGGAAATTATCTAAATACCATAATATCTTTTCAAATCCTAAAATTCTCACTCAATTAAGAGTGGATTAGCGAGTATAAATAGTGTCTAAGGTTTCAGCTCTATTCAAGGTTTCTAAATGTACAGCTGTACTTAATGAACATTTTCAAACGACACTCAATTTCCTACCAAGAACAACATCTAATTGAAATCAATTGAATGAATAGTTAATAACATCTAAAAAATATGGATTAGGTATGCAAATTGTAAACAACATAAATCCTGTAGATTTTGCCATTCAGATTATCGAAACCCACTGTCATAGTAGAGACATGTCGATAACGTAATATTAAAAAATTACCATATTAAGAGTTCTTTTTGTTAGTAAAAATTAAATATCAAGAGTTCTTTTTGCCACAAATTCTCCAAGACTGGCATTATCTTTCAACATTTTTAATAGCTCGCACCCTTTTATATTTCTGGATTCTTTTGAGTTATTCATATCTGCAATACTTTTTTCTTTTGCTGTAATTCTATGTGAAAATATGGCCTAACATACCAATTCATTTGAAAGATACCATATAAGCTTTTTCAAAACTTTTCCAGCTGCAATTCCAATTTTAGAATCAATTATCTTATACTTTTTAACGTTTTTCTACAAGTTCAGGTCAACACCAGTAGCTTCAGAAGCAAGTGGGGCTTCTATCCACGTCTTTACTGTACAAAAAAGCATTAAGCTGTACAAATCGCTGAAGGTGCTTTTCTTCTCTCTATTAGTTATATGGAAAACCTCTTGTTGATCTCTGAATGGAAAGATTTAAAAATGTATAGAAGTTTAGCCATCAGGTGACGCTCTTCAAAGGATTTTCTCTAGTGGATTGCCCAAAACGATTAATGTCAGATAGATTACTTTTTACTTTCAATTTTTTTTTTGCATTTTTCCACGTTTTGGAACATCCTGATCTCAAAAAAGTGATCTAGAAAAAATGTATGTGCGTACGTAAGTCTCGAACAAATTGACTAACGATGTTAAAATTTGGTGCGCAGGTCGGTGATGGTCCAAGGACCTACCATTAAGGTTATCGTCAAAATCGAGCATGGCCATAAGGTAGCTGGTATTGAAAAAATCATGCTTTTTAATTATTGTTCAAAAACGGTTCTAACGATTTCGATAAAAATTACTGTGCTCTCTTAAGGTGTTCTACACATCCCACCTCCGAAATTTCCGTAAAAATGCTTCAATGGCGAAAAAGTGGAAAAACGAATGCTTTTAATACAAAGTTCTCTTTGCTTGAACATAGCTTATGAATAATCGTTTTTTCTCCTCTTCTCAGTTTCACTTATAAAAAAGGATAATATAAGAATTATCGAAAAGTATATCGTCAAAATTTCCATTTTGGCGAAGTTTTTTTTTTCCATATTACAATTATCACAAAAAATATCGCCAAACTGGTCATTTTTTCTAAACGAATGATGGAAATATAAAAACTGTAAATGACACAAATCCACATAAGTAATATAGTGTTATTGAAAGTTGTGCGATGTTCCACACCCCTAGTTTATAATAATTTCTAATCATCATAGATTTATCCACAGTTGAAAGGATATTTGAAACTCTTTAGGGTCTTCTTTCAGTTCTAAATCCTTTAAATTTATTTGTGTCATTCTTTTTCAAACGGTTTTAAGTCTGTTAAAGAGGGAAACTGCTGGGGAAGCCTAAAGCACAACTTAAATAACTTTGCCAATAGTAGTTATATGACACATGGTGCCGGCCACAATAGTTCACGCCTGATTTTTTTCTTCAAATTAATGCCTTTTACACAACCAATAGTAGCAACTCGTAGTACCAAAACTTTGTCCAAATTTAATTCTCATCTTGCCATTGTCTAGCATAAAAACAGTTTTTTTTTTTTAAATATATATTTTGCTGTTCTTCCACCACTCAACTTTGAGACATTAAGAAGTTTTTCGATACCAACTTCCGAAACATATAAAGGCAAAAGATCAATTTTTTTTAATCCAAAAGATTTTGCCTGACGTTCCAATGAAGGGCTATAGGACAGTCAGATTTGAATTTACCCATTGCTTGAGTAAGCGTATTCTTTTCTAGCCTTTCTTCTTGATTTTTGACACCTCTTTACTACTACTGGGACAATCAAACGAAGTGCTTCACGATCATAATCAGAAGGTGTTTTTGATAGTATGGATGTTGCCAGATACAGTAGATAAGTGTTGCCAAACTATATTGCATGCATTAAAAAACCATAAACCTTTTTTTTTAATGTAGATATGCGTTCTTATTAGCATAAAATTCGAAAATTATGCGAAATTACAAAAAAGAGCAAAAATGAATGGAGCGCCACCTTCTTATAAGAGTAGGAAGCTAAAATTTAAGGAGAATAATACTCTGGATAAATCTAAAAAAATTAGGGGGTATCTTGGTCTGTAGCTGATTTATTTATTATTTTTTTTTTTTAACCTACCTATTTTTTTAACCTACCCAGCTTTTTTACAAACAATATAATACTATGCACATCCAATAACATCACCAGACCAAAATAGTTGACTTGAGCTTCACTTCAGCTCTGGTAAAGAAGACTGTACTGCTACCTACTAGAATTTTATTCAAGTTAAAGATATTCTATGGAGTTTACTCAACACCCGAGGGACAACTTGTGTGCTTAAAATAAAAAAGGCAAAATGAATTAAAATTGATATTTTTTTGTGATTAGTTAATTATTTATATAAGAAACAAATGTTTAACCCAGATTTTTGCACAAATATACTATTAATTAGGTTTATTTCTTCAGTTAACACTAAAAAAACAGAGTGGGGACTAGAGGTCGGAAATATCGATCAAAATAAATATCAATATTATATCGTTGCATAGGGAAAAATATCGATAAAATATCGATATATCGACACATGATTTTTTTATTTTATTTTCAATTTTGCCAGAAATGAAGTTTTTCGGTGCAAATTTCTACTTTTTATGAATTCATTCCAAAATTGTTTTAATAAATAAATTATAAATTTTTTTTAGATAAATAAATTATATTATCAATCATAATAAATAAAATACATTTGGAAGTCAATGCATAAATTCACATTTATTTTTAAAAAAGTTATTTTGAAAAGTAGTTTACCGCATATTTTACTCATAGAGATGTTTTTAATATCTAAAATCAGTTGCCAAATTCCAGGCACAAGTTGGCAACTGAAACGGAGCTGTGTTAATGACTACTAATAAATGATCTTATCTTTCCATTACATTATGTTTTCTTTTTGGTTAGAATGCCATTTTAACTGTCTCTTATCCAAGTCCAAACTTTAGCTTTGAAATTTTTGAAAAGGGAGTAAAGAAAATCGAAAAAAACACATGGAACTATAAAACGATAATCAAAAAACTAAAAATGTTTGAAAATATCGATACATACATGACTTGTATCGATATTTTAAAAAAAATATCGATAAAAATATCTTCGTATCGATATATCACCGACCTCTAGTGGGGACATTCCATAGAGGTTACATTTCCTATACTTTGGATTTAAAAAAAAAAAAAAAAAATTATGTAAAATAAAGACTGAAAACATTAGATGCAAACTTTTTCCTACTTAATAATAATTTCCTCACTTAAAGGAATAAATATTAAGGCAGTAAAAGCACAGGGACTGAAATTTCCTCTTAATTTCAAACTCCTCCAAATATACCTACAAATCGGTTTAAATTACATTTCTTGTAGATTATATTGTATATGCGACGGGAAGTTCATTTGAGAAGACTTTCTTTCTTAATTTCATTCTCTTCTTGCAGAAAATTTTGTTTCAACTCTACCATTAATTTATAAAATCTTCCAACCTTAAATATTTCGCTCATGCCTTAATTGCATTAAGAAAAAGAAGAAAAAAAGGACTCTGAAATTTGCTTACGCGTTGATTTCCGGTCGGAATTTCTGTCAATTCCGGTTTGGAATTTTCATTTTAAATTTAGAATATTCATTCTTATAATTTGATGTATAGAACATGAAAGAAGTATATTAGTTTTTAAATGTGACCCTTTATATGAAGAGGGTTATCGAAATCAACTCTTTTATTTTTAGAATGTGTTTGATATGTGTAGTTCAAGCTGTTGGAGTCGATTAGGGATAGATTTCTGGTCCAAATTTTAACGACTTCCGGTTGAAATTTAATTATTTTTTTTTTAATTATTTAATCCATGCTTAACTATTTATAATATTATACGCATTATGAGAGTTCTTATTTTTAACCGTGAACCTACAATTTACGCTTTATACTGGGGGAAAAAAAAAAACAACGCATATTTTAGGGCCAACTTTGAAGTAGTATAGAACCTCGACTGGAAATGAAATTCGAGTGGCTCCACTTCTTAAAATGATTAAAATGACATAATTTATCGGTGTGCAAAATTATAGACTTGTTTTACGAAGTGGAGTTTTTTCCCGCTCTACTATTACTAAGACTTCCTCTAAAATGAAAAACACAAATCAACAGCTTCTTTCAAAACGGATAATTAAATTAAAAGAACACCTCATAAAACATTCAAAGCAATTCTAATGACTAGTAAAGTTAATTGTAAAACATTGAAACAGCACACGATACAATTATTTCTTCGAGTGGTAACAAACAAAAGTCGTTTTAATCCATAAAACAATGTTCCATGATGAATCCATTTGTTTTAGCACTTCTTTTTTTATTATGTGTTTATTTCACTAAACCATGCTTTATATCTTTTGAACAAAATAATGACTTTGGGGTACAGAGAGGGGTGGGGGGGGAGGGAACCACACATGAGCCGAGAATGATTAATATGCAGCCATCTAAAAAGATGAGTCAAGTAAACAAAAAAAAAATCAATATTTGCGAACTTTAAATTAAAAGAGATGTTTTGCTCGCGGCCTAATTTAAGGAATTCATAAACAACACATAACCCTAAAAATAAATTGACCTCCCTTTTACTTAATGGCGTTAAAAACCACCGAAAAAGATTTTTAGAACTAAGGGAGTTAATTAAAGTTCCCGATATCTTATTTTTGTTGGAGATCGTTATTTTTAAAAATGGCTGACAATGTTCTTTCGTGCAATCAATCATTCTTTTCGGAAGAGAATAAAAATGAAATCACTTTTAACCTTTCGGCGCGGATTTTTACCAGTTAAAATTAATAATCCCCTATTCTTGTTCTTCACCTTTTTTTATTCGTTTTTTGGTGTTTTCGAGGGGGTTTATTAAAAATGATGGCTGATTTGTATAAATATTTCAAAAATGGTCTGTGTTCCGCATTTTCTTTGAATGGTTTTATTATTAATAATCTTATCTAAAAAAATATGGTTCACGTTTTGGGATTTTTTTATTAATTGCATAACCTAAATTTTTAATTTGGAACATGTTGGACACATTTATTACCGGAAAGAACGTTTAAAAAGTTCACATCAATTTTTTCATGGTAACGTTAAACGCTATGCTATTTTTTTTCCTCGTAAATGTGTTTAAGAAACAAGAAAATTAAACTGTTTTTAAACCGAATAATTTTTTGCTTTATTGGCAGCTATTTAGTAATCAAGGAATTTACATAAATAATAAAAAAATTATTGAAAAATGGCATAATAATCGAGGATTGTTGAGATTGACGTAAATAATCGAGGACTGTTAAGAGATGACATAATAATATAAAGGATTATTGAGATGAATCAGCGTTAGCCGCGGGCCTAGACAGATTTTTCTGCGGCACACCACAGAAGATAAACAAAAAATCAAATTTCAAGGTACGGACTTTGTTTTTTTTAACAAAAATGTAATTTATCTGAAATAGTATGTGCTGTGTAGTACATGCTCGAAGAAGGCAAGATGGTTTTCATCAAGAATAAATGCAAGAATAACTTAATTGAATCTCATTTGCACAATTTACTGCAATAAATACTGACATCGACTCTGTCATAAAATAAACTATTCGATTCTCAAAAACGATATCGATTAAAATGGAGGAATCTGGAATACAGTTTAAATAATTTTAGTAAAATTTAATTTAAAAAAAAAAATCAATATTTTTTTCAGTTTAATAATAATTAAAGATATTGGTGTATCCGGCTCGTGAAAATACTCCAACATAAGTGAAACGGCCCGCCTCTAGAAGTTAGTGACGAACGCTGACTTTAAGGACTGTAGAGATTTTCATAAGTAATCGAGGGAATGACTTAAACAATCAAAGACTGTTGAGAAATGACAAAGATAACCAAGGATTTTTGAAGAGTGACAAGATTCAGTAAAATGCTCTTATACCTTGAAATCAAACAACTATGAATACCTTATTAATTAAATTTTGGTTTAATTTTGACTTCATCTCACTAACCACTTATTCAAGTTTTCAAAGTTTTCTTTTTTTTCTTCTTTTTTTGGCCTTGCAATTTGGACAGGAATTTATATTTCATTTTAATATCTAAGAAAAGATATCTTAGAATACGATTTTATACAAACTATTTATTAATAAATAAGTTAAAATATTTTTTTTTTTTTTTTTTTTTTTTTTGAAAGTGCTACTTACTGATGATCCACAAGATTTTTTTTTTAAAAGGGAGGGGGGGGGGGGATAAATTGGCTTACTCGATAACTTGTATTGATAAGATTTAAAGAGGAGAATTTTTAAGAAAGAACATTTATATAACAACTAGCTGAATAACGAGCTACGAAATGTTACAATGTTTTAGCTAGCTGCATGGCATGCTGAATTCCGCGATTGGTGTATAGGTCTCCCAGTTTCTGGAGCTTCGCTCGCAGGAAAGTTCATTGCTACGTAAAACCATGCCTCCTTAAAAAGTTCATTAACACAAAAGCACAGGCTTAATTCACTCGTTATAAGGTTCGTTGTTGTGCAAGCATGGGCTCTCTGAAAAGTTCATTGCTGCTTCAACATAACCTTACTTTTAATACTTGAGCTCTCTTATTCCTCCCTAAACACTATTTGCTACGGAAACCCTTCATATTAGAAGCCCCTCTGTTGCAATAATAATTTGAATATTTTTGTAGTAACAGTTTTAGTTATAAAGTATTGGTCACCGTCGTTGTAAAAAGTGTTCTTTTTAAAAAGTTTTATGACGAATAAACGCTGTTGAGTTTAATTAACCCTGTTTTGTGCTAATTTTAGCTTTATAAAATATAAACTTGTTGAGTCTGAGACTCTAGAGTTCTTATTTGTAAATAAATGCTGTAGCCGTATTAGAAATCGTTTTGTAAAATATTTGTTAATTAATTGAAAAAAAAAAAAATTTGAAATTCTGTTTTTCAAAATAACAGTTAGTAAGTTCAAACTAATTCTGTTGAAAATTTCAAAACTGTGTCTCTATTTGAAGTCACTTTGTAAAACAATTGATTAAAAAAGAACTTATTAAAATTTTAACATTCTGTTTATCATAGATTAAATTAGAAGGCCTAAACTACTTCTGTTGAAAATATCAGAGCTCTACTCCATTTTTAAGTAGCTTTTTATAGACCCACAGACAGACAGCTGGTATTATTGTTATAAAATGCAGGCATGCAAATCAAATGTTAAAATTATCTGCGAAATTTTTAAGTAGAAATAATTTTTTCATATCAGTTTTGACTTACCCGATATCAAACCTACAGTTATTACAAAAGCGGGTTTCCGAAGCATTTGTTTCGGAACATTTATACATGAAATGAGTTATACATGAAAAGAAAGTATCCAAGACTCCATACTGTAGGTGTTCAATTTTAGTGATGATGTCATGGTCTCCACACATTACTTAGATTGATCGCGAATGCACTCGTGATGCAGTCCCGCAACTCATCCAAAGGTAACGGTGGTACACAGTCTTTAACATATCCCCAAACGCTCGCTTCTATAAGTTGCATTTAAGAGGAGTTTACGAACATCAAAAATAAATTTTGAGATTAGTATTGTTAATTAACAATTTTAAATACGACGGTGCAAAAAGTTTTAATCTCGCTAATAGACTGAGAGGTGACTGCAATTTTTGGACCCCATCGAACATCATTCTGAATTTTTTATAGAAATTGGAGAAAAGTGAGTAGATTACGAATTCACTGGTCTCCAGTGGCAAAAATGGCCGAAAGTGGTCAAAAATCGAGTTTTAATAAGTTGAACCAAATCCAATTGCCAAATGCGGCATAACTTTCCAAATAATGAGCATTTTTTTTTTTATTTGGTAACCCTCACTCTTTAATTTTCAATTAAGAAGGTTGCAGACGATTCAGATATCTGGCGACGGTCTACTTGCATCTATTAAAAGGGAGCCAAGTTGGCAATAAACATTACGTCATTGATGACGTAACTAATGTCGCCAATTTGGCTTACTTTTAAAAGATACAAATTTTCCGAGCCAGAGATCAGAAATCGTTTGCGGTTTTTCTCATTGAAATCAAAATGCAATGGGTTGCCAGACGAAAAAGTTTGTTCCCTTTTTGGCAAGTTATGACATATTTGGCAATCGGATTTTAGTTCAACTCATTCCAAGTCGATTTTTGACAAGTTTCGGCCATTTTTGCCAAGGCAGACCAGTGGATTCGTAATCTACACACTTTTCTCCATTTTCTAGATAAAATTCAGAATGATGTTCGAAGGGGTCCAAAAATTGCAGTCGCCTCTCGGACTATAAATTTAAAGTATATTTATTTGTTTAAGATATTTTAAAGAAAAAAAGTGTTGTGCAACAATTTGTATTATCGTTTTCAACTGCCCATATCCCCAAACAGAAATTTTTGAGACGTAAGGAACATTTACTCATTAATGGTAAATGTTTAAAATGTTTAAAATATATGTTTACCAATATATTACACAATTTGGGGGTAGCATTTTGTAATATTTTCGAAATTAAAGATTTTATACAGTTTTATTGCCACTAAAAATAAAAAAAAAATTCTATAGAAATATCAGACCTTTTAATTTGTTTACAGAAACAAATCATTCAAAAATGCTACACTCAAATTGTGTGGTCATTTATCTTGAATAGTTTTTAAGTAAATGTTCCTTACGTCTAAAAATTGCTGTTTGGAGATATGTTAAAAAAAACTTCCAATTTAGCGAGATTAAAACTTTTTGCACCGTTGGATATTTAAAATTGTAAGACGCATTTTTTTTACATTAATAATCTCAAAATTGATTTTTTGATGTTCTTAAACTTCGACTCTCCTTAAAAGTTGGCAAAGGATTAATAGTAAAAACTTGGTTTTATGGGTTAGTTTTTTTAATGCCTTTTTCAGAGACGTCATATCAATCACGCTCAAGTTTTTCAAAAACCTCTCCGCTTCGTAATGTTTATTTTAAACTGCCGTCTTGCTTCAAAATTAACTTACAGTTCTGTTAAAAAAAAAAAAGCATTCCGTTTAAACTAACTTACTGTTATAAAAGACCTGGTAAGTTGTTGAATAAATAATGCTTTGGAAGAAAAGCTCATTTCGCAGTTATTGTTGACTATGGACCAAATTGGATCGTTTGCCATTTTTATACTAATGAAAGGGGAGAAAAGAATAAAAATTGCGAAAATCGTTTTGGAAATTCTAGAACATTTCGATTAGAAAATGGGATTGGGGAAAAGAAGGAAAAGAAAATGATATTTCGATTGAGCTTTGTTGGAATTTAATTATCTACAGATTGTTTGCTGTGTTTTCTTGTGTGCTGCTTTTTCTCTAGTGAAAATAAAAGTATTTATAAATAATTGATAAGTTAAGTAATCTTTTGTAGTAAATATACTCTCTTAATTCAATAGAGAAATTATAAGGTTTTGTATAGAGATTGGTCATTCTACGGAAAATCGGGAATTTGATCGAACAAAAACAAAACATTCTTAAAAAGTTTTGATACTTAATATAAATGAAGCTATGATTAAGAGTAGTACAGTGGTTGATATATATATATATATAAATGATTTTTATAAATAGTATTATAAAAAGTTGTGTTAACGGATTAGACATAAAACCCAGACGACAATTATTTAAGTGGAGTTGGTACCCGGTAATGTTAATTTTATGTAACTTTTTATGTATTTTTTTTGTTTTTTGAGAAAGTAATTGACTTAGAAGCCTAAATTTTGTTCAACGCATTTAGTAGACACTTGTTATTTTACTGAAGTTGGCTTTTTTAAAAATGAATTATCGTGAAAGTCATTTAAATTTGTCAAAAATCACATGTTTTTTTTTGTTTTTTTTTTGTCGTACAAAAAATATTTTTAAAATAACAAAATATTATTTCAGTATATACATAAGATAGTTTGTGCAGTTTCGCAGAAAAAGGTTCATGAACAATGAAAATTGTAGTTTGGAGAGAAACGCATTTTAAAGAAAACTTTACTTACACTAATAGTTACCAATTTTGACTTCAAAAAATTATCAAAAATGCTTCTATTTGAGGTATTATTACAAACGAGGTATCCTTTAAAAGGTGATAATTAAAAATTTTATAAACAATAATAAACTCAATGAATGATTAATAATCTTAATGAAGTTGTATCTAAAATAAAATGTTATAAAATATAAGTAACATTACTTTTACAACTGTTTAAATATTATAAAATAACTTAAAAAAAGACTAAATATAATAATTTTAGCGAGATTTTTTTAAATTCGTAAGATTTTCCGAGACAATATTTTGACTATGTTTATTTCTGAAAATTAGGCTAAATAGAAGAAAATATAACTGGGTGAAGTGTCACCTGATGACGAACAAATCTTATTTTTTTTTTTCAGCTCTAATATTACAAATAATTCATTTTAACACTCGAATACTCAAAAGATCGACCTAAAAAAAGGTATTTTGAAGAAGAAAGTTGTCTTATTTCACCTCTTGATTGAATTCTCATTGAAAAATTGAAAAAAAAAAAAAAAAAAAAAATTGAGAGGTGGGGGGATCCGCCCTAATAGCACACATCCTCCCAGGGAGGTCCCTGGGAAGTCATTCGTAGTCCCGGGGATGACTGGGGACTTCCTAGGGACCTCCCTGGGAGGATGTGTGCTATTAGGGCGGCTTTGAAACAATTATCGTAGACTTGAAACATTCAAACGTAGAATCATATACATTTAAAAAACCAAATTTCCCAAATTCCAACTTCAGAGCATTTTAAAACAAGTATACAAAGCAAAAACAAGTGTCTATAATTTATGTTGTTTATTGTTTTAGCTTTTTAAATAATTTATTATTAATTAATAAAACAAGTTTTAAAACGTCAACGACTGTTCCGCCTCTGTTATGTTGTGACCAGTATTATAGTGTATTTGAAAGTTAACTTTTATTTGCACGGCGATTTAAAATGTCTACTGTTTGTAAAATGCTATCGAATAGCATTAATGTTTTATTTCTTAAGTAGGAGAGTAAACAAACTGAGTGGTTGAATTTGTAAAGAGTATTTTGATGATATTGTTACACAAATTTCTGTACATAATTGTAAATAGAGACTTATTCTTTAAAAGTTCATTTTATTTGTTGACAGTGATAATACAGATACGTAAGATCATAGGTCGTTCGAATTTCGGATGTTATTTTTCTTGTTTTGAGACTGGTGTTTATTGTTCGAAAAAGTTGCGCAAGTCTTCGAGAGAAGAATACATTTTCTCTTTGAAAATTGTATAGAATTGCGATACGACGTAATTTGCAAACGCATTTCAATAGGGGTTTGACACATTGAATTGCTAAATAAGAAATTGCATCTTCGTTTTGACAACAAATGATTAAAAGCTAGTGTTTGTAATATGCTATTGGTCCTCCAGATCTTCTAGCCCAGTGCATTTAGAAACTACTTTCTATAAAACCGACATTTGGTACGATCACTTTATGTAATGACATAAATTAAAAACTCGGGAGTCTAATATATTTGAAATCTTTACCTCAATGCATATGCAGTGGCTCCACCTGGTTTTGAATATTTTCATTTATAATAGATTGACATTAAATGGAAACAATTTCTGTCATTTCATCGAGTAATCATTTTTCTACCTCCTGAGGAAAGTAGTTTCTAAATGAAGCGATCATTACTAGGAATCCCTCTTCTAACTCACTCTTACCCATAAGTCAAAAATAAACTTCAAAAATTAAAAAAAAAAGTGTTTATCCTTTCTATAGATTGCCAACTTTTATGTGCAATTAAAACATTTTTAAATGAATTTGAGCTATTGTTTGATCTCTATAAATTAAACCAATGATTCCAGGCCGTGCACTAACTTTTTTTTTTTAATTTTTGCCCTAAACTCTTAATGCATTGTCGTTGACAACGTGTCTATCTGACAAATTTCAGCTCGATTAAATGATGGCAAGTGGGTTAATTATCCCTTACGCAGGCATGCTAGCCATGGACACAAACAAAGTGAGGAAAACAGATAAAAAAAAATAATAAAAAAAAATAAAATAAAAAACAATTTCTATGAATACAACTTTTTTAGTTTAATCGCAATTATTACAGAAGATACGGAGGAATAATTAGAAACAAACATTCCAAATTCCAATCCTCCTCATTGAATTTGTGTAAATATTACTAAAAATGAATTGAATTCCGTTCGTGGGAGATACAAAAATGTACTTATTGTTTCTTTTTCTATTTTCACATTCTGAGTGTACATTTAATTTGTGTCCATTTTATCATCGTTGTCTTACAATAAGCATTCAATTTTTGTCATCGTTGAATCATCAAAAAATCGGAATTTATTTAAATAAATACAAGAACGAAAGCAAACATTCAATTTCAATGGAGTTTTATAATTTCCCCCGCTGTTTGGCAATAAGAATCATTTTAAAGCCCTTTCAGAGAGAATCTCGCTTCTTTTTGTTTGGAGCAACCTTCTTTTATGAGGGATTCTATTTCTCTTATGAAATGCGAGGAAAATAATTTCACATTTGAGATCAAATTTTAGTACGAATTTGAATAAATAAAATGAATTTCAAAAACACAATCGAGCAAATGCTTCCAAACTGTATTTGGGAAATATTCAAACAGCTGCAGTTCAGCTTGTACTGATGGCAGTTGAGATATGAAACAAAAATATATATTTGTTCGATATAGATAAACAACTGGATATCCGATAGCAATGTAAGGACTTGATAATGATCCAATCACAGTTGACTTCTGTAGTCAGGTGATGCAAAGTTCTAGAGTAGATATTTTTGGCCCATTCTTACTAATTAAGTTTTGCTGTTTACAAGATTTTTTTTTAATTCTCGGCTATTTTTCGTCCACCCAACATTCTGGCTTCATTTTTCCAGCGTTAAGCAGTCGTTATTTATCGATGTTGACAATATGTATCTTTTTGAGATATGGAGTTATTAGAGAACTTTATTTTTTCTTTGTCATAGTGAAATGACGGTCGATTAGATGCTTTAATAGAACTAAATCAGAGCGATTGGATACATGCTTTGTTTTATGAAACTCATCGCACCTCAATGAGCGGCTGTTCGTTCCGGACTTAATCTTTTAGTTCTCGTTTGATTTTGAAAATGCTAACCGAAACTCTGTCCAGTAACTTGTTACTTTGAAGCATCTATTCTTCTATGTGACGTCACAAATATAGTGTTATCAAATAGAACAAGAACGGTTTAAAAAATATATGTACCCCCAAATCCGATAACTGTCTTATTCGTTATGTTACGAAAATAAGTAAATAAAAAATCACATGTCACTAAATTCCTTAGCAAAAAAAAAAAAAAAAATATATCCTGAAAAAAAAATGGGATTTAGTTGTTTATGAATTTGAAATAAAAAGTTTTATTTTCCCCTTTAAAATTATTCAAAAGTTCTATAGAAATATTAAGGGCAGATGAAAGTATATTCGGAAGAAAACGATTAAGTACTCTGTTTCTGATATTATGTTTATACGTGGGTGATTCATTTTCTGCAATTATAATATAAAATAATAATTAAAAAAATAAGTCTTCGATGAATATTTTAATATTTGATATTCCAAATATGCATAATTTTTCTTTCCAGTCAAACTAGTTTTGAACCTGTACCAAAAAAAAACTGCGTTCAAATCGTTCAATCTGCGATATTCTTGGCGATAGTTGTTGCCCATAAAAAGCCAAAAGAATGCAATTGGAGACACATACTTTACGATAATTATAGAATTGTCTTTTCTTGTAAATGGATACAGTCATTGATGGGCAATGCTCAAGGGACTGTGTTGAAGACTTTTGTTTTTTAACTGCTTACGCCTTTATTGTATTTCTTCAGAAATGTCAAAGATGGTAATGTTTACGACTTCTAAAAGTCTCCAGCGATTTGGTTTAAAATAGTTGAGCAGTTTAATGGGCAAAACATACATTTTCACTGGCAGCTTACTTATGCACTTTCTGCGACGAAAACCTTAATGGCAAGTCCCACGGCCACAGTAACTCAAAATGTGAACATCGTAGGTCACTCCTTTTAGGATTTATGCTGACCACAGACAGACAGATGGATGGACACATATGTCATCAAAACCACCAATTTGAACTAGGGACATTTCAAAATGTAGAAATGCAAAAAAAAAAAATCTATTTTTTTATTGACCTAATGTAAAATTTCCTTGCATTACATGTAGGGTATTTGAAAGAAAAACTTAACATGTTCATGACACACATATTTGAAGAGGAAGTCCTAATCATTCCCTTTACTTGACAATCTTCTAGCCCAGTGCATTTAGAAACTACTTTCTAGAAAACATTTTTGACATTTGGTACAAAAAGGATCTCACGTAGCATAAATAAAAAACTCGATATCAGAGTCTAATATATTTCATTTTATACTATTTGAATATCCGTGCTTCGCTACGAAATTTTACCTTATGCATTTTAACAATCAAAAGGCATTCCAAATCTTCGGTGTTCGATCCCGTTTCGACAACTGAAAATCGAACTTTGGTTTCAAATTTTATAATTCTGACTATTAGAAGTAAGATATTCTTAACATATGAACCATTTTGATCGACGCCTTAAAATTAAAGCAATCGGGATCGAAAGAGCTTACTTTTTTTATGCTCTTTAAAATTAGTTAAACGGAATAGCTTAGTTTATTGGCATATGTATCAAATTGCAGAATTGTGTTTGAAAATGGGATCTTCGTATCGAAAGTTTCGATCTCTTTTCGACCCTTTAAAATGATCGTAATTGTTTACTATGCTTGGTATCAAATTTCAGAGTTATTGAAAGTGGGATATTGGCTCGTTTGGATTGTTTTGACCCCTATTAATATTAGTTAATTTGGATCGCTTTCTATTCTTGTTGACGTTCATAATATCAGAGCTGTGTCTATATTGCAAGTGGGTCATTTGGATATTCCACGTTTGATCCCGTTTCGACTCCTTAAAACTGGTTAATCGACATCGGAATAATTTACTTTTTCTATGCTTGCCCTTATTGAATTTTGTACCAATTTTCAGAGTTATGACTGCACTGGAAGTTTTGGAACGTTATGACCCCTTTTCGATCCTTTAAAGTTGGTTAATCGAGATCGGAATAGCTTACTTTTTCTATGTTTGTCTTTTATATTAGTACCAATTTTCAGAGTTATGACTGCACTGGAAGTATAACATTGTAATATTCTTTTTTTGGAACGTTTTGACCCATTTTCGATCCTTTAAAGTTGGTTAATCGAGATCGGAATAGTTTACTTTTTCTATGTTTTATTAGTACCAATTTTTAGAGTTGTAATGAAAGTGTCGAATTTCCCTAACCCCTCTTCCACCCCAAATTTGTATGCCTTCGCGGATGTATACTCAACAATTTCGCCAAGTTTCCTGGTGATCGGATGAATGGTGTAGTATTGCATAAAGGACATTCGTTTTTATTGATTTGAAATCCAATGCCTGTGCCACCTGGTTTTGTCTTTAACTATTTTAATTTTCATTCATACTACGTGGGTATTAAATGAAAATAGTTTCATTAAGTGATTGTACCAAATGTCAAGGAAAAAGTAGTTTGTAAATGTCTAGAAGCGAGTACAGCATTGCGTTCTAAGATCAGACGGCGATGACGTCACCGCACAGAATATAATTGTTTGCGCATAATATAATCGTTTGCTGTTTTACTGTGTGAATGTATTTGGCAACAGAGTTAAAAAACGGAAAACTTCTGTGTTCTATGAAAATTCTTAATAAAAGGTTGTAGCTGTCTATTCTCTGTGAAATATTCATCGTTTAAAGTATTAATACGCAACATATAGGAATTGAACTTTACTTGGACTTAATCTTAAAAAAGAACATTGCAAGATGTTTCTTCACATTATAGGATTTCAAGATGTTTCTTTTCACTGTGCGACGCAACTCCGATTTCAGCATTCTTAATGCATGTTCCAGCAATGCTGCAAACGAATGAGATGAGTTTTCACATTTTCTCTTCTTTTCTGCATCGCAAGAAACAGGATATTTTTAGCAAACTCTTTTAGGGACTTTCGTATTTTCTTCCAGGATATAGAAGTTTCAAAAGGACCCAGCTCTATTTAATACAAAGGGCTGTAGCTTAATGATAAACCCAATTTAAATAAATTAAATTGAAAGAATTGATTTTTTTTTATCAAACTGCTTAATTAACAAACAATTTAAATTACGCCATACAATTTCCTATCCTATAAATAACTTTTTAAGGCGTCTATTGGTACTTGATATCAATTTATCCATGTTGACGGGTGTTATGGTATTTTAAATAGAGATATTCATTCTAAGGCGACAATTATGGCCACCTCATCTCAAAAAGTATATTAATTTGTTGGAAAATGTTCATCGTAGAGCAACAAAAATGATACAGGGAAATCCGACATTAAATTATGGAGGAAGAAAGAGGGGATTTGATTCAGTTGTTTCAATTTATCAAAAAAATAGAATTTCGTGCGTTTAGAGTTTAGGTCATGCATACAAGCTATTTAAATCACATTTTAACTTGGAGAATGAGGAACATTATTTCTACATTATTGTAATTGATAAATGGGACAATCTGCTGAACCACAGTGTAAATTGTTCCGGAGTCAACAGTTATAAAAGGGATATCTACTGGGGGATCGTTCAGAAAAGTTAAATTGGATCTACCTTGATGGGTCTTGTGCTTGTAGTGGGTCAACATTTTTGTAACTGTAACTTCTCTCTACTCACGGAAAGAGAATGCTTAGCTGTCATGCAAGAGGTTTCGGTATCAAACCTCGCCTGCTTTGTCTATTTTCAAAGTTAATCACTGATCGTAACAAAAAAAATATCATGCCAGTAGTCAAACTGTCTGGAGAGAGTTGTCCGAGAAGTTTTTTCTATTAGAGACTAAAATACGGGTAAATTTCCCATTGAAAGACCTCCCGGAAATCCTTCTTCTATCAACACACATTTTGCGTATCAGAGAACTTTTTAAATCTTTTATATTAAGAAGAAGTCCTCACTACGTTACAAGCTTCTATCCCACTGCATTTAGAAGCTACTTTGTATAATAGGGGGACTTGGAAAAAAAACAACATTATTTTTTAAACGCATGAGGTGAAAACAGTTGTTAAAAAAGTGAGATTGGTAAGAAAAAATGTAAAAAAAAATTGTTGAAAAAAATAAATAATATTTCCCGATCGAGCATTCACCTCAAAATTTGGTGAAAATACAAAAAATAACTATTTTTCCTACATTTTTTTAAATTTCTATACTTGAAAAGCAGTTTGAAATATGCAGTGAAAGGATGGTATAACACAGGAAAACACTATTCTATGCATTTTTAAAACATATTATTAATTAAAAATATTCAAAAATACATTGTTTTGTTAAAAACTTGATTTTTCCATAAAATGGATACTAACTTTATTTCTTACAAATTTTTGTTAAAATTGTTTTATTTACTTCAAGCATTCACTTCAAAGTTTTGAATAAATACAAAAAAAATATTTTTTCCATCAGTTTTCAGAATACACCACTAGATTATTGAGGCACATTAGTTAGTATTGGGTGGAATGAAGTAGATAGAACTTGGAAAAAAATCAAATTAGTAATTATTCAATAATAATAGTTCACGCATAACCTTTGAAACATTGATAAAAACTGTGTTTTGGCGTGTTTCAATTTGGGTGACCTTTCTCGTGGTGCCTTCTCTTTCTTTGAAGCTCATAGACTTACTTGCTTATTCATTGGATCATAGAGCACATGGATTTGAATGGAACTGCCATTAATACTGGCTGAAAATAATCTGATAGATCAAATTGCACGTTGGGAAACCACTACAGTGGGATATATGCCTCCTATACTTCAATGAATTACCATTCAATTACCATCTTTCAGTGCGAACATAGATAAAAAATTGAAGATCTGAGAAAAATTTCCCCTGGCTGATTTTTTACATGTTGAATGTTACAAGATGAAAGAACTGAGCTTGATCAGTCATATCTTCTTGATATTTTTACATTAAATAAGTCGATTTTCTGAAGGACCTAAGATCATATATGAAGCAATTCGATAGTCTCTATACCGCCCTGAGTATTTACTGAAACCAACTCGGTCACTGAACGAAATGCTTCCTTCCCTCATTCAAAAAATTTGATTTCGGCAATGATTTTCTCGAAATCTCTCCTAGAGAAAGACAATCAAGCATTTCAAGGTAACCAAACTTAACTTTATTGCCACTGATTACGTGGGCATAATTAATTGGAATGCTTGTAATAGAACTGGGAAGCAACAAATGAACATTTGTTAGTAAAGACTTGTGCATCCGAGGTATTGGAGGAAGCAGGGGAAGACTGGAAGATTGGCTAATTCTGGTCGAGCATAGTTCCAAAATACACTATTTTTTAACAAACAAACAAGTCAAAACTGCGACATAGTTTTGTTTCTCATAAATACAATATCCCAAGTTTAAAACTGTGCATCGGCGTATCAAAACATCTTCTATATATTATCCAGAATTGGGCGAGATTGGCTAATATTGTTTCCAACGACCTATTCAAAACGTTCCACATCGGGATTGGCCTATGTCTGGCAAAATTGGCCAGCGTTTCTATGCTACTAAGGACCCACTGAAATCAGACTTCAACTCGTTTCCTTGTCACTCACAAGTTCTTCAGCGCTTGTGAAGAGAGATAAGACAAAAAGTGGATGGCGCTGACTCCAAAGACGTTAGGACAACACCTTTTTTAAAATCCATAATGCCCGACTTTTCTACAAAAGTTTCCTTCAAAGTGCATCACTGGGATAGAAAGCTCGAGAAAAAAGTGAACCAAATGAATAAAACCATGTTTAAAAAATAAAAAAAAAAAATGTAAGAAATAACGTTAGTACCTATTTTATAGAAAAATTATTATTTTTTTACAAAAAAATATTACTTTTGAGTATTTTTAATCATTAATATATGTTTTAAAAATGAATAGAATAGTGTTTTTCTGTGTTATACTACCCTTTCACTACACATTGCAAACAATTGCCGTTCAAATATGTAACGTTTAGAAATTTTAAATATTTAGGAAAAATAGTATTTTTTGCATTTTCTCCAAACTTTGATGCGAATGACCGATCGGAAGATATATATATATATTTTCCAGTTTTTCTTATCAAGATATGTAACAACTTTTTTCACCTCATGCGTTTCAAAATTTTTTTTTTTTCGAACCACCCTATTGTACAACCACCTTGACATTTGGGGAGTAGGTACGAAAAAGATCACCAAATGAAATGACTGTTTTCATTTAATGCCTGTCTATTATAAATGAAAACAGAAAAAAACCCAAAAAAAAAACCAGGTGGAGCCACTGCAAATGCATAAGGATTTCAAACATAAAATAAAATATATTAGACGCTATTTTTAAGTTTTTAATTGATGTAATTTCATAAAGTAATCGTAATGTCGTGGAGGTTACATAAAAAGTAGTTTCACTGGGCCATTGCAAGTAGAGGGAAGGATTTCCTCTTGGGAATTGTGTTGTTTGCGGAGGGGTTAAGAATCACACTTGTTGTATCCAATCTAGTTGAAAACAGCAGACACCATAGACTTATTGCTATCGATAGACTGCGCGTTCCCACTTCAATCATACAACGAGAATGAAACCAAAATGAATCACAAAATTCATCTATCAGTCACGTGGTTTTTAATTTGGCTACGTCGTAAAATTAATCCTTTATCTAATAATCTTATTATCCTTTATCGCCTGAGTTAGGCCTCTCAGGCGATGAGGCCGCCTGAGAAACCCGCCAAATCTGCAACCCTGCACCCAAAAAATCCCTACTCATGTGATTCATTTTGGTTTCATTCTCGTTGTATAATTGAAGTGGGAACGCGCAGTCTATTGATAATAATAAGTCTATGGCAGACTCACTTGTTGTCGATGGAAAAGTATTCCATCAAGTTTTTCTTTTAGGGGGGGGGGGGGGTAAGCTACTGAATCAATGGTCTTGCTCGTAGTGGTCAAACATTATGAAATAGTGATGTGAGCTCAAAATTGCTTCCATAAATTTTTATTTTAGGATCTATATTAAAAACTTTGTTTATGCGTTAATGTATTTATCTTGCATATCTATCAATGTTCTTCAAAAGTCAAAAACTTAAAACAAGCCAAGGTTTTCAAAGTAAGTAACCGCAGTGTTGGCATTGATTGCAGTTTTTCACATCGGCTCAACTATTTTTTTTTTAAAGTTAAATTCTATTCTAATTTTATTCATTTCCGTGGTCTTTTAAGCGCACCCGCGATTAATTCAATCAGCTTTAAAGCTTAACAGAACACCTCACACATTAAAAAAAGCAATCCTAATATTGAAGGGGAAAAAAACAAATGAAATTCCACAATAGTTAACCACGAACAAAGTGTCTATCATCACAGGTATAGATCCCGCCACGTTGTCCAGCGTTGTTTGTTGTCAAGGGAACAACCACATTTTCCACGGGGAATTCCAGGGGAAAGAAATTAACATCCTAAAAGGTTTTTGGTCTGTCTACAAACTTAGCTCATTAGATGGCGTTATCAAAATATCGCATGTGTTCCTTCCATCTGAAATTCTAGTAGAACTACAGGACATTTCTTTTGAAAGCGGGCTTTTGAACTACTAAGAATCCGAAATTGGTCTCTCTCATCCTGGGATAAAGTTTGGACCCCTTCTAAAGGATGACTTGCGCTATCAGACGATGACTATACTAAGAGAGATTGAGTACCAATCAGCAGTGGACTAACAACACAGAACCAGAAATGAATTCTTATTGGCCCAAAGATTGGTTAAGTTTCTTTCTATCTGATAACATTAGGATATCACGTGATAAACATTCTAATAGAATGTGGAGCATCGTACAACTTTCAATTATGCACTATCAGTCGCTGCCTTTTATTTATGTTAGAAAAAGGTTTCAAGATACCACATTCAGTTCTCAATTAACAGCCACTTTACTTTATTTTTCGAAAAAAAGAAAAAAAAAAAAACCTTTCCCCATACAATCCAAATACATTTCATTGCTTATTTTTTAAATTAAAATACTCTCTCGTGCAACAACGTTTACAAAATTATAAAAGCCGTTTGTTATCCCGTGGCTGGAATCTAGTATAATAAACAAATGCAACCGCATTATTAATTCAGAAACCTTACACACTAATATTGGTCATTGCATTAAAATTTATGGATTTGTTTACCGTTTTCATATTTTCAATCATTTAATTGCTGAAAAACATGATTTTTTCATTATTTTTCTTAATTTCAACCTACGTGCATGTCCTATTTTGACGAAAACCTTAATCGTAGGTCCCATGACCACCACTAACCCCCACACCAAATTAGAACATCGTAGGTCAATTTGTTTGCGAGTTATGCTGACCGCACAGATACACATTTTTTCTAGACTACTTTTTGGAAATCAGGTTGTTCCAAAACTTGGAAAATGCAAAAAAATATCTATTTTTTTTTTACCTAATGCAATACTTTCATTACCATATGTATACGTAAGAGCAATTGAAAGTAAAAAATTAATCATTTGGTTAAAACGGAATACATTCAAATTTAAAATATTCAAATCGTCAACAAAATTACAAACAAAATCTCTATACCAACGACAACGAATCCAAAATTTTAAGTCTATGCATTTCATCTTACAAACGTTTAATTAATTAAAATTAAACATATTTCTAAATGCTTATAAGCACGAGGAATATTACAAACAAAATCGATACATCTACGACAATAAATCTAACATTTCGAATTAATACATTTAATTAATTAAATGAAACTCACGTTTATTCAAATGTTAAGTGCTTTATAAGAAAAAATTGCATTACAAACAAAATTGCTAAATCTACGGTAGTAAATTTAAAATGTTTGCAACACTTAAACAATGAATGTTTTTAAGTACAATACCGATTATCATAACGCCAATCAAACGATACCATTTCAGTCAGAAAAATCAAAAAATTCGACTCTTTCTAAACTTTAAGGTAGTGTTACTTTAAAAAAGGTGTGTACAAAATATATATTGTTTTGTTTTAATACCACCATTTTTTTTTATTTCATATTAACTGAATACCCGTGCTTCGCTACGAAATTTTAACATATGCAATATTTTAGCTAGCTGTGAGGCCTCGTGTTGCGGAAATTTGTCATTTGTGTATAGGTCCCAGCTTTTGGCGTTTCGCTCACAGGAAGGTTCATCGCTACGCAAAATCGAGCTCGCTTTGTTCGCTGAAAAGTTCATTAACACGTACACACAGGCTTACTTCACTCGTTGAAAGGTTCATTGTTATGCAAGCATAGGCTTGCTTCGTTCGCTGAAAGGTTCATTGCTGCGTAAGCATAAGCTCGCTTCACTCACTAAAATATAATTGCTACGTAAATCCTTAATATTGGAAACCTCTCAATTGTCGAGAAAAAAAATCCCCTTTAATACAATAATACAACACGCCTTTAAGATTATTTTAACACGCGTTTGTGGAAAGCCAAATTAGAGGCCAAAACTACTTATATTGACTCTTTCAGAGCTCTAGACCTATCAGAAGTCGCTTTCTGTGAAAAAATTAAATAAAAAAATAAATTTAAAAAATATTCTTTTTGTCAGTCCAATTAGCAGGCCAAAACTACTTGTGTTGAAAATTTCCGAACTGTAACTCAATTACAACTCGTTTTGTAAAATATTTGTTAATTAATTAAAAAAATAAAAAAAAAAATTCAAAATTCTGTTTTTCAAAAATCCAATTGGAAGACCACAGCTACTTATGTTGAAAATTTCAAAGCTGTGGCCCTATTTGCAATCGTTTTGTAAAATAAATATTAATTAATTAAAAAAAAATAATAATAATGAACTAAAAAAAATTTAAAATTCTGTTTTTCTAAAGTCCAATTAGAAGGCAAAAACTATTTGTGTTGAAAATTTCATTGCTGTGACGAAGTAGACGTTTTGTAAAATGTTTATTAATTACTTAAAAAAGAACAAAATAAAAATTTTGAATTCTGTTTTTTAAAAGTCTAATTAAAAGGCCAAAACTACTTATGTTGAAAATTTCAGAGCTGTAGCCCTATTAGAAATCGTTTTGTAAAATATTGTTGTGAATTTTCCCCAGATGCAATGATGGCGCAGTTTTTACTGGATAAAAATATGTATTCTCTCTTCAAGAGCTCACAAAAGTTATTCGAAGAACAGTGCAATCACTATCAAGCTCCTATGAAAACAACTCCGAATTCAGCGATAATTCAAGTCAGTCACACTCAAAGCGTTCAGTTTTCATCGAGTTCCTAAGTCAAACTGTCCCGATTTTAGCTGCGGTCGAATTTATAGAGGTGCATGAGAACCTTCTCGAAATATTCAGCCAATTCGTTAAAAAAAAGAAACATCTCGAAATTTCCCGATTACTTTAGGGGTTGCCACCTTTTTCTAACCTGTATTTTCGTAGTTAATAAATAAAATAAAATAAATTACAGTAGAATTTTAAAGTAATACGTCACTATTTACAACTATATACAGACAATTTGTGCAACATTATTTATTAATTAAAAAAGAACTAAAAAATTTGAAATTCTGTTTCTCAAAAGTCCAATTAGAAGGCCAAAATTACTTATGTTGAAAATTTTAGAGCAGTAGCCTTATTAGAAATCGATTTGTAATATATATATTAATTAATTAAGAAAATTAATTAAAAATTAACTAATTAAAATTTCAACATTCTGTTTTTCAAAAGTCCAATCAGAAGGCAAAACTACATAAGTTGAAAATTTCAGAACTGTATCTCTGTTTGAAGTCGATTTGTAAAAAAAAAAACTAATTAAAAAATAACTAATTCAAATTTAAAATTTTTTTTTGACAAGTATACAATTAGAAGGCCAAAACTACTTATGCTGAAATTTTCAGAGCTCTACAAATCAATTTTTTTTTTTTTTTTTTTTTTTTTGCACAGCCTGGTTTAAACTAGGGGTGTGGAACATCGAACAACTTTCAATTACACAATAGAATATAGATCATTGCAGCAAAATTTTGACATGGTGTTACCATTTTTTTTTATTTTCACTCAAGTCAATAAAAATGGGGCCGGTCCAGTTTAGCGATATTTTTTACTTGAACAAAAAGAGAAAAAAAAAAAAAAAAAACACGCCAAAATTGAGAATTTATTCGATAAACATTGTGTGTTTGATGCGCAAAAGCACTCCCCCAGTTTCACTCATAAGAAAGGATAATATAAAGATTATTGCAAAGTATATCGCCAAAATCAGCTGTTTGGCGATTTTTAAATTTTTTTTTTCTTAAAAGAAAGACCTATACGAGAATTATCGCAAAAAATATCGCCAAACTGGTCATTTTTTCTTAATGAATGATAAAAAATCATCATTTTTTTAAAAAAGATAAATGACACAAATCTACGTTAGTTTCATATTGTAATTGCAAGTTGTGCGACGTTCCACACCCCTTTTATATATACCCGTTTTTATATTTTCATCATTCACTGAGAATAAATGGCTAATTTGGTGATAATTTTTTGCAATAATTCTTATATGCGTCTTAAAAAAAAACAACACTTCACCAAAATGGGGATTTTGGCGATATTTATTTCGATAATTCTTTTATTATCCTTTATTCTAAGTGAAACTTCGGAGAGTAGAAAAACGATCGTCGATGAGCTATGCTCAAGGAAAAAGAACTCTGTGTTGAAGGCATTGGTTGTTCACCTTTTTACGCCATTAAAGCATTGTTACGAGAATTGTGGAGGTGGGGATGTTTAGAACACCTTAAATTTTGATTAAAATCGTTAGTGCCGTCTTTTAGCAATCATTGAAAAACATGATTTTTTCAATGGCAGCTACCTTATGAGCATGGACGATTTTGACGGAAAACTTAATGGTAGGTCCTTGTGCCATCACCAACCCTCGAAGGTCAATTTGTTCGGGAGTGATGCTAGAAAAAATGTCTGTATGTGTACACATACATTTTTTTAGATCATTTTTTTTTTTTTAGATCAGGATCCGAAACGTGAAGAAATGCAAAAATATCACATTTTTTTTTTACCTAATACTATACTTTCATTATATGATCTGTTAGGGATCGGCACCTCCAGGTTTCCTACGAAAAAATTAACAATTTATCATCAAAACCCGTAAAATATAAGAAAATATATTTTTAAATAGCTTCTATTTTCATAATCGTTAATTACAAACGCTTAACATGACGATAAATTTGAACTTGTTCTTAGAGGGATTCCCTCATATTCGGCGCATCTTCCAGTGAGGTGAAGAAGTTGGAGTGCGTGAATATAATAAAAAGTAAAGTCAACTAACATATAAAAATCTAGAGTCATGCTTGAAACTTAAAATAACAAGGCCAGATACTTTCAAAATGTATGCAAAGGCTCCCATTGATGTAACTATCTATATTTGTGTTTTTTAATCAAATATATCTAATATTGCAGCGAAAATTTTTAGTGGCTCTTCAAAAACTGTGAAATTTTGTTACTTTTGGCGTTTCGTTGCATGTAAAAGTTAATTTGGGGTGTGGAACATAACTTTCACTATATTACTGATGTGTTTCCATCATTCTTTAATGGCCAGATAATTCTTATGAGACTCTGCCCAAAATGGGGATTTTGGCGATATACTTTTAGATTGTATTATCCTTTATTCTAAGGAGAGAAGAAAAAACGATCGTTGATGAGGTCAATGAAAGAGAACTCTGGCATTCTTTTTTCAACTTTTCAAGCCATTAAAGCATTTTTACGGGAATTTCAGAGGTGGGGTCGCTATTTACAATTAAATTGCGTCTTTTCGACCATGATTAAAATGTGTCGATGTTTAACTGCGCTCGTATATTAAAACAAGTTTACTTTGAGGTTACCAATCGAGTTGAATCGATGAAAAGGCATTCTATCAAATTTGTTTTCGGGAGTTAGTCAATCACCCCGTAGACATAATGAAATAACGATCTAAGCTCAAAATTGCTTCCATAAATTGTTAGTTTAGTAAAAACTTTGTTTTAATATAAATCCTAATTTTATTTCCTGTTTCTTGGAAACCCGCGATAAATATCTCATCTTTCAGCAATTTGATCACAACATGTGCCTTTAAAACCCATTCGGACCAAAAGGGGAATTTCTTTTTATTAACTTCGATATCGTGTGTATGTTTGTCGATTGCGGGCAAATTCGCCTAATTCTCTTGCTGTCATCAAATCGGTCTGAAACTTGGTAGATAAAATCGATGTCGATGACAAAATGCATTCTATCAAATTTTGGGGGGCTATCACTGTCACACATTGTTTACAGAATAAATCAACTTACCGTCATCCAATCGTGCTGAAATAACCTATCATGAAGAAACACTTTCTTGTTACCAAAATTGCTCTAGTACATAAATAATAAAATTGTTTTAATGAGAAAAAATGAACGGTATTTGAATGTAAGTGCATGAATTCACATTCAATGAATACATTTTGTAAAGTAGTTTATCCCATATTTTGCTGATAGAGATGGCATCTAATTTTAAATATTAAAACTAAGCTGGCAAAAGAAACGGCGCTATGTTACTGAACATAAAAATTGGCGAAGCATAAAAATGATTTATACTAAAATGTTTGTTTTAGTGGTTTATATTATTAATAGCCAATCACAATAGGTGTTTCTAGCAAAGAAATATATGAGTGTGCTGTCGTCACGCATAACCACCATTCTAAACAAGCTGAAAACGCTTCATCAAAACACAATTTCCCTTATTAACTAAATCAAAGTTCCTTCATCAACCTCTGAAATATCTGACATTTTTCCACGTCACGTTCAACGTGATCAAACATTCTTGGTGCCTGAAAGTAGCCGAAGAGAGTACACATACGGGACGTGATTAAATTAATGAAAGGAACTTCTTTTTTTTAAATCAGCGAAATGCTTCGACAGAAAATGACGTTAACTTTCAAAGTAAACAGGGAAAGATTTGGAGAGCTTGATGGGAATCGACAGAAAACTGGGGAAAAAACACGATTCTTCTGAGATCGAGTGTTTGTCTCGAGTTGTTTATGAAAGTATGTTAATTGTGCTGCATTTAACGTAGTTATTTTTATTTAACGGAGGACAAAGTCTGCTTAATTTTAGAATTGAGGTTTCTGAGTGTTAAAGTCTGTAAAGTTGAGGAATTTTAAAGTAAAAGATTCTGACTGGTTATTAAAAATGACGAATTTGAGAGTAAAAGAATCTGTATAAATTTAAAATTGAGGAATTTGAGAGTAAAATAGTCTGTTTATTATTAGAATTGAGGATTTGTGTTAAAGAGTAAGTATAATTTTAAATTGAGGAAATTATGTTAAAGAATACGTATGTTTTTAAAATTGAGGAATTTGTTTTAAGGAATATGTATATTTTTTAAATTGAGGAATTTGTGTTAAAGAATGTGTATATTTTTAAAATTGAGGAATTTGAGAGTAAATTAGTCTGTTTATTATTAAATTTGAGCAAATTGTATTAAAGAATCTGTACATTTTTAAAATCTAGAAAATTGAGAGTAAAGGAGTGTTTATTATTAAAATTGAGGAATTTGTGTTAAAGAATCTGTATATTTTTAAAATTGAAAAATTTTTGAGTAAAATAGTATGTTTACTTTGAAAATTGATGAATTTGTGTTATGGAATCTGTACATTTTTAAAATTGATGAATTTGAGAGTAAAAGAGTCTGTTTATTATTAAAATTGAGGAATTTGGGTTAAAGAATATGTATATATTTAAAATTGAGGAATTTGTGTTAAAGAATGTGTATATTTTTCAAATTGAGGACATTTTGTTAAAGAATATGTATATTTTTCAAATTGAGTAATTAAAGAGTAAAGTAGTCTGTTTATTATTAAAATTGAGGATTTGTGTTAAAGAATAAGTATATTTTTAAATTGAGGAATTTGTTAAGGAATATGTATATATTTAAAACTGAGGAAATTGTGTTAAAGAATCTGTATATTTTTAAAATTGATGAATTGGAGAGTAAAATATTCTGTTTATTATTTAAATTGAGCAAATTGTGTTAAAGAATCTGTACATTTTTAAAATTGAAGAAATAGTGTTAAAGAATCAGTATATTTTTAAAATTCATGAATTTGAAAGTAAAATAGTCTGTTTATTATTAAACTTGAGGATTTTGTGTTACAGAATCTGCATATTTCTAAAATTGAGGAATTTGAGAGTAAAAGAGTCTGACACAATTTCCACAATTTTAATAATAAACAAAATCTTTTACTCTCAAATTCCTCAATTTTAATAATAAACAAAATCTTTTACTCTCAAATTCCTCAATTTTAGAAATATACAGATTCTTTAACACAAATTCTTCAATTTTAATAATAAACAAACAATCTGTATATTTTTAAAATTGAGGAATTGTAGTACTACTGTATATTTAATTTTAAAATTGAAAAGTTTGAGGGGCAAAAGAGTGTTTGTTTGAATCAACTCTTGCAACAATATAAAAAGAAGTATTTAAGAAAATATTATAAATCTTTTTACTGTATGAGTAAGGCTTAGCAACTCTTTGACGTTCGCAATAGTCGATAAATTTATTGTTGGATGTATTTCATTCTAAAATTAATTGAGGGTTGCAGTGACAAACTAGAATAGTTTTAGAAAAATTATGAATCGGTAAAAGTTTTTATTGTAATTTTAAAGAATGCATGGATCGTCCAGTGACAAAGAATGCTACAACCATCAGATGAAAGCTATTCGGCCGAATACAGGTGCAAACGAGATTTGGGGATTGTTGCAAGTTAAATAACCCTCTCTTTGGTGGGGTTGCAGAGTGGTTTGCACCGACCTCACACTCTTCTTCTTTTCAAAATTTCAAGGAGTATTTATTGCACTCGATTGTGGTAGAAATAGTTCGGTAAAATGTGGCTAACAAACAAACAGTTCTACGATTGTGCAAGGAATTATGCAACTAGTGCGCAATATAATTCTTTTTCAAACGAGGTTATTTGATGAGCGCGACAGCACGAGTCAAATAAATTGAAAAAGCTTTTTAGTGACAGCCCCCAAAATATGATAGAACGCATTGCCATCGAATCTATCTGCCAAGTTTCAGTCCAATTCGATTTATGTGTATACCCACATACACAAACATAAAATTGAAGTTAATGTAAGGGATTTAAAAATAGTGAAATTAAAACCTCATCCTTCAAATATATTAAAGACATATTCCACCAAGTTGCAAAGTAAACTTCTTTCTCACAACAAAAAATCTTTCCCTCTCCTAAAAAAAAAAAAAAAAAAAAAGAATGTGACACTGCCTTCACTCGACCTCTTGACTCGAGTCCGCTTCCTTTTGCATCACTCTCTAGGGAGTGATGTTCTTCACCTTTGGTGCTCAACCTTCGTTTTATCACTACTGAGGGATTGCTCCTTTTTTTTTTATGGGTTTCGCGTGAGTTTTATTTGGTCTCTTTTGTTGACCTATCACTCTCTGGTAAAAAAAGAGATTTTCTTTTTTGGGTTACTCTTCTTTTTTGTGCAGAAAAATAGGAGCAATGATCAAATCTGTAATTATAATTGGAAAATAACTAGGGGTGTGGAACATCACTCAACTATCAATTACACAATAATATTGGTCATTTCATTAAAATATATGCTGTTTACCGTTTTCATATTTTCCCTCATTTCAATAAAATTTGCCAGTTTGGAGATATTTTTGACAATAATTTTTAAATGGGGTAAAAAAAAACTCTTGAAGATGGCAAAATCGGCCATGTTTTTTTAAAGACATGACATTGTCCTTTCTTGTGCGTGAAACAGAAAAAAATATCAATCGTTGATGAACGATGCTCGAGGGCAGAGAGCTCTGTGTTGAAGGAATTCGTTTTTAAACTTTTTACCTTTTAATCGCATTTATACGGGAAGTGAGGACGACTAGAACACCTTAAGAGGCATTAGCACAGAGATTTTAATCCAAATCGCTCTAACCGTTTTTTAGATATTGTTGAAAAACATGATTTTTCAAGATTTCAACCTTATGAGCATTAGGGTGGGTCGTCGTTGTATGTAAAAAAAATAATTTAATTTTCAAAAAAAGCAACTGCAACTTAAAAGTTGCCCCTCTGTCACACAAACAATGTGATAAATAATTTTTTAGTTTTTTACAGTTAATATAAGAACAGCCATTAAAAATAGGAATTAAGATGGCAAAATAGAATATTTTCAATGATGTTTTTCTGAGTTCTATTTTAATAAAGTAAATTAAAAAAAAAATATAGCTACAACTATAAAACACAACTCCTCAATAACATGAATAAAATAATACATTACTTTTTATAAATATATTAAATTTTGAGGGTTCTATTAGCCATTGATGGAGAAATCGAGTATTTTTAATTAGGCTTTACCAAGTTTTATTTTAATAAAATAAATAAAAATTTATAGCCATAATGATAAAATAATTAAAAGAAACTAAAATTTTCCACTATTAAAAGAGTTACAATGGCAAAATAATTAAAAAGGAATCAAAATTATGAAACATTAAATTTCTTTTTGCTGTCAAATTGTTTCGTGACTTCAACTTCACAGTGACAAATCCATTACAATTTTGATGTCGGAAACTGTAGCTTCAGTCATTAACTTAATATAATGTTCTACAGCTTGAGTATGAAAGGGAATACAAAGGAACGTCTTTAGTTTCTTTCATCATTTGTAGTATTTTGTTGAATTGACGGAGAAGTGACATCACACATATCCATTAAATCGGTTTAGTTTTCAGCTTGAAAGTTTATTTTTGAAAAACTCTCTCTTCAGTTCCTTTTTCGACTTGATTATTTCTAAAATGCGTCTCTGATATCACTTATCATAGCTAGAAGTAGATTTTCAGGACGATCGGGGGAAAAAAGCCTTTCTTTGGATCGATAATTTCTTTGTTAAGGTACCTTGTTGATTCAACTAATCTGTAGACATGAGACGCTTTATATTTACAAAATGAATTTAGTTTACTACTCAGCCATAAACTCTTAGAATAATTTCCACTAAAATCATGAATTCATCTGATACTTTATCAATTGAAACATAGTCTTATTATTGAAGTCGCTGTTGTGAGCCATCTTGAATATGATAAATTTCCAGGATGGTTATTGACTAAACTGTCATCGCATATGCAAGAAGATTTTGCCTGACAAATTTACTACAGGTATTTTTGATCTGTACTTAGATTTTGAATATCAACTTCAGGTAGAACACAAATTATGGGGGCAAAATTTACCAAAGGTTTTTGTTCACAATGATTGTTTCCCAATAGGCTCTCGTGGTCCAAGCGTAGGCCCATCCAAGTGTCGGAATAAATGCGGTAGCTCGTTGTTATGCAATAAGCATATAAACCACTGGAGAGGACGATTTAGAAGATTTTCTAAATGTTTTATTGCACCATTTTTATAACCTTCATCACAGCCACAGCATTATCAATATCTATGTTTCGTAATAACAATAGTTTAATAGATAATGCTATATACAGAAATACGGATTCTGGTTCAGCTAGTAAAACGTTCTTTGTTTTTGCTTCTTCTGTGATATTTGTCTCTAAGTTTCTTTTGATAGAGTCCGTCGAAGTAAAGTCCGGATACAACATGTTTTTGTGCTTCAAAATTTTCGCAAAATGCTTTGCTGTTGTGTTGACGAGCTTTACGAATCAGTTTTAGTGATAATACTAATATCTTACAAAACCGTAGATGCCACTGCTGCAGCTGATCTATCGATATCTAATGTAGGAAGCTGTTTCTTGCATTCAATGAAATGGATGGTGGTTCTAGTCCTTTCGTATCACATATTTCTGCGGAAGAAGCTTGTGCTACATCCATTTTAATATCCTTGCCTATTTTTTCCACTAGCTACAGACACAGACAATTCTTTTGATTTGTTTCCCTTAGGTTCAGCTTCTCAGCACTTAAATGTTTTTTGCTATCCTTTGCGTTTCTGCAGCATTTCATCGAAACATTTTTCGGCAAGTTCTTTGAAAAGAAGAAGTTTGGAGGGTCACAGTTAAATTTTTCAAAATCTTCACATTTGCAAAATCCTATATGAAAAACTTTTTTCTGCTTCTTTTTTAAAAACCTGTACTCTCGTAATAAAATGACATCTTTTCAGGATATCGATTTAAATATATTTCTTGTGGTACTCACGAATCAGTTGCAAAACACGGTCATGAGCTACTATTGGGTCTGGTAGAGATTAAAAGTCATTAATATATTCTTTAAAAAAAATATGAGTTATTTACTGATAATCGTTAGGAAATTTTAATACCTATTGCGTTACATATTTCTACAAAAAAAAAAAAAAAAAAAAAAAAAAAAATTGCTCACTCTAATGCGCATGAACGATTTTGACTAAAACCTTAATGGTAAGTCCGTACACCAATTTTGAACACTGTAGGTCAATTTTCTCGGGAATTATGCTGACCACAGACATACATTTTTCCTAGAATTTTTTTTAAATCAGGGTGTTCCAAAACATAAAAGAATGCAAAAAAAAATTTTTGTTGACTGAATGCTATACTTATATTAACCCTTTGTAAACAAGTAGTTAAGGACTCAGTCTACTTTGGATGCATGAAAAAAACCCACTATTTTTATAATTTTTTTAAGAATACTGTTATATTTATTGATAAAAAGTTGTTAGGCTTAACAAAATCATTCTTAAATTACGAAAAATAATAATAATAGTAATAATAATAATAATAATATTGATTTTATCCACTTTTTTAGTGTGAAAATGCCAGGTAAACAGGAGTCCTCCTAAAGTTGCGCTAATGAAAAAATCTCAGAAACTACTGAACTGATCCGTATGAAATTTTAATCACATATTCTGTACACTTATCGCTATATCCCGTACCAGAATTATTGCAAAATTTTAATTTTTACTATTTCTTTGGCAAAAAACATGACCCCCCCCCCCCTACCCTCTTTTTTTCCCCCCACTATTTTGTTATTTTTGCATATAAATTAATATTAGAGGTAGGGGATATAGCCACTGCCACACTAAACCTAAAACCATTCAATTTTTGTTTTGTTTCAGATGGGACTTTGTTCAGATTTTTTCAACATCGTACAACTACCTACTTTTTGAGGACTCCTGTTTACCTGGCCTTTTTACACTAAAAAAGTGGTTAAAATCAATATTTTTTGATGACTACTCTTAAAATAATTTTTAAAAGGGATATAGGAGGCAAAATCTGCAAAATTCTCACCATTTTTTTAAATTTATTTATGCCTTTTTAACTCTTCACTGAAAGTAGATGTTTTTCCAAATAAAAAAAAGAATGCTCATTAATTGGCAAATTGTGACGTATTTAGCTCTCGGTCTTCCCCAGGACTAACACTTTTCTCAAGTGAATGATGAGAGACCTCAACTTGCATCTCAGTCCTTCTGAAACGAAGTAATTAAAAGAAAGCATTTGCTGTGGAACAATTTCTCCAACTGGAGTCTCCAAGGGGACAATCCTGAATTCATTATTCTGCTGAACATAATTTTTTTTTTTTTTTTTTTTTTTTTTTTTTTTTTTTTTTTTTGTGGACAAAAAAAACTCTTTTTTTTTTTTTTTTTTTTAATTAATTTAGACGAGGGGTAGAATTAAAACAAAAAGTTATTTATGTCTTTCTGCGCAGATGATTTCTTGGAAGAGACACAGTGGAATGCAAAAACATATCTGGCAATTATAAAAAAATGTTCTTTGGGGAGATTTTTTGAACTGGTATTGTAAAATTCTGATGAATCTAGTAATTTTGTTTTTGGGAAGTTTTTTAAGAGGAAGTCCTGTTACAATTTGGAACTTCCGAAAAGGATCCCTTGATGAATGAAAAGATTTGAAATCTCATTTCATAAAAAGATCCTACTAAATGTGGTTTCTTCCTCTTAACTAGATCAGGATTAAAAGATCATCCAAGTGAGCTGAAACTTGATAGTCACACACATTTCTTTCAATCCTTAATGAAATTTAACCATATTTCAAAATGCCGCGATGAATCGGGTCACAACATTAAACCGTTTTGTCGATAGCACTTTATTAAAAATTTAGGAAATTAATATTATTCGGAATCTACGTTAAACTGGAATAATCCGTCACTGTGCAAAAAAAAATAGGTCGTTGTCTCTTTACATTGTAATATTGCGAAATTGTATTTAAAAATTAATTAACATGGTTATAGTGCTGGTGTTGCAGTAAACATTAAAACTGTCCTATTGATATTGTTATGAATTTGTCTCAGAGAAAATTATGATTTTACTAACTATAATTTATTTTTCCATCGAAAGCTCACAAAACTTCTACGAACAACTGAACAATTTCCATCAAACTTCAACGCAAGCTTCGATACGTACAACATCGAACACAGTGATAATTCAAGCACAACGAATGTAAATAAAAGATCCAATGATTATCGAGTAGCGTCCGATACTCGACTAATTTGTAAATTCTGTTTTTCGCCTCCTGTTATAGTCTTGCGGCCATAATTTGTTGCAAAATCCAATTAACCAATCACGTAATGCCTCCAAATTTCCGATCAATTTAAATGTTTGCCACCTTTTCCAATCTACTAACGCTGTTAGCAAATAAAATGAGATAAAATAGAATTTTAAAATAAATAAGTCACTATTTACAATGATATACCAAAATTCCCTCTTTTTTTTAAATGTTGCCAGGACGCAGACAATTTTAGTGGTTTTAAACTTTTTGTACTCCACAACTTTGTAAAAAAATTGTGTATCCAAATTAAAAAATATTGATTAGAAGTCATTAAAAAAATATTGTAATTCAGGTGCAATTGTACTTTGAAATATTTTACAATTTGAATTTTCATTAGATTTAACATTTGTTTGCAATTACCATTCGTTGTCCTTAAACATTTGTTTGTAATTACCATGTATTTATATGAAACATTTGTTTGTAACAACCATTACCATATTGGCAATGCATATTTATTTGCAATCATCATGCATTGGTATTAAACATTGATCTGTAATGATCCTGTGTGGACATTGACCATTTATTTGGAATTACCATGTGATGGCATTAAACATTTGTTTTGAATTACCCTGTGTTGACATCGAAAAGTTGTTTGGAATTACCAAGTGTTTGCGTTGGCCATTTATATTTGGAATTAACATTTTTTGTACGTTTGTTTGAAATGAATGTGATATTTGTGTGGAATGAACATTTGTTTGCATTAAAACAATTTTGGGATTTGCATTTGTTTAAAATTTATTTTGTTTCCACTACGTTTAAGATTTTGTTTTAAAATGGAAGTGCAAGTAAATCTCTTGGAAATAAAGCAATAATTTAAAAATGAGAAACTATTCCTCACCGAATTAACTACAATATGCTCAACATAATTAACAAAGACGGGTGTTAAAGAGATTTTAATGGAACAAAAAATATGTTATCTTTGTAAATGCAATAAAAATACGAAGTCTTAGAAATACTTTACAACAAGGGCTGCTGCCAAATAAAAAGAAACGCTGAATAATATCTCAACGTACAACATTTTCTAATATACTTTATTCATTCTAACGAGTTCTCAGACTCAAAATTTTATAATTTTAATACAACGCCGTCGGCGTGTTTTCTCGCGTCGTATGCAAATTTACTGAGCATAATTGGTTAAGAAATAATGTAAATCGGGCTGTTCAAATGCGGATTTTTTTCCCCCTCTTTAGTCGCTTATTTTTGTTTACGCAACTGCTTATTAATGCCGTCGTTTTCTTTAATCACCAGTCGTTGAATTTTATTATTGATTGGGATTGAAAGAATACAAACCGAGTCTGGAGACAAAATTTAAATATTTTGGATCGGGTTTGGCGGTCATTTTTGAGAGTTTATTTTCGAAGAACATAATAATGTGTAATTTCTCTAGTTTCTATTATTTCAGTTGCTCGACTTGTCTTGTTTCTTTATTTAAAGAGTAGGAAAGACAATTATTTTTAAACGATGCGCAAAAATGGAAACATTTTTCAATCATTTTTAATCAGAAATCGTTTCTCGAGGATTGCGGGCTTTCTCGCACTAGGGTCAAGAATTACTTTCCCGCACGGCTCGTGCTCAAATGTTATATAGTTTTGGTAAAAAATAGTTATTTATGCAACTTGTAGAGAAAGTAATACAATTAAAACGGTTATTTGATGAGTGCGCGAGTCAAATAATTTACCGAGTTTGAAAAAGTATTTTCCCATGTGTTGCATACAATATTTTTTATAATCACGTGCAAAAGGTATTTTAATGCAATAAATAACCTAATAGTACAGGAAAAATACGATATTTGAAAAACAAAATTCGTTCATTCTTGAAACTTCGGCTATAACATCTTTTTGGCAATAGAATACAAGATTCGATGAGTCCCCAAAATTTAAAGGGGTGGAGCACTCTTTTTGAGGGGGGGGGGGGGGTAAATTGTGTCCAAAATTAAACTTTTCGATATTGGTCGAGTAAGGTATCGTTTTTTATGCAATTTTTGTGCTGAATTGAATGAAATAACTTTCAGATAGATCCGAGCACTAATTTTCAAGATATAATGAATTTTATGGGTACAATATTGGAAAATCCACATAGAAACACCGACATAAATTTCATTGTACAAAAAGGCTTTAATTTACCAATTATAATTAATTTTTATCATCTTACATAAACTATCAACATCAGAGTCAGTTTATGAGTTTATTTCATTATGGGTTCAAAACTGTCCAATATCATCATTGTCAAAGTCATCCATTTTAGAATTACTGCTGGTCATTCCTTTACAGTTTTTGCAGAAAGCGGAACAACGCACGCCACTTTTAACGCAACCACACTGTTGGGTTGAACAATATCCTTTACATGTACAAAAAATCAGTTTGTGTATTGCATCAGTGGCATGTTATAAAGTTGTTTATTCAGGGTATAGTTCACTCTCCCAATGAATCTAATCCCATCTTCTGGAAGTAGTTGATAGCTGAGCCATTTTTGTATTTTGTAGTACACTCGATATGAGTGCTGAGCTCCTCTTGCGGAAGTGGAGGTTAAGGATTTCCATCTAGCTGTCTTCTTCTGAAGTGATCTCTGGAAAAACTGTGGCGAAATTGGTCATGGTTACGATCCTTTGCTCCATACGAAAAAATGAAAAACGCTCTCCAGCATCTTTCCCGGTAGGCATTCAATTTAGAGAATATTTTGATACAGTCCATTAATATGCTATTAGTTTGAAACAACTTCAAAACTTTTTTCTCTTTTCTATGGATTGCACTTGTAGTATCGCATCCACCGATGTCTCATCCATGATCAAGAAGAATGTAGTTTTCAACATTTGGATGTTGCGGCTGTAAGTTTTTTGAGTGATAAATTTGCATCCTGACACGTCTTATTTTCGGATTCAATAGCAATTTAAGTTTCTCCTCTGAGGCAAGTGCAATCATTATGATTAAGATGTACACTGGGTGCCTTGGGATTAAACTTTGGCTGACGATAGTAGGCTGAAGTTCGGCAGATTTCTCTAAGGCTGTTCGAAGAATAAAAATATCTGCATAACCAACATCCTGTTTCACATCAATATTGTTGCTTTGAAGAACAAGTGTGAGCATCTTGATTAACTGTTTTTAATTCTGTGAATTTTATAAAAACAGTAACATCAGTGTCATTGGAGCATTGTTGATTACTTTTTCATCTATTCGGATCAAGATCACACATTATCGCTTCTTTTGATTTTTACGTCTCCAAATTTTTTCCTAACGAATTGCGAAATAATCTTCAGACCAATACCTTTTGACATGTGACAGTTAATCAAGCCTATACTAGTGATGACTATCCCAAGAGATACTATAGCTGTAGCTAAATTAGAAAAAGGATTATTTAATTTCGATCATTTCTGTATTTTTGTAATATAATTGTTGCCTCTCTTCACACAAGTTTCCCAAACATCTACATGTTGTAAAAAAATGTGTTGTCTAAAAAATCTTCAAGTGCTCAAGTAATGTGTGACATTGCCGGTTTCCTTAAAACATGCGAGTTCAAGACATCCTCAGTGAACCCTCTTTCAACAATAACTCCCACAACTTTGAACTCT
Source organism: Linyphia triangularis (assembly GCA_963978545.1). Lineage (NCBI taxonomy): Eukaryota > Metazoa > Arthropoda > Arachnida > Araneae > Linyphiidae > Linyphia > Linyphia triangularis. The sequence goes on along the minus strand of OZ021731.1, from coordinate 91,665,050 downwards.
CGATTAACAAGTTGGTCAATGACCATATTAGGAGAAATATCACTGAAAAATTTGTTGGTTCTCCCGATAGTGAAATATCTCTTTGTAAACTTATGATAATCAGACTCAAGCATATGTTTTTGCAACTGAGTAGATATTTGCTGCAAATAAATAAGTCATGCTTTTGAATAGTAAATACATTTCCTTGCAATAAAATATGGAGCCATATGTGTAATAGTAATCAAATGCGTCTCCCAAGCACCAGTCTTTTCTGCTAATATGAATTTTCTTACCAGTGTTGCCATTTCAAGGTACTGGATCCACAACTTAACTGTGGAACTTCTCTGCTTGATACGTTACAAGACTTCCCACACTTTTTTGTTAGATTTATAATGTTAGAATCTGATGAAATTGTTTCTCTTGTTATGATAGAGTTTTTGAAATACCCTATCGCTCCTTTCGCTGCCCGTCCACTCTTCGTCCATTTGTATATGTCCTTCAGATGTAAATTATTCTGAGCTACAGCCAACAAAATGTGTGCTCTGACAGCATGAGAACAAGCTCTCCCTGAAAGTATACGTTTCGTAGTATTTTAAGAATACACAACAACTCTTGCAGTCCAGTATCCACCATTATGTATCCGAATGAACCAAGGAAGGGCATTAGTAAATGAAATCCTCCTATTCTCACCACAACTTTCTGCAGTAGTGATTCCGGTGGGACTGATAGAGTTAATGCCAATTAATAGGGTTATCGAATACCTTCATATATAAAGGCAAGTCAAAAGTTACAAAAATAATTTAAAAAAAAAAGGAAGTTGTTCAGCATCAATTGCCATCACTAAAGCTGTCTATACAGTTTCAAGATCTGAAGGAGGTGCCGTAATAAAAGGTAAAGTGATAATGCTAGATTTATCACTGTATTGATTTCCTATAATTGTTTCAGAAAACCACTGCCAACCAGGAATATTTTAATATTTCCACCATTTGTGATTATGTATAAGGGGATGGAGTGTAATAATTTACTTTTATTAGGAAAATCTTATTTAAGATAAATAAGAACTCATGGACATCAGACAGCATTTAAAAGGCAATTTGTTTGACGAGAACAATTCCATTATTTTCAGACAGTGTTGATACTGTTTGTGTAGTAATTCGAGTATTTTGGAATACAAAATTAAATGAGCAGGTGTTATACATTGTATGCCATAATTGATCAGAAAAGTTTCCTTTAAAAAACTACTGATCTAGAAACTTGCTTTAGTTTTTACTCAATAAAAATTTCTTCAATGCATTTCCCTTAATCAATTTAATGATTTTCAAATATTTGACCCACAAAACCTATTTCATCTTAAAAAGAAGAGTTCCAATTTATCTGAAAGTTATCTCATTCGATTCAGCACAAAAAATGCTTAAAAAATGATACCTTACTCGACCAATATTGAAAAGTTTGATTTTGTAGGGATTTCCCCCCCCCCCCCCTCAAAAACAGTGTTCCACCCCTTTAAATTTTGGGGACTCATCGGTTCTTGTATTCTACTACCAAAAAGATGTTATGACCAAAGTTTCAAGAATGAACGAATTTTGTTTTTCAACTGTCCATTTTTGGGCTATTTTTCCTGTACTATAATAACTCCACTCAATGAATCTTTTCATAAAATGTCACTTTTATACCAAAGCTATGTAAAATTTAAGCATGAGGCGTGCAGGAAATTACTTTTTCACACTAAAAGTTACTTTCTCGTACTTCTCGAGGTAAAGTGCAACTTTTTAGCACGTTGTTATAAAACACTTTAAATGTCTCCACATGGTTCATTACACAAACTAATACCACTTTATAGCTTCAACGAAACATTTTGTGAGAGCTCAACCAAGATCCTTTTGTACGTGAAATATAGTAGGAATAAGAACTTTTTGTCTATAACACAGATTTTTTTGATTTTTTTTTTTTAATTTCTCCACATGGTTCATTACAAAAACTAATACCACTTATAGCTTTACCGAAACATTTTCTGTTTAAAATAGAGCTGAACCAAGATCCTTTTGTATTTGAAGTATAGTAGGAATAAGAATTTTTTGTCTATAATAGAGATGATTTTTTTTTTAATTCTTCTCATGGTTCATTACTAAAACTAAGTATATTTTATAATTTGGCGAAACGTCATATCTCCTCTATTGCAGAGAATGAAATAATTGAAGATCTTACGACGTGCGGATTACTTTTCACCAAACTAATCTTGGCTCATATAAAGGAGGAAGTTGTTGTGGATACCGTAAATGGCTCTTAAGAAGCAAATGAGCAACTTTTGAATCCTTTATATTAATTGGCGCAGCTCATGTGTTGACCTGAAACTTGGCAGATAGACTCGTTATCGACGATAATGCGTGTCATTAAATATTGGGGGCAAAAACAAGATGTTACGAAAAGGATGTTTTCTTCGGTCAATCCCTATGAAACTCGACAAATTGTTTCTACTGATGCATTCCTAAAGCTAGTCTGTACTATTTGAGGAATTCTAAACTATGCTGGATGAGAAAATTTAAAACAATGAATGAGTTCAATTTCTATAAATTCACGAAGATTACTTTTTTCAAATTGTGCTGGGAGACAACCTTTTAAGAGGGAACTCTATTTACAAACTACTTTTTAGAACGGAAATGAATTAAAAACTCCAAAATAGCGTCGAATATATTTCAAATGGAAATGCAGTGGTTCCACCTGCAACAGTTAAATGAAAACAATTTCATTACTCGCTAAATCAAGGTAAAGTAGTTTCGAAATGCTCTGGGACACATCGAGTAGAGAGACTAACTGGGACTTCCCCTTAAAATATTTTGGAAAAAGAGACCCGAGAATAAAATTTATTCTTTAGATCCTAGACCAAAAATAACTGGTGAAGCATCGAGTGAACGAATTAGTCCTAAAACCAAGTAACATTTTTTAAAGCGTACTTTTTTACAAATAATTTCGGTAAAAATCAGCAAATAGTTGTTTAAATTCTAAAGAAGTTAACGTTTAGCAAATATAATAAAAAATACATAGCTACTCAAACTCGTAACAAAATTTTGAAAAAAACTCGTAACAAAAAATAGATCCTCGAAAAATCCGATTTTACACGCCATTTATTTTATTTTCTCAAAACCTTTTAAAAATATAAAATAAAAAAGGTCTTAATTTTTTTTTTTTTTTCTTGGTCGTAACATTATAGAGAATTGAGAAAAATTTAGAGCAAAATTAAAAGCGTTTCTCTTAAAATTGGTTTTCCCCCATTTCGCTTTGTTTAATCACATACGCGACCGTTTTTTTTTTTGTTTTTTTTTTTTTTTTTATTTTTTATTTTTTATTCTGTTTCGTTTAGTAATTTGAACACGCGTACATATTTAGAAGGTTTGTAATTGTGAAAGGTAATATTGAATTTGGCCATCTCAGTTAAATGAGTTATTTATATTTTTTATCAATCTGACAAAAACTCGTCAAAATAGGATTGACTTGTTCCGTCTAAAAAGGAAATTGCTTTGGAATTTATTGCTGCTGAAATTAAAGGCTTTGGAAGAAAAGGGTGAAAATAGATACCAGATAAATTAATTTGTTTTGGGAAATAGCATAACTCATAAAAACGAAGTTTTTAATGTACATTCCCAATTTTGATGTGCAATTGCAACTTCTTGAGCTCAGATCGAGTTATCATAACCACTATGAACAATTCCGAACTATTTACTAACTTTTTTTTGTCCCCAAAATTTTATTGAATACATTGTCATCTATAACGAGTCTATTTGCCTAGGTTCAGTTCGATTGAATGATGGAAATTTTTAATTAACAGTCCGAAGATTTTGCCTCGTCAATCCAAATAAGGGAAGATTTTAGTTAAGATTAGTTAGATTTAGTTAGTCATAAATTAAGCTAGGTATCTAGATAATAGAACGTGAGTAAAAGCTGTAATAAAAAGTCTGTAAAAAGTAAAGTAAAAAGTCTGACATAAGGCAATCGAAAAGTTGTAAAACCAGCTTTAGCATGACAGTCCCAAAACTTGGTAAAAAACATTTTCATCTAGTGTACGGGCCAAGTTTCTAAGTTTTAGTTCGATTGTATGACAGGAGGTAAGTTTATGAAGCAAAAGAAGCGTATAAAAAACGGCCTTTTAGTGACAGTGATAGCCCTCAAAATTTGACATAACGCCACCTTGAACTTTTACAGATGTATTTAATCAGGAAAACTGTAATTATAAACACTCTGAAAAGTTTGTTTTAACATGTGACAGTTAAATAAAAAAAGAATGGCCTTATTGCAAAAGTAAATCGCAATCCATGAAATCAAGACAAAATTTTCTAGTTTCAAAAATTAAAAAAAGATGAAGAAATATATGTGTAAAAATGCAACTTGATCCTTTCTGAAACTTAGACAGCTTTTATCGAGTTAGGCTAATTACAGCAACCTGAGTTTAATAGTCTTCCAATTAAGACGGGGTAATTTTAACTGGTATTTGCAACCAATAAATCGTTACATGAGAGCCCCTCTTTTTTTCCCCCCCCCCAACCTTCACTAATAAAAATAAAATAACATTTTTCGGATTCCTGGTGGCATCGGAGAAAGAGGAATTTGTAATTAACGATTCAGCTTTATAAAGTAAACGTCCAAGAAAGTAATTTTACTCGTAACTTTTGAGGATCTAGTTTGGTGAGTACTTCTTTTGACGTCATAATTGAGAAGTTTTTCAATTATAAGAGGAAGTCCTAGTGATTCCCTATATTGTTACAAACTTTTAGTCCAGTGCATTTAGAAACTACTTTGTATAACACCTTGACATTTGGTGAATATATAGGTATGAAAAAGATCCCGTAATAAATGACATTAATTAAAAACTCGAAAGTAGCTATATAATATATTCTATTTTATAATTGAAATCCTTACTTCAATGCATATACATGGCTCCACCTCTTTTAATTTTCATTTATATTATATAGACATTACATAAAAGCTCTTTTCAATAAGTGATATAATGTTAAGGAGGTTTTCTAGAAAGTAGTTTCTAAATGCATTGTGGGAATGATAAGACCTCCTCTTCAATTGGATACTTATTTCGGTCCTAATGATCGTGGAAGAAGCCGTGATTGAAATGAGAGTTCGTGAACAATGTTGGATCACGAGAAGGAACTGAGTTAATATAAAATTTAACGTGAACTTTAATTGTAAGATATTGTCGTCATCGTTGTCTAGCAACGGGTTTTGGTTTGTGTATCTACGGGGTTTTACCTTGTGTGGAACAAGTTGCCTTGTTGGTAGAATAAAATCTTCTGTTATTTTCTTACATTTCTGGCGTTCGTCAATCTGTAGTTAGAGTAGTTGGGTGGGTTTTGAGATTTCTTAGCAATGCATCCAAACCTTCCACCACGAGAACAACGGGTGACTTCTGAAATAACTGGTGAAGAGAAAGCCCTTGTTCGCTCAGTGCAAAAGGAGTTTTTTCGAGTTTAAAGGATATTCCAATTGTGAACGCTTTCACAGAGTAGGAACATTTGGGTTAGAACTAAAATTACTGAAAGGAAAGATGATTCATGTTTTGTCGCGCCTATTTTATTACCTAGTAATTTCTTTTTAACTCGAAGATTAATAGTGTATGTTCATACGAAGAACTGTCATGTCGGCGTTCAAATGCTTATGTCACTAATTCGTGAAATTTTTTGGATTATGAAGGCGAGGAAAACAATAAGGAAGGTTGTGAGAGAATGCGTACGCTGCACTGTAAAACCTTGTGTCCATTCCAGTTGATCGGGTTAAGGTTGGTTATGTTTTTGACGTTGTAGGCATTGATCTTACCGGCTTCTTGAAAAATCGGGAGACGGTATGGATAGTAGATTACACTTGCGCCGTTTTCCGTGCAGTACATCTAGAGTTCCCTTGCTACTGAGGTTTTTTTACTTTCTTTAAGTAGGTTTATTGCGAGAAGGGGTAGGCCCGGTACCATATATCCAGATAATGGCACGAATTTCAGAGGTGCTTGTAATGAACTTAAGGGTTTGGATTGGTACAAAACTACTCGTGAAACAGAAATTCAGTCTATAATGTGAAAGTTTAACCCACCCACCGCCCCTTGGAGGGGAGAGACTTGTTCGTGTGATCAAATAACTTCTAATACGTACTCTAGGAAATTCTGTTTTAACATATGAGGAACTTATGACAGTTGTGTGTGACTGCGAAGCTGTTATAAATTCCAGACCATTAAAGTATATTTCTGAAGATTCGAGTGATCTGTTACCTATTACAGACTGGTAAACCAAATTGTGATGTTATAGATCTTGACTTGGGTGAATTTGCCAAGTTTCAAAGGCGAATCAGATATCGCCAAAAGCTTATAAGGGACTTACGATCTCGCTTCCGAAGGGAAAACTTGGGAGCCTTGATTCAAAAGCAACAAACTGACCCCTCTCATGAGTTAGAAGTTGTTCTTATTAAAGATCCACAAAATAAAAGGTTGCATAGGCCATTTGGAAATGTAGTAGACATACTTGTGGTAGAGATGGCAAAATACGTATGTTGAGAATCAAGTCTAGAAATTCCATACTAATTAGACCTGTGCAAAGAGTCTATCCCTTAGAAATACAGTATGACCTGTTTAAGGATAGCACGTCATCAGATATAAGGACTGAAGTACTCAGTGCCATCCCTGATTTATCAACCCCGTCGATCCTGTCATTGTTTGCCTGTCATGGATATCCTGAGAATTTCAGGTCTGGTCTACTTGTCAAGTTGCCTCTCAGACTAGATTTGCTGCTGAACTGTACTATGTGTGCTTTTGAGTCACTTCCAGACTCGGGGAGGATGTTGGATCACGAGAAGAAAAATGAACTGAGTTAATATAAAATTTAACGTGAACTTTAATTGCAAGATGTTGTCGTGTGGCAACACCGTTGTCTAGCAACAGGTTTTGGTTTGCGTTGACCTTGACGTGTGTTGGTTTGAATAAAATCTTCTGTTATTTTCTAACAATTGGTTCTTTTGGTGGAAAAGTTATGAAAGCAAACTTCACTACCTATTTAAGCATATTTCCTTGAAGAACACGATACAGATTCTATGCAGGAAGTTTGTTCTTCCTGTGAACCCCACTTCTGGGAAACGCGGGAAAATCCATCTAAGAAATATACGAAGTGTGCGAATGAATTAAAGTTTTGGGATTTTCTGTGGCTTACGACACATTTTTACTTTCAATTACCCACATGTATACATAGGATAAGGAAGTATAGCATTCGATAAACAAAAAATCGATTTCTTATTGCATTTCTTCAAGTTGATCTTCATCCTGATTTCAAAAAAGTAATCTAGAGAAATGTGTGTCAATTGTCAGCATAACTCAGAAACAAATTGACTTACGATGTTCAAATTTGTGTGGGGTTAGTGGTGGACAAGGGACTTACCATGGGACTTTACTTCGTCAAAATCGCGCATGCGCATAAGGTAGCTGTCATTGTAAAATATCATGTAATTGTTAAGAAACGGCTCTAACGATTTTGAACAAAACCGCTGTGTCTTTTGAAGGTGTTCTAAGCACCTCCGAAATTCCCGTTTAATTCCTATAAAAGCGTCAAAAGTTGAAAAACGAGAGTCTTTAGCAAGCCTCAATTATTGATTTCCGTATATTCCGCCCTCGTAGTATTTTTTTTTTATTGCCCGTGTAAAAATTCTTGCCAAAAATATCGCCACACTGGCCATAGTTAAAATCTGAAATTGTAAATAACATAATAGTACAGGAGATATAGGCAAAAAATAGGCTATAGGTGGAACTAATTCCCAACAAAAGCGGCGATTGAATTTTTGAGCTCGTGGAGGATATCTTTTTGACATACTAAAAGTCTAGAAAAATCTGAGCGTGCAAAATGCGTTTTTTGGCCGCCATCTTGGATTTTTTTTTGTAAAAATCATAAAAAGTCATGTGTGGTATCAAATTACAGAAAATTTTATGCTGAAAAAGATTATCATTTTGGTTTTAAAAAGTACAAATAATTAGCAAAATAGTGACCAAAAAACTAAAATCTTATGCAGTGTTAAAAATCCTTTTTATTAATAAATAATAAAATAGTTTTATAATACGAATGCATCATGCATTTCGTCAATATTTTTCATCTTACATAAGAAAAAAGCTATATCTATTACTATTCTTTTGAAATACTTTGTTTCGGTGTATTATTTGTGCAATCTCTACTATCAGAACAGTTACAACCCATCTCGGTACATTCCAAGCCATTACGTCGACACGTAAATCTACCACACGGTTCATTTGTATACGTTTTCCATGTGCAGCGGACCTTGTTCAACAATAACTCTGGTGCAGGGCTCATTTCACATGTTATGGGCTGTAGTTGGTCTCCTACTTTTTCCAACCCTACACTTGACAATATTAGTGTTCATAGTTTTCCCAACAATAACATTGTAAATGTACGCGGAGAAGATGATAAACAGCAGCATATTCTGTAGGTGGCAGTCTTACCATATTAAATTCACTTCCACCGTACAATGATATCAATGCTTTGGTACCAATATCTGTAAGTTCTTTTCTGATCCAAACGGAGTAGTACAAATATTAAATTCCTTACATTTCTAAAAATGTCTATGTGCTGCCTATTTACTTTTACCAAATAAAGAGCTTATGATATCGCATCTAGTTAAAGCATGTGAAAAGAGAATAATTTTGTATCCCTTATCCTAAGCACATGTTGCACCTTTAATGTTACGTTTTTTTATCGCCGGAAGTAGGAGGCAAACAAATATTTTGTGTATTATGGTAAATCAAAAGTACAAAGGTATCGGTGTCCTCAGCAACAACTGTTACACGCATTTTTTCTGTTAAGGACAGTGCTGTTTTCACTATAACTGTATCAGTATCATCTGTAGCATGAATCACAGTGTGACCATTCTCTTCCATGTGTTTTTCAAGCCTTGTAATAAAGGACTGTTTACTTTTTTTTATTAGAAAAAAAAAAGGGTCCTTTGCCAAATAAAAGTGGATAGCTCTCAGTAAATTTCACTGTTACTGATGATTGTTTTGTGCGTATCTGATGCTCTATATCCTTTGTACTGGAGATGATATAGCCACCAAATACTATTGTAACAACTTGATATTGCTTATAACAAAATGATTACTATATAGTTGTAATACATTTGAAAATTTCCCAGTTTTTGGCCATGGTTCAGTGAAATTAACAGAGAGCTTTCCACTTCTTATTGGCAAATGACCCTTTCTTTCCAATAAAAAAATATACAGTCCTTTATAACCATTCTTGGAAAACACTTAGAAGAGAATGGCCACATTGTGATTCATGCTACAGATGATACTGACACTGTTATAGTGAAAATAACACTGACCTTAGCATAAAAAAAATACATGTAACAGTTGTTGCTGAATACACCGGTGTCTTAGTACTTTTGATTTACCATAATACTTTTGCAGTCTTCTACATCCAGCGATAAAAACCATAATATTAAATAGGTGCAACATGTTCTTGACGATAAGGGATGCAAAATTATTCTCTTTTCACATGCTTTAAACGGATGCGATACCACAAGCTCTTTATTTAGTAAAAGTAAATCGACAGCATATAGACATTTCTGTAAATGTAAAGAATTTAATAATTGTGCTAGCTACTCTGTTTGGATCAGAAAATTCTAACATAAACGAACTCATAGATATTGGCATCATTGTAAGGTGGAAATCCAAAGACTGAGAATCTGAACCTACTACGATAAAATATCTACTTGAAAAAAATCACAACTACCAAAACTGAATTTAATATTGCAAGATTGCCACCAACAGAAGATGCTGCTGTTTACCATCTTCACCGCGTGCATTTACAATGTTGTTGTTGGAAAACTATGAACATTAATATTGCCAAGTGTGCGGTTAAAAAAAGTAGGAGACCAACTACAGCCCATAACGTGTGAAATGAGCCCTGCACCAGAGTTATTGGTGAACAAGATCCGCTGCACCGGATACAAATGAACCGTGTGGTAGTGGTAGATGTATGTGTCGACGTTATGGCGTGGAATGTACCGAGATAGGTTGTAACTGTTCTGGTAGAGATTGCACAAATAGTGCACTGAAAGAATGTATTTGAGAAGAATAGTAATAGATATAGCTTTTTTCTTATGTAAGATGAAAAATATTGACGAAATGCATGATGCATTCGATTATAAAACTATTTTATTATTTATTAATAAAAAGGATTTTTAACACTGAATAAGCTTTTAGTTTTTTGGTCACTATTTTGCTAATTATTTGTACTTTTTAAAACCAAAATGATAATCTTTTTCAGCATAAAATTTTCTGTAATTTGATACCACACATGACTTTTTATGATTTTTACAAAAAAAAAAATCAAAAATAGCGGCCATAAAACGCATTTTGCACGCCCAGATTTTTCTAGACTTTTAGTATGTCAAAAAATTATCCTCCACGAGCTCAAAAATTCAATCGCCGCTTCTGTGGGAATTAGTTCCACCCAAAAACCTATATCTTCTGTACTATAAAAAAATAGAAAATTTATATTATAGAGCAATTGAAAATTGTGCGATAGCATTTTATTCTCGGAGTATTCTGAAGACAAGTATTTTTGGATCTATTCTTTGGATAGGCAGACAGCATTGCTGTCTATGATGAAGTCCACTTTGAAGGACTCACTGTCAGCAGATGAATGCTGTGTTGCCCATGGTAAGAAACAAATTCTTCGGAGGCTGATATACAACCTGTCATTGAAGTAGTAGTTAGAGATTAGTGACAATATAATATGGTGCCCTTGGTTACCAGCAGATTCTAACTAGTTGGGGAGAAAGTTTCCTACGATCTTTATGGTGATAATGAAGCCTTCTTCGGGCATATTTAGAGGATCTTCTCGTGACGTAAGCAGGAGGAACAAGACTGCCGACTCTCTTGCCTGTGATCCTTGGTGATTGATTTGTGAGCGTATCTTTACAAATTCTTGTTCATTAAAGAAATTCCATGCCTTGATTGCAGCTTCCTCATCAATACTAGGAAATTAATTGAATTCGGCAGGAAATTTGTTGTCTCGATGAAAATGGGATATAAAAAAGTAAAGTTTAAATTACACAAAATGATTTTTTTTTTTCGATTGCATTAAATGTTTTTGCTAAATATTATGCTTTCCGATCCACTGAATTAATAAATTCCTTATTGGAAAATTGAAAGTAAAAAACGACGGAATTGTAATAAAAAAATTTAAATGTTTTCAGTTTCTAATACATTATTATTTCTTCTTTCATTTTTCCAACTATTTTACAGTATAAATATGAAAAGCAAATCACAAGAGCAATCATACATGAATTTTTAATTTCAAATAATGAACAACGAGGTAGAAAAACGATTTTTTTTTTTATAATATCGCCAAACATAATCAGAAACGCAGTCAACCACCTTTAAAAGAATGACGGATCCAATCTTCATACAACATTTTAAAACAACAAATAAAAAGCAACGATTCGTTCTGCGAAAGGAGATTAATTTTTGGCAAAGGGAAATATTTTTAAGAAATTCCAGCTAATTAGGCGATGATACTCTTATCTATTGCCAACGGGGATTTTTTTTTACTAGCTTTTTGAAACAGGAACTAATTGACTTTAAAGAATGGTAAATACAATTGGAACTCTGATTAGGAAACATATTTTGCTTTGTTTCCGCATTTAATTTGATTTTTTTTATGTCCGCTGTGATTGATAATTAAAACGTAACTGCGTATTCATTAGTCATGTGCTTAAATGAATTTGTAAGTTCAAATTCGGATTATATATATTTTTTTATACTTGTGTATCTATAATTAAAGAATTTCTTTTTAAAATAACTGCTTTATCCATTTTTGAATGTGAATTTTTAACTAAATAAAGAATTGATGTGAATAAAATTATAGAAAAACAAGTATGAGAATGAACTCCGAGGAAATTAATATGCATGACTAATCTTCAAAGAAATTGCTTCAGTCTTAGTAAATTAAAAGTTCAAAGATAAAAAGAGTTATACATTAAGCGCTCAACTTCAGATGGGCTTGAAAAAAGAATTTTAAGTTTTGTAACCGAATTTTTCAAATTTTAAAGATAGACATAAACATAATCGCTAGAGAAAGTAGAGGTGTGGAACATCTCACAATTTTCAATGACATTTAAAATTGGTCACTTCATTTAAATTTGCCTTGGATTGGTGTAATTTACCGTTTTCATTAATTAATATATATTTTCGCTAATTAAAAAAATAGCCCGTTTGGTGATATATTTTGGACGATAATTATTTCACTACCCCTTACGCATAAAAAGACATCGGCAAAATAACTAAAGTGGTATTATGCTTTTAGATATATTATCTTTTTTTTGTGAAATGAAACAGAGAAAGAAATCAATCGTTCATACCCATGGCAAGAGAACTCTATGTTAAAGACAATCATTTTTATACTTTTATCGCATTTCTATGGAAATTTAGAGATGTTTATGGCATATTAAAAGCAATTATGATCAAAGTGGCAATTGGTGAAAAGCATAAAATTTTCAAAGGCATCCTATGCGCATGCGCAATTTTGATGAAAACCTTCAGGACATAGCCACCACTAACTCATATGCCAAAGTTGAGTATCGTGGGTAATCCGTTCGGGAGACCACGGATCCACACAGATTTTTTCTAGACTACTTTTTTGAACTCGGCACATTTCATTTGTTTTCAACGAAATCCAATACTTTCGCAATCAATTTTGCAAGCGGGTGTATTTAAAATGATGTCCCTGTTTCACCCCCATAGCACTTGTCTTTACTTTTTGTCTCTTTCAAAGGGATTCCTCTCTCAAACACAAAGAACTCAAATGCGTTTGTTTCCCTCGGCCGAATCCTTTCCAGAACCTCTCCTCTCTTCAGACTCGAGAGCCCCTGTAGATACCAGTTGAGGATAACAATCAATTTTGCAAGCGGGTGTATTTAAAATGATGTCCCTGTTTCACCCCCATAGCACTTGTCTTTACTTTTTGTCTCTTTCAAAGGGATTCCTCTCTCAAACACAAAGAACTCAAATGCGTTTGTTTCCCTCGGCCGAATCCTTTCCAGAACCTCTCCTCTCTTCAGACTCGAGAGCCCCTGTAGATACCAGTTGAGGATAACAATCAATTTTGCAAGCGGGTGTATTTAAAATGATGTCCCTGTTTCACCCCCATAGCACTTGTCTTTACTTTTTGTCTCTTTCAAAGGGATTCCTCTCTCAAACACAAAGAACTCAAATGCGTTTGTTTCCCTCGGCCGAATCCTTTCCAGAACCTCTCCTCTCTTCAGACTCGAGAGCCCCTGTAGATACCAGTTGAGGATAACAATCAATTTTGCAAGCGGGTGTATTTAAAATGATGTCCCTGTTTCACCCCCATAGCACTTGTCTTTACTTTTTGTCTCTTTCAAAGGGATTCCTCTCTCAAACACAAAGAACTCAAATGCGTTTGTTTCCCTCGGCCGAATCCTTTCCAGAACCTCTCCTCTCTTCAGACTCGAGAGCCCCTGTAGATACCAGTTGAGGATAATAATAGAAGGAAAAAAAAAAACCTCGCAAGAAATCGATCGCACAGACGTTAAAAAAAAAAAGCCACCCCCTCCCCCAAATGGAAGATAAAACAAACAATAGCAGAAGGGAAGAAAGATATATATAAAAATCAAGACAGTGTGAATTTGGGATCGTATTATTTACCAACCGACCAGAAAAATCACTCACAAAGGAGGAAAGAAGAATAGAATTGGAATGGTGGAGAAGAATAACATTTGAAGGGCGAAAAAATGTCCGCGAAAAAGGAAATCTAAAGATCATTTATTCAAAAAGACGTTCGAGTTCTGTCAAGAGATGGGGGTGAAATATAAACAAATAAAATGGATCGGTATGAAAATAAATCGACGAATAGAGAAGAAAGGGATGATCCCTTTTTATTCGTGCTAAGCACACACCTGCAACTCGGCTCAAATACTGTGTTGGAGTATTTGAGCTGAGTTGCAGGTGTGTGCTTAGCACGAAAAAAGAGGGATCAAAGGACTCCCTGATTTGAAAATTACTCAAAAACAAAGATCGATAGAAAAATGAAACAAAAGTAGAGTTATTTTGAAAGCTCTAAAAATCTGATACTAAATTTTCAAAATTAGTTGCAAATGTTGGCAACAGGTGGCGCTGAACACTGTAGTTCTTATGAATGAAGAGTGGTGTGAAGCTCAGAATGATCAGTCTTCGGACAGTTCCGCTTTTCAAACGTGAAAGGAAGTATTGCAACAATGATTGCAGATGACAAATTTATAACATGTTTCTAGGATTTTGCAACTACAGAACCACCTATTGGAAAAATTTGTAACCAATTTTGAAACTTCAGTTTCAGATTTTTACGTTTATTGTTTCATTCTTATATCGATCTTGAGTTCTTTCATTTTAAAATCAGGGAGTCCTTCGCTGAGAAATGTCGGAATGACTTCTTGACTTATTTGGACTAAATTCATTTGAATTACACGAACAGACTTTCCACCCGATCGTTTTTTGCTGGAATTATCTGCGTTTCCTTATGGAGGAAGGTATTTATGACAAATATTATTTTGTTACTTCATTTAATTCTGGCTTGAAAGGAAACTCCAATTGGGTGCAGTCTGATCAAGAGATATCGCGTGATTGCCAATCAACGTGTTAATACTTTGTGAACGTATTAGTACGTGTTTTGTCCCCGGTATCAGGTGGCCGCTGACTCAGGTATATTATCTCCATGCATTTTCATTAAAATATATCCAGTAGATGAGGAGTTGTTTTTCCCCCAAATGAAATGATTCTTGTGGAGAATGACTGACACACTCTAATTTTGGACAATTGCAGTTTCATAATATCGAAGGAATCCTATTCGAGAATATTGAAACTCTCATCTATTATGCAAAAGATACATTAGAGTTTCAATTCCTTCAAATATTCTATCAGCATAAATTTCACGTTTTAATGAATATGACGAACACATACAATCCTATCGAACACTTTTTTTTTTGGTCACATTATCATCAAACTTGGAAAACCCAGTTTTCAAATCTGGACTCCTACATTTAACAAAATAACCGAGAAGAAATTCTGTACAATACAATTTATTTAGGAAACTTGACAATTCATATTCGATTCCCTGTACATTCATTTGTATTGCTACAAAATTTTTCTCCAAATAACTAAACAGTGATGTATTTATTTTAAAGTTCTATTTTATTTTATTCTTTATAAAATTGTAATCAGTGACGAATTGAATTGAATTGAATTGAATTTGTTTTCAGTGATAATACCATCGATATAGATAAACAACTGTGCTGACTGCTTAACGCTGGGGAAATGAAGCCGTTGCCAGATGCCGTTGGGTGTACAAAAAATACGGATTGCCGAGGATTGAAAATAAAATCTTGGGTTGTACACAGCAAAAATGTCAATAGTTGACCTTAATTAGAAATAATGTGCCAGAAAATATCTACTCTAGCAAGATTTCTCGCATTCCCACCCAACTATAAAAGTGAACTGTGATCCACCCATCATCATCAAAGCGTTTTTCTCCTTGCATTGACATCGAAGCAGTAAATCCAGTTGTTTATCTATATTGACAGGTTAGAAAAAAAAAGTGGCAACATCAAAATGAATCGGGAAATTTCAAAGGATTTCCCTCCGAGAGATTATTTCAATAGGAGATTATTTCAAGATCAATCGTATGCATCGGATTTTATTTCGCCTGTATGACCGAAGCAACTGTTCTGTTGTTCGGAGCCTTCCAAGGAAGTTTTTAATTAGTCATCGATGAAAATTTCATAACAGTATTATGATTCGCGAATATGGTTCACATCCAAAAGCGATTATTATGCGAAGGATTTGCGTTCAAATTTATAAATTGGCATTCCATTGCGATTTCAAAATAAAAGTAACATATTTTTATAGATAATTAACGTATGAATAAAATATATTTTTTGAAGGGAAAAAATACTTCTTTTTGTGATACCGAGATTAAAGGTCAAATTGTTTGACCTTAATTTGAAATATTTTTGAAAATAGTGCGAGTGATAAATTTTAAAAAAGCCCAAATCTTCACCTTTATTTTGACACCAAAACCAGTGTTATATGATAATTATAGCGGTAATGTCGATGACGTATCAAACTGGTGTTTACGATTTTGATAATATGAAAGAAACAACTTTATTAATAAATACGCCATTTCTCCAAACTGCTATCTATAGAACACAAGGTAAAGCACGAGGATATCACGCTAGAGATGCACGATTTATTCTAATGTAGTTATGTGCAAATTTATAAAGCGAGAAATTTTGCCCCATATATCAGGCCCCGTAAAATCAAACGAGATTCAAACCTAATATTTTCTTCTTATCTTTATTAATCCTACTAGTGAGAATTTTTTTATTAAGTTCTGATGGGATCGGGTTAAAAATGCCACTTTTTTTTTGTCGATTTGATACGGAATAACCCTTCGCAGAATTATTAATAATGCCTTAGACTTTATAAAATGTTAATTGATTGTATTTTTGAAATGTTAGTGTTAGAAACCAAAGTTGAGCTTTACTTAGCCTTAGAATACCGAAAAATAAAATTATTTACTTATTGTTATTGGGCGGCCACACTTTTTATTTGATTGATTTCATTACAATAAACACTTTTAAGTTTACTCATTTAACATTTTGAATTTATAATCAAAGTTTAGCAACATTTGAACATGTAACGAATCAGTTCACATGGACAAAAATAATGTTACTTTTCATACATTTTCAAATAAATTTTTTTGGGTGTATATTTCCAATCCATTACTCTACATTCAATTCAAAAATTAAGAATGATACTCGCTTTTTATACGAAGTTTTTTTGAAAACACAGAACCGTTTCTAAAAGAATAACAAGCGTTGTTTTAGATGTAGGCACTGTCTCTACCCTCAAAATATGAGGTAAAAGCTACTTTTCAAAATACATTCCTCAAAAATGAATGGGAATTTATGCTCTCACATCCAGATATCTTTCATTTATTCCGATTAAAATTTTTTTATTATTTATTAAAACAATGTTTGCAACTGGAAAGAGTTTCTTCAATGATCGGTTCAACGCTATTTCAGCGCGATTGGATAAGGGCACGTTGGTTTATTAGTATTCCGTAAAAGCGACGTTCTAGTGACAGTGCCAGTCCCCAAAATTTGATAGAATGCATCGACATCTGCCAAGTTTCTACCCTATTGGATGACGGTAAGGTGGTTAATTATGCCTCCGAATGTGTACAAACAAAATTTCTTACAAAAAATGAATACATTTTTTTTTTTAAAATCATTATCTCTTCGTGATCTGCAATAAACAGGCAGAACATTCTATCCACTGGAAATGCCACATCATTTGCTCCTCTTACACACATTGAAGTTCCAGTATACTAGGGGTTCCAGTAATAGGTGTGAATTCAATTACACTGACGTGGATTTGTGTCCGTTTGTATATTTCATTTAGTATAAATGGCTAGTTAGGTGATATTTTTTGCAATAATTCTTGTATGGAAAAAAAACTAGCCATAATGGGGACGTACTTTTTGATAATCCTCATAATATTATTCTTGATTATAAGCGAAACTGGGAGGAGAAGAAAATACGATCATTGATGAGGTATGCTCAAGAAAAGAGAACTCTGTGTTGAAGGCATTCATTTTTGAATTTTTTACGCCATTAAAACATTTTTAAGGGAATTTCGGAGATGGGGATGTTTAGAACACCTTAAGAGGCATTATCAAAGCGATTTTTATCCACATCGTTAGACTCGTTTTTTAGAATTCATTGAAAAACATGACTTTTTCAACGAATTTTGACGAAAACCTTAATGGTAGGTTTCATGGCCACCTCTAACCCTCATACCAAATTTTAACGTCGTAGGTCAATTTGCTTGGGAGTTATGCTGACCACAGACACACACTCAGACAGATATTTTTTTCTAGATCACTTTTTTGAAATCAAGGTGTTCCAAAAAGTGGAGAAATGCAAAAAAATCGAAAAATTATTTTTGATACATATAGGTAATTAATTGAAAGTAAAAATGTATATGGATCACTTTTGTGTTAACCCACAGTAAGACCAGAATCGAACCGCTTTTGTTCAGATTTCTTAGAATTTCTACTTGATTGGAACTACTAGATTGGAAATATGAAATATGGTTTCATATGGCTGGAAAAATGGTTTCATTTCTGCAAGCAGATGAAAGCACCAAAGAAAAGCTGCCCAGGTTGCTCTTGGTAACCAACAGATGCTAAGTAGTTTAAGGGTGAGTGTACAGAGGAATGTGTTCAAACCGTATTGAACTGCAAAGTGTAGAATTTAATCATTTTTGGAACCAATCTCTTGTCCTTAAAGGAATTTCATCTGAACCATTTTTAAATCCTTAACTCCAATTTTGTCGAAGGCGGAATTAAAATAAAATACAATCTTTTTTAATCGGAATAAATAAAATATTATTGAATGTGAGTGCATTTTAATGAATATGTTTCCAAAAGTAGTTTACCTCATATTTTGCTGTGTGTTTGCATCTAATTTTAAATATTAACGAATATTATGGTAAAAATTGGCGATGCATATAAAAGACTTCTATTAAAAACTTTCTTTTTATGGGTTATATTATTTTGTCTTCAAAGTGTGAAGGAACTTAATGGAATTTAATCGTTTTTAGAAACTTTTTGTCACATGAAAGGAGGAATTTAACTGTTTCTTTAAAGTGTTGACGAACAAAGAAACCAGTTTGTTTCATAATAGAAATACAATATTAGACACCTACTCGAACACACACTTTTTTGTCATTACAATAACAAAACAAAAAAGGAAACTAAAAGCGAGAAAAAAGTGGATGTCCTGGAAAAGGTAATTACTCGAAGGGAAAACAGGATCTATAAATATATATTCTCTCTTCTCGGAGAGCTCATTTCTTAAATTGGGTACCTCGTTCCGGGAGATAATTTGCTTTTTGGGGGAAATAAAATTAAAGGCTTCTTTTCTGTGGGGCCGATTGCAAACTGAGAGGAAAGATTATTTAGAGACCACTTCATAGAGTTAATTCTAAATAGAGTCTGCATAAAATTCCTTTCATCTGAACTCTATCTCTCCTAAAGTATTTTCTTCATCTCTCGTACTTCATTTTCATAGAGTACTTTTTACAAAGAGTTCACTCTCTTAGAGTATCAAAATAAAGACACTTGGAAAAAAAAATTATTTAGAAAGAAAGAAATATACTCAAATAAAAAGTAGTAAATATAACAAAAAAGATCTATTCTATTCCTGAGGCACAGTAGGAAAGTGACAAGCACAGCTCGGCTTGGTCAAGTCAGTCTGGTAATATTCTGTACATCCATATTAGAGTATCCAATGAAACTATTTTAACATTGGATTTCTGAACAAATAATGAAGGAAATTGTTGAAAGTGTAGATCTTTAGAACAGACATGCATTGATTTAGTTTAACGTAAGGAGAAAAATATTGCATTACGTAGAGAACGAATCACCTAAATAGACTTCCCTCTCATAGAGTATCAAATGAAAACATTTCCAAATAAATAACACAACGTGCAATTGTAAATAAACTATTCGTCAGAATCTCATAGATCCTCCCACTGATATTCCTAGGAAATCATTCGGAGATGACTTCCTAGGAACGTCCCTTGAGTTAGTTTATTAGTATTCCGTAAAAGTGACCTTTTAGTGACAACCGCCAAAATTTGATAGAATCCATTGTCATCGATTTCAAAAAGGCAGACTTGCAAGTGTAAATTAGTGTTGCACAACTATCTGAATATAGTTGTAAATAGTCCAACTATAATAGAGGTGAGAAAAAGGTGGCAACCCCTAAAGTAATCGGGAAATTTCGAGATGTTTCTTTTTTTTGAACAAATTGGCTGAATATTTCGAGAAGGTTCTCATGCACCTCTATAAATTCGACCGCAGCTAAAATCGGGACAGTTTGACTTCGGAACTCGATGAGAGATTCGAGTGTGTCTGACCTGAATTATCGCTGAATTCGGAGTTGTTTTTATAAAAGCTTGTATGGGAGCTTGATAGTGACTGTTCTTCGAATAACTTTTGTGAGCTCTTGAAGAGAGAATAAATATTTTTATCCAATAAAAACTGCGCCATCATTGCTTCTGCGGAAAATTCGTAACATTATATTGACAGAGCTTAGACCCGTTTTCGACCCCTCACAGCTCGGCTTCTATTATTGCTAGAACCCTGTTCCCCCCCCCCCCCTTATGTTGCCCCGAATGGGTCAGATAGAATTTCGACTCGTATTGTGTATAGTAGTAATATCGTCGTTTTTTTACGAAATATCGCATTCGCTTACAATTCCATTTTTCTTCACCAAAGAGCAAACTAAAGGCGGCTGGTTCAAATTTTGGGTTAGGCACGGTGCTTCGCAATCCACCTTAAGCTTTAGGTTTCGATCTGATTGTGCACATAAATAGGTCGTACAAATGAGCAAACGTTTAAAAGAAGCGGGTGTAAAAGCAGCCTTCTTATGTTTTTCTAAAGCGGGTAGATATTGAAGAGGAACTCCTATTAATATATGTTGCCATTTAGAAAGTACTTTCTCTGACTTGACATTTGGTAAGCAAAGGATCACTTTATGAAATGACATCAATTAAAGAGTCGAATATATTTTATTTTGTATTTGAAATGTCAATGCATATGCAGTGGCTCCACCTGGTTTTGTATGTTTTCATTTGTAATAGAAATGAAAACAATTTCATTAAGTGATGTTTTTCATCACGTCAAGGTTAAATACAAAGTAGCTTCGAAATGCATTAGTAACATAGCGAGTATGGGACCTTTACTAGGACTTCACTTTAAAATGAATTTTCGCACATTCAAACCACAATAAATATCGACAAAATGGATCCTTTTTTTTTCTAGAAAGTCCCCCAATATTTAACTCGATTGATCTCACGCGTCACTTCCTGTTGATGGAGTACGTCATTTCCTTTTAGTCCATCATTCCCACTCAATGACGTCCTTTTTAGACGGGATTTTCTCATTGCGTGAGGAAAAGTTGATGCAAGAAAGCAATGCAATATTGCGTAATTTTTTTCCTTTTTTTATTTCTTTATGTTAACCGATTTTGAGTGTTTGTGTCGGAAAAATCTGCGGACGGACAATTAATTCACTTGACGTCATCTCATTGAACTTGACAGATGAATTCGTTGTCAATACATTCTTTCAAGTTTTGGGGAACTGTCACTAAATTCTCTCTTTTACAAAAGTTTGCAAGAAGTACGTCATATCCAGCCATATTCAAGCGATTTGGCGATATTTAATGACTGAAACTTTCCCCTGAAAAGCTTGATGACGTATGATAAAAATTATATATTTTTATATCCTTTATATTAACTTGGAGTTTGTTTGTATGATTTGTTGGCAAAATGTTTCGTGGGCTAATTAACCCGCTTGTCAACATCAAATGTAACTGAAACTTGGCAGATAGACTCTTTGTAGATCACAATGCATCCTATAAAGTTTGGAGGGATAGAAAAAAAAAAGCTTGGTAGAGTCAAGCACTATGAAAACTCGATCCTAGCTTAACATGATTTCAATAAGTTGCAATTACACGTACAATTTGGCAGTACCTATAAAGCATTTGTAATAAAAACTTTGATTTAATAAATTAATTTTTTACGAAATCTCCTCTAGAAAACTAATCCCCAGAATCTTCCATAGTGCAATTAAGCAGAGTGTTCTTGAAAACATCGAAATAGAAAGAGGACATTTTTCAATGATAAACTTGAATCGTCCTAATTGATAGATAGCGATCGAAGTGTTGTTGAAGCACAGTGCGAGATGTTTCTGAGGAGTCTTCTGAGAAATACATGAATTGTGCGAAAGAGAGAATGTAGTCCAGAGAAGTTTGTGTTGTGTATCGAATGAAGTGTGACTTCTCAATTAATTAAATTGTTTATGAATCTAAGTCATGGGTAGATGAATGAATTCTTGTAAGTGGTATCGCAACAATGATGATACTTTGGATATTGTTTTTAACACCAACCGAAATGTTCTCAGGAGATCTAAATAAAGCATTTAAATTGCAAATTATGTATATACATATTTTAAAGCTTTTACAATTACGCAAATGTTATTTTGAAGAAAACATTATTTTGTGCACCAATTGAAAGTCCTCTATTTTCTGTCTTCTGAGTTCCCTCTGTCCTTCATTATACACTCCGATGGTTAGTGGAAGGCCACAACATAGAATGACTTGTCTCTGTGAGCCAAAGCTGTGGAATTTGAAATACACCGGTTGGCAAATTTGATTGGTAGGAGTCAATTGAATGACGGTCCATTTTTATTCGGAAGTCAATAAATAAAACTGGTAAATGAAAACCTGTCTGTGAGACAACCACTGTATTCTGGAAATTTTTGACAACTCATCCCACTCTATTCATATTGTTACACAAACTTTCTGTATATAATTGTAAATATGTGAAGTATTTATTTTAAATTTTAGTTTAGTTGTTAACAGGGGTAATACAGGTTAGAAAAAAAGGTGGAAACATCTAAATCAATCTGGAAATTCAATCACGTGATTGGTTGACTGAATTTTGCTAGAAATTTTTGCCGCGAGGCTATAAAAAGAGCCAATGGACGGAATCGAGAGATCAGTCGAGTTTTGGACGGACGCTGCTTTGAAAGGATTGGAGCTTTTGAAAACCTTCGTTGTGCCTGCATTCGAATGCATCGAAGCTTGTGTTGAAGGTGAGTTTACAGTTATTCGGAATGAATTCGAGCTTTTGTTTGGTGCGTCATCATTTCCTCTGTGAAAATGTCATAACAATATTTTCTGCGTTGCCACATTTCAATATTGTAACTAATTTGGCAAAACGGGCATTTTCTCTACGCCTTCTGTCTCTCACAGTATTTCAAATGATTCTCAAATACATATTCATCAATTCCCACCCTCTTCACTTCTTTTCAGTTGGAGCACGTCGTTTGAAAACAATGAGGCTTAAATTACGAAACACTCCCTCGAAACATGCCGCCCACCATTCAAAGGGAATTTATCCTTCTTTTCGAAAAAGTCATCACAACAACCAGACACATTTTTCTCCGTTATTTCGTTTCTTTCAGAAAAAGGTTTTGTTTACTTTCAGAAAAATGATGAAAACATATTTAGAATCGCTTCGGTAGAAGTTTAGGTACCTCATCGAACATCATTCAGATTTTTTTTATACAATACTAGTATATTATCTGTATGGGTCTAATGGCCGAAACAGATCGAATCTGAATGAGTTGAACTACATGTGTCCTGTCAAACATATTCATTTAAAAAATAAACTAATTCAAAAATTCTGTTTGAGACAGTCAAAATTATAAAGCTACAACTACATATGTAGAAATTTTCAAAGCACTACTCCCAATACACTGCGTTGCAAAAGTTTAGACAATGGCGTCATTCGGCTTTAAAATTGTGATAGTAGAATTACAAAAGCCCTACAAGAAAAACTCTTTTAAAATATTATAATCAAAACAAAGTTGTTTGATTTGCTATATCAATAATTTTTTGGGGTAAAAATAGAAATGTGTTCGTAGGAAACAATCATGAATTTCTGCGAATTTTTGTTTTCGAAAGCAAATTTAAAAGAGATGATGTCACAGACTTTGAGTTATTTTAGTTTTTTGCAAGTGATAACACTTCGTAATCGAGATGCCACGGACTAAAGAAATGCAAAAGGTTGAGCTTATAAATTCGGCAGTTGAAAGCTGAAGTTAAGCTCGTTTCGTGAATTTCGATTCTAAAAAATCGACATAAGACTTCTATTTATCGAGTTTTATCTAATGGATGCAAATACAAAGAAAAACTCAGATCTGACAGGGAGCGTGTATCTACTAAACCCGATAATCGTCAGATACAAAGACTGTTGAATGCCCAACAAATCACTGTTCGTGAATTCCAAATGTCCTTAGAACTTTCAGTATCAAAGTATACGTTTCGTAGACGAATTTTGGAAACAGCACCAATGGTTTATTACAAAATGAAAAAGATAACAGAACAGACGTAAGTCACAGAGAATGTTGTGGCCTCGATATCATATGTCATTTGGACCAAAATAGCAATCAGTGGTATTTTGAGATGGGGGGGGGGGGATGGAATTTGCTTAGTCAAGTTGGCCGAACATCGTACTGGCCTGACTTGCGGAAGGAACCTCGTCCTTTTTTTGTTTAGTCCTAGACAAGATGATAGCTCGGTGAAGGCCTTTTGCTACAATGGACAAGTGTCTATGCCAGTGGTCACCAAACATCACTCTAAGATATTGGAGGATACCATTATGTGAGCTTCAAGGAGAACCTTCATTGAAATTTCAGCAAGAGACAGGGACCCACACTGTATATACAAATTCCTGATTTCATTCCCATAATTTGAAAGTTCTTGACTAGTCAGCGTGTAGCTCAGATTATAACACAGTAGAAATTTGTTTCGTTTGTCGCAAAGTTAACAGCAATTTTAGACAATAATCTTCTAGGAATGAACCCAAGATATTCAACTAAATCGAGCCCCAAGATATGCAAAATATAGTTTCTTCAATGGAAACTCATACTTATGAACATATCAACAAGAATAGATTATCGATTAAGTTTTAAATCATGTTTATTTTAATCTCATTTTATTTTTGTTTAAACTTTTGCGACAGTGTTAATTTGCTTTGTTACCAATTAATAACTTGCAATATGCACAAATAACTTTTATAGTTATGAATATTGTAAAGTATACATTGCATATTTATTACACTGAAGCTGTACTACGAATTTTTTTTTTTTTAATTTATTTTGAAATCTGTCTGAATATATTCATTGTCCAAACTTTTGCATCGCAGTGTAGAAGTCACTTTACATAAAAAGCATTTTAAAAATTAATTAGAAAAAACTAATTAAACTTTTAACATTCTGTTTGTGAAAAGTAAAATTAGAAAGTCAAACCTACTTTTGTTTAAAATTTCAAAGTTCTATGCAAGTTTGTGGTTACTATCTATAGAATGTCCCAAGGATAGAGCCATAGAAAGACCCACATTAGGCACAATAAAAAAAAAAAATTGGGGGAATTTTCAAGTCTATAAAAAGTTACCACTGTGGTCTCATATTTACCAAACAAATTTTTAAGTTCAATTGAAAAGTATTTAGGTCTCTCCTAGAATCTACTTGTAGTTTGATATTTTTTTTTTTTTTTTTTTTTTTATTTTTTTATTTTTGCAAAAATGAAGATTTTTAATTTAAAAAAAAAATAAGTAAATTTTTATTTTCAAGTTTAAAAATGTAAAGTTTAGAATATTACAGTAATAAAAAATTATATCTAGAGACCTAGCTGGTAGTGGTGTCTTCATTGAAAAACCTGGGCAAAATCTTTCCATCTGTCTCCATAACCCTGATTTCACTTCAGTCTTTAAAAGTGAATTAATCGCAATTGAACAGGACATTGAAGCTATAATCAACGAGCGTGACTTTGGAGACCTCTGGATCCTTTCGGACAGTCGCAGCTCCCTTCAATATCTACACAATTGGACTAAAGCTGGAGACAAAACAAGCATCTCCCATCCTTCTTAAACTTAAACTTATTTCAAAGGGCCACGACGTTCATTTTCAGTGGATACCATCCCACGTTGACATCTTTGGAAATGAGCAAGCGGACCGCTTAGCTAAGGAGGGTTGCAGTCACTCAACACCTTCCTCTTCAGCTCTTTCATACTCGGAGCATCAGTCCAAAATCAAAAGTCATCTCTCCAAAAAGTGGAAGACCCCTCCCTCTCATCACTGGTATGCAGCCAAGAAACCGGGCTCTTCACTTGTATCTATTGGTGATAGAGCGTCTCGAACGCCAATTTCCAGATTGGCAAGTGGACACACGAAGAGTCTCTTGTACTCTGAGGGTAGAAAAACTTACTCTGTCTGCTCCAAATGTGAAGCACAGCAGGCCTCTGCCGAACATATCCTGGACTGCTTGGGTCTTTCCAAAGAGGACTTATACGCTACACCACTTTTTGAGGGTTAACAATTTGTTGGATCTTGTCTGACTTCGTCAGACAGGTGGAAGATAAGAAACAACGAAAATTATATCTGCCATTTAACATTTATGTCTCCCGGAATCTACATTAAAATCTTAATTTTTTTTCACAAAATATGCATATTTTTCGATTTTGAACCCATTCTTTAGCTTAATTTCAAATATTTTACTTATAGGCTAGTTATCGTAGTACAGCAAATATCATTTTATGAAATGGCCTCTACTAAATTCAAGTGTCATGTCACTGACCTTGGTTACTATAACCAAGATTCTAAATTTGAGACATGAAGGTTATTGAAATTCCACAGAGTGATGAACGTGTATTTGATATTAAAATGCCAGGAGAAAAGCCAGAAAGTTCAATTATTTTAATGAAACAAGAAAATCTACTCTCTTTTTCTAGAGCATGTGCCGTAAAGAAATTTCGGTAAAATTCGTAATTTCCATTAGATCAAAAGCTCAATTAGCAAGGGCTCTTTTGCGGGATTTAAATGTTGTAAACTTAGAAAATCAAACAATGTTAATAGATAAATAAAATATTTTTCATTAAAGGGTAAAATAGCACAAAGGTTCAATTATTTTTCTCTATTTATATAATCGAAAGGATGAAGCAATAAGTATAGAAATTGTTAGTAGTAAATATGGTCACGTAAATAAACGAGAAGAACACTTATCTTTGGTATAAGAAGTATATTCAATATATTTTGAACACGCAATTCTAGACTGTGTTTCTAGAAAAAACTTGGTTGTGTGAACGAGGATGTTTTAAACCCCTTTCTATCGCTAGTTCCTGTTTCAGCTATGAACTATAGCTCCTGTTTGACACGTCGTTCCATTACTATTGTAGACTGCCACAATACGATCTAGGTAGTTTTTTTTTTTTCTTCTTCCTCGAAATGAATTTTTGCTGGTAACTTTGTAGGACTTTTTGTATCCTTTTGCTTGTCACACATCGATTATGTTTTAGTGAGTCAAACAATATCCCCAAAAGACGATATTCTGAGATTATCATAAAAGCACTTGAAAAGCATCTTCTAAATACTTGATGCATAGTCTTAACATTTTTGATGCATAAATAACTCTAGCATGACATATCATAAGAGAGTATAAATTTTTATTACAAACTCAGCTATTTTTTTTTTTTTTTTTTTCTTTTTTTTGCAACTGCGAAGTTTGATCAAGTTATACAACATATAAACTTGAAACTCGATTTGCCATTTTTGGTCATCTTGAATGGGAGATGTTTCCAGAGTTTCGGCTTGCTAAACTTTAGGTGCATTTGCTTGTTAGTACAACTTGACATATTTTCCAAAATTTCTGGTCGGTGATCATTTTTTTTTAAAATCAACTTCTGAAAAAAAAAAAAACACGTTCTATGTTATTGTATCAAACTTTTTAAACCTTTTCCTATTGGATAGTAAAAGAAGTACGTCAAGAAATCGTACTATCGAGAGAAATCATAACTTTCCTAAGAGGCAATTCATTTAAATGAAGTAAACAAACAATTGCTTGTATTGGTTATTTTAAAGTATTTTCGAATAATGAAATTTATCAATTAGACTTCAGTATTTCATGCAGGGCCACCATAACCAAGACCTTGAAGAGTTTTCTCATCAATGCAGCTTTTTTCATTAATTGTAACGTTCTATCCAGAGCCCGTCTGGAGTTGCGTGTCTATAATATGTTGAATACCAAAGATAAATGTTATTCTCTTTTTTTTAAACGGCAATATTTACTGTTTACAATTTCTATACATATTTCTTTGTCCTTTCGATTATATAAATAGAGTTCTAGTTAAATCCCACAAAAGAGCACTTGCTAATTGAGCTTTTGCTCTATTATACAGAAAAAGAGGCAGCCCTTGTTTCATTGAAATAATTGAACTTTATGGTTTTTTCCTGGCAGAAGCATTTTACTATCAAATACACTTATATCACTAGAACTCTGTTGCATTGAATCATTTTCAATAACTTCGTGTCTCAAATCTAGACTCTTTGTTTAAGGTCGTGCAGAAGCGACATTGAGTTTAGTGTACACCATTTCATAAATTGATATTCCCGATATTTCCTGTATTAATGTACCTAAACTAAATAAAATAATTGAAACTAACCAAACGAATGGGTTGAAAATTGAAAAATATCCGTATTTTATTTAAAAAAAAAAAAAAATTAAGGTTTTCATGTAGATTTCAGGAACCTAAATGTTAAATGGCAGATATAATTTTTTCATTACTGTCAATTAATATTCTAAACTTTACATTTTTATTCTTGAAAATAAAAATTTGCTTTATATATGTTTTTTAAAAGAATTAAAATCTTCGTTTTTGTCGAAAAAATCAAACTTCAAGTCCATTCTGGGAGACGTAAATATTTTTCGATTGAACTAAAAAGAATTTTGGTAATTATGAGAGCATAGTAAAAACTTCTTTCGACTTTCCCAAAAATGTTGTGTTTTTTTTCCCTCCCACATACGCACAAAAAACTCTTTGCTTCATAGATACGAGTCTTCTTTCTTGACAGTTAAGTACTTCAAACAATTTTCAAAGCTCAAACTAGAACGATTTGGAACAAGAACAATTTCTTATGTTTTCAATTTGATCCAATTTTTGATCCGATTCATTCAAAAGTTAGAAATGGGGGAACCATATTATGCAATATCACCCTTACAATATCAAAGTGTATTTTCTTAAATTTTACTACATCAATAAGAAAAATAACTTCTTTTTAAGCAAAATTACAATTTCACTAGGCTCAGTAATTAAGGTTATAGAAAAGACAGTAAATCCACCCCTACCTTGATTATTCTCTTTTACGCCATGTTATGAAATTAAGAAATAACCAATCACATATTTTTTTTTTTTAAGGTATGCTGCGATTCGCCATAGGCATGTAACAGGTGCTCTTAATTATGTTCAGCATGAGATCCATTCATTTGGCGCAAAGTAAGCGCTTTTTTTCAAAATAATATTGACGCGCCTTGGAATGGAATTTTCATTCGGAAGCAGCGGATTTAAATTAATTCCTACCGAAAAATATGAGTATAAATAAATAAAATGTCATCAGAAGAAAAAAATCATGTTCTGCTTTCTTCCCCAAATCAAATTCTTCACCTCCGCTATTCCGATTAATGAATACTTTCCCCTCTACTAAAAATGAGGAAATTCCAAACAACAAAATGGCGCCTCGTACTTTTCCTCTAATCCTTCTCTTCGGGAAAAAGGTTTATTAATAATAAAATATTTCCCGGAGAAAGCTCTGTGTGTGTTTTTTTTTTTTTTTTTTTTTAATTAAAAAACGCCCGGTCTACGAATTTTGTTCTTGTTCCTCTCCTCACTTCACTTCAGATTTTTGCTTAGTAAGAAGCAGTTTAATTTTTTTTTTTTTTTTTTTTTTTTTTTTTTTTTTGAATCTGGCAGTCGAAGAAGAAATTGAACACGTCAAAAATAAAGTGGCTTAAGTCGAATTTAGTTCTGATGCCGTGTTACAACTTCTCACGCTGATACCTCGCTGTTGGTAGAGCACGCCACTGAAAGCAAGCTTTTATACACTTTCTATTCTCGTTCGACACACACTGCCATTTTCAAACGTGTTTTAATTTGGCGATATTTAATGACCTTCCCCTATTAATGTCGACGACTTATGATAAAAGCGAGTTGCCATTTTTATGCTTTAAATGCATTATTTAACGTGGTGGGCAAAATCTTCGGAATGCTAATTATACTTCCGAAGATAATGCAAGGAACCATCTAGCCGTTATCCAATCGGGCTGAGATTCGAAATCGGTGACAATGTATTTTATCTAATTTTGGGGGCTTCGGCTGTTACTAAAAGGTCGCTTTTAAGGAATAATAAAGCAATTTTCTGAAACCAATCAATCGCGCTTAAATAGCTTTTAACCGATCATTGAATAAACTCTTTCTCGTAGCCAAATGTTTTAATACATAAATAATAAAATCGTTTTAATCAGAATAAATAAAAGTTATTTGGATGTGAGTGCATAAATTCACATTCATTTTTAGTAAATAAATTTTGACAAGTAACTTACCACACATTTTACTGATAGAAATGTTTTTGGAATTTAAAATTAGATTGAACACTCTGTTTGCAGAATTGTGTTCATGAATCTAAAAATTGGCCCATAAAGGATTTATATTGAAAACTTTGTTTTTATGGGTTATACTATCTTATATTTCCCCATAGTGAGGTTATATGAACGAATAAACGAATTAGTACAAGGAATGCAGAAAATCGCACAATTACACTCTAATACTGAACCCTGTATTGAAATTTGACACGGATTAGTGCGATTTTTCATTTTTGTTTCCATATTTTACTTATTTTTGTGTTTAGAGTTTGGCGATGACTTTAGAGATAATTATTAAATTGGCCAAGAAAATAACGCCGAAATTGCAGAATTGGCGATATTTTTTTCATAATTATTATATCATGCTTTCTTGTGAAACATAGGAGAAACAGCCATTGATGGGCGATGCTCGTAGGAAGAGAACTCTGTTTTAAAGTCATTCGTTTTTTAAGTTTTTACATCTTTATCGAATTTAGGTGGTGGAGATGTATAGAGCATATTAAAAGACATTACCACAGTTATTTTGATAAAAATCGTTCGAACCGTTTTTTGACAATTGCAAAAAATAATAAATTTTTTCAAGGTTCTACACATGCGCAATTAAGATGAAAACTGTAATCACAAGTCCAATGGGTACTACTAACCTCTATACATGATTTAAAATCGTAGGTCAATTTGTTTGGGAGCTATGCTGACCATAGACAGACAAGCATTTTTTCTTTGCCTCGTTTTAAAACTTGAAACGTTCCAAAACGTGTACAAATTGAATTTTTTTTCTTCTT
This sequence comes from Linyphia triangularis, assembly GCA_963978545.1. Taxonomy (NCBI): domain Eukaryota; kingdom Metazoa; phylum Arthropoda; class Arachnida; order Araneae; family Linyphiidae; genus Linyphia; species Linyphia triangularis. The sequence continues at coordinate 91,634,145 of OZ021731.1, read as the reverse complement.
TTTTTTACCACATGCAATATTTTATTATTTTATATTAGGACATATAAGGTAATTGAAAATAAAAATTCCTTAACGTCTCCTTCAATACAAATACTTTTTCAATACAGTTTTCAAAGCATATTGAAGAGTTTAAAAAAAAAAATACGGAGAGAAATTACTCTAAAAGTTGGTTTGTCCTATTTCTATGCAACAATAATCAGGAAGGTACCTACAGTTTAACGTGTATTCCGAAACAAACATCATGCGAGACCACATGTGGGTCAAAATATCAGGATTTAAGAGGAAGTAACGTTTAGAAAGTACTTTCTATAACACTTTATGAAATGACATAAATTAAAAACGCGAAAATAGCGTTTAATATATACGTCAGTGCATCTTTCGCTGTTTTTATATACATTAAATGATAAACAATTGATGTCATTTCATAGCAAATGCCAAGGAGATTTTATAGCGAGTATTTTGCGCATAGCGAGTGATAGGACGTTACGTGATGCTGGGAAGTTAGCTCAAATAAGACTGACTTGCCTTGGTGGAGGAGAATAAATATTTGAGTTGTTTGTTTGCAGCTCGTGCGGAGTTTTAAAGTGTGCTTGTTCGATTGATCAACTTCAGTGGAACAGAGATCGTTTTCAATCAACTTCGTTATAAGTTCGCTGCCTTTATCGCGTGATCCTGATCAGACTGCAACCGATCAGAGTTGATGCCGGAATTAAACGAAGTAACAAAATAATGTGACATCTTGACTTCCTCCATGAGGTTTGTTGGGTGTCATTCCAGCAAAGAACTCCGATCGGGTGCAGTCTTATGGGGCACACATTCCGAATTAGTAGCGAACCTGTTACATTTTTTTTATTATTTAAAAAAATTTGAAATACACTACTACAGTGTGAAGGAAGGATTTGCGTGACATTTTTTTTGCGCTCTTGCGCAACACACAAAATTCAATTTATGGGACCACAATCCGTGATGTATTTAATTCATTCAATGAGCGATATTTTTTTTTATTTCTGATTATTGAGAGTTGCAAAAAATGTTGGCATCGAGGAACAATTGCCACTCTGTCGTCAACTACAAGTTCTCCAACGATCGAATGGACCAATACGTAAATAATATCTACTCATTTTTCTGAACACGCACTCTGCAGCAGCTGAAATAAATTGGCGCCATCAACACGAAAGCAACGGAACAAAGCTCGGTTACAAATTCGGAATCAAGAAACCGTTTTAATAAACCTTAAAAGGACACATCCCATTCCAAGGAGTCGTATTATTGCCATTTAGTTGGCAACAAAACTCGGTCGCGGGAAGCATTCCCAAGGGGGGTATTCCACCAGAAAATAGGGTTGCATTCGATCGATTTTTAAAAGCTCGATTCTCTCTCAAAAGTTTCTGTCAGAGGGATTAGAATTACAGCCCCCCTCTTTATTCCCTGTGGCTGATGCCAGGTTCTCCCTTTAATACCGTATATCGTCTGGCAGATCGATATTTTTGAAATCGCTTCTGTTTTGTAGTTGATAGGTAAAAGAGAGTGAGTGGTAGAAATGGAAGAAGATCTGCATACATAAAAGAGTACTCTTTCATCAGATATTATTATCTATTGCTGAGAGATTCCTTCATTAACGAGCTCAAGTTGCGATTACCTCCTTTATTACAAAATAATTTCACTTTTTTTAGGACTATTTCATTTTTTTTTTAAAAGCTTTGATTTTTTGAAACACAGTAAGCTAATAATTTAAAGCATAATTTTTCGCAAATAATTTGCGTCTCTTCCATTAACTAGAAGCTCCCCTTGTGGATTTAAGATTGCTCAAAGACTCTTATGGAAGTTCATAAGATTAAACTTACGAAATGATAGCGGGTTTGAAATTTTCTTTTAGATCAAAGTTACTTAAGAAATGGGTCGTAATTGAAGTGTGTTGGACAAAGAAAATCCTCTGGAAGACGAACGAAAGTTACACCATATATAAGGAAACAGCTTTTAAGATCTCTAAAATCGGGTAATACAAGAGTTTCTATCTTAGTTGGCAACAAAATTCTTCAATATCCACAAATGCAGTATTTAGAGCTATCAGAAGACACAACATGTTCAAGAAAAGAAAAATGAAGCGGCTCCAAACCACATAAAAGTACGTAATTTCCTTAGAAAAGCGTTTGAATTTTTTTATTTAGTAACCCACTGGTAGTTAATTTTCAATGAGGAAGGGTACAGTCGATTGCACTTCTCTGGTGCCAAATACTTGCATTTTTAAAAAGTGAACCAAGTTGGCAATACACGTAAAGCCACTTCCTCACTGAAAATTAAAGAGCAGTGTGTAACTAAATAAAAATTAAGGCTTATTATTTAACTAGTTATGACACGAGTTATCGGTTCGAATCACTGAAAGTTGATTTTCGAACAGTTTCAGTAATTTTGAATCCGGCAGATCTACTCGGATTTCTCTGCATTCTAGAAAGAAATTCAACATGGTGAGAACTCTCGCTGCATCATTATTCATTTTTATTTTTCCTTACCTTCACGAGTCCCGTGTTAGGCATGGTTGTTTGTAAATGTATGTTGGCTTGTCTAATGACGAATGTTTCGGCGCATTATAGCCCTCGTGTTGCTGACGGCGCCAGATAATCTGAAAACAACCAACCTTATCTTCAGTCATATTTTTGGTTTTAAATTTCCTCATTTATCCCTGAAATAAAAAAAGATGAAGATTTTTGTTCACTATAATATTTACAAGGATACAATTACTCGTTCAAATTTTCGCTTAAACGTCCTTAAGGGGGGGGGGGGGAGGACACTTCAAACGACAATCGTCCTCTAACGAAGCTCAAGCGGTTAATCACTTCTTTAGACAACCCACAATGACACGAAGCATTTATTAATTCTTCAACAATTCTCTAGAAATATTCCCCATTAATAGAGCCGACAAGGCAGACAGATAAAAAAATAAAAAAGGTCTCGTATCTAGTTAAACAATTAAGCTAATCATTTTTCACGTGTGTAGCTCAATAAACAACTCAACTCACCTTTTCCCCCTTGTGAGGAGTGCCATCTAGTGACATCTTCCAACACCCTTAAGGTGTAAAAAAAAAAAAAAAAAAAAAAAAAAAAAATTAGAAAAAAAAAAAGTCGGGAAAAATCCCCTCAAGAGCACACACACACAAAGAGTTAATTTCGAAGCCATCTCTTTTCGCTTCTTCTTCATTCCCGTTTAATCATCTGCTCGCCATTTTTTTGTTTCTTTCTTTCCGGTCTTCTTTTTAATTCTATCTTCTCTTGCATTTTTCTTCAGCTGCTGTCGTCGTCGCACTGTAGCACTTGTCACGGTGGTGTGTCATTTTCCACTTCATTTCACGAGACGACATTTTTGTTTTGTTATTTTTTTTCTGCCCTTTGGGATGTGTCACTCTGGCTTGCGGAAAGGTTTCGCTTTTTTCCCCCTTTTCTTATTCCGTATCACGACAACGACGTCGGAACGTTGCGCCACCTGGCGAGTGTTTCTCAATATAGTCTCCAGCTAATGTAACGATAAAACGATAACGTCAGCTGGGCTTATTATTGCTAATTGTGACTCCAGTTGAAACCACAAAATAAAAACACAAGTTTTGCATTATTTTTCTTTCTCTGCTTTTTTAACATCATGCATGCAATGAATTTCCCTTTTAACTCCTAGTGAGGGGCTTTATTTAGGATTTTCCTTGTCAAAGTGGCTCAATATTGGACCTCAATTCAAGAATGTTTTCAGAAACAGCTTTCCCTGTTTGTTTAAAGATATTTAGCAAGATAGAAGTTTCGGTTAATAAAATTTCTGATTTACACAAATTCTCTTGTATATTTTTTCAAGATTTTTTTAGACGATTTCTTGACATAATTAGCCTTTGCCCAAAACCGAAATTGACAAATAGGATAGCAATTTAAAAATCACCGATAAATAGAATGTACAATTGCACTTTGTGCGTTTTATGGTCCGTTATTCTCATTCGCTATTATTTGCTTTATGTATGCATTTCATTTGATTATTATACACGTGCACGTTACCCCTCCCCCATTTATTTTATGATCTCTAGAAGTGAATGTCAGCCACATTATGTTTAAATTCACATGTTTGGTTTCGTTTCGGCGAGGAGTAAGTACAAAGTTTGTTTTAGAATAAAGTAAGATGGAAGTTAAACTCAATAAGTTTTGCATTTAACGATAAAGGCAGATCCATATATACTATTCTTCTATACATATTCTTTCTTCCTCTATAGGGGAAAAAAAAAATCAAAGTTTGATTGACTTAACTAAAGTGCCCGGATGCATATAAGCATAACGTACATTAATTCAAACCATTGAACAGAATGAGGGCGCGCCATTGGTCAATTGTCCTCCCAGTCTGTGGAAAGGTTGTTGAGAATGGGAGGAAGTAATGCCCACGCAAAATGGAGGCTGCATGCCGATAGGAAGTTGATAGTTCTAATAAAAAATATTTTTTTTTTTAATATAATTATTAAACAATGAAGATATTGTTTTCATTACAAACGCTGAAATCGATTAGACGAAACCGAATGCCTTTCAAGGGGAGAAAATTATGATTGCTGGTATTTCTTATTATTGCTAACTTTTTGTCGTAATAGTTAATATTCAGTGAAGACGTTTTACGTGAAAAAATTTTATTATTATTTTTTTAATTTGGTGGATTGAAAGAAAAACTGAAATATGTTATATTTATTTCTATTTTTTACTTACAGTTAAATTATAGAATAGACATCTTTATATTTTATATAACTTCAACTATCATAAAATAGATAAATGTATATTAATTGTCATAATTTCTTTTTACAATATTATGATCCAATATATTTACAAGACTGCACATTAGAAGATTTCTTATTAAGTACAAGTCTATATTAAAAAAGCTCAATATATATTAACAATTATTATTATTATAAAAATGGAACAGATGTAGTATAGGAGATTTTTTTATTTGGTATTGGTAATCACAAAAAGCGTCAAAATCAAAATACAAATAATAATGGAATAAGGTTAAAATATTAAGAATAATTAAATTAAAATACTAATAGTAATAAATTAAAATTAAGTTAAAATATAAATAATAATAAAGTTTCCCAAATTAAAATAAAACTTAAAATCTGTTTTCAGAAACCGCATTTACTCGGAAAATTTGGCGGCGTGGAAGCATAATGCTCGCCAAACCATATAGCCTTTTGTTCGACAAACGGGATGGACAGGAATACTATATTACCCCATTCCCTTTTCATTCTTGTCCCGTCCCACAAGAAAAAATCACTCTAGGAAACTCAGCCCAGCAACCCTGTAGATAACAAAAGGCGTTTGGCGAGAATTGTGTCTTCACTCTGCTGAAATGGATTAAATGCCTATGTGAGCACGGTTAAGATCTGTGATGTCAAGTTAAGTTGGAGTTCAGTATATATATATAAAATCATGTCGAAAAAATTTCATATACTATATCCGTGCCATAAAAATTATTATCAATATGTTTAAAAACCTTAAAATTTAATAGATATTTTCTTTGCTCCAAAAAGGTGATTAATTTTTTGGGGGATTTTCGAAATGTTTTTAAAAAACATTTTGTTTACTTCCTTATTATGAAGTAAATAAATAATTGTTAATAAAAGAAAAAGAATTGATGTTTTTAGAATAGCATTCGAGTTTGAGAGTTTTTGAATAAACAGTAGTGTTTCTTTTACGCATATACGTTACAAAAAATTCAAAACGTGAGTTTTCATTGTTCCCGATATTCACTCAAGCTACATAATTTTTCTTTATAAATATAAAAAAATTTGTACTTAGTCGTTTATGAGATTAAATTGCAATAAAATATTGATTACAAACTAAATTATCATTTATGAAAAGCATTTCATTTTTCAATCGTGTTCAAAAAGAACAAAATAACTAATTTATTGGGCTTTTATCATAACTATACACGCTTTTTTACCGACAAATCTGGATTATTAGTAGCATATTTAATTTTGTAAGGGAATATTCTTATCATATATTTATAAAAAATTTTTTTTTTTTTTTTTTTTTTTTTTTTTTTTTTTTGCTATAACCAAGTTATTAAAAAAATTTGAGATTTACAGAATTTTAAAAGTGAACATTTTAAATCTTGCATAAACTATTTCATGTTAACACTGACAACCTAAATGTGACTATATACCATTAAAAAATATATATATATATTATAAAAATATCATGGTTAAGCAGAAATCTGCTTACTTAATATATTTTTAGAAATAAGTTTGAAAAATGATCTTAAAAATGTATGATAAAAAGGCTCTAATAAATTTATGCGTCGCATTTATGTGGTCATTTAATCAGATCTACCTTAGTTTCTTCCTTATAATGGCAACAAACAAATGACTATTAATAAAATAATAAGAACTGATATTTTCAAAAATAGCATTCGAGTTTCTGATTCACCCGAATTTTTCTTTTAAGTCTAAATGTTTAAATACTCAAAGATAAATACTCAAAATTTACACTGTGTTGTTAAAAGCAGTTAATTAGATTCAATTGTAATAAAACATTAATCAGGAATAAAATTATCATTTATAAAACATTCCCAATTTTAAAATTAGTTCCTAAACTCAAGATTTAAAAAATGCGTTTAATTCTCTGTGTCAACACAGTAAACATTGTCAGGTGTTTAGAGGCTTCCATGAAGCAACGGAGCCAATGCTGCATTCTCATTCCCTTCAATGGTTTGAATCAATGTACGATATGCTTATATGCTGCCTGGGCTCAAATAGAAGCGCCCCGATGTTGCTTGAGTTAAAGAGGATTCTGCCCTCTTCCTCGATTTCACCACAAAGCATCGTCATGAAATTACGATCATTTGGATTGGTTAAGATACCTACATACTTCTTTCCAATTGGTTTAATCTATTCAAAGCGGCAGACATGCAAGTATGTTGTCCGAGCTTAGGCCCGTTTTAGATCCCTCACAGCTCAGCTTTTATTATAACTTGAACCATGATTTTTATTTGCCATCGTGTGCCTCGGGGGACTAGACAGAAAAATGACATCATAAAATACAATTCTCGCATTTTTTTTTTTTTTTTTTTTTTTTTTTTAAACGAGTAAAATTAGGTTATATTAATGAAACAATTCTTTCTGATTTCAAATATTCGAACAAAAGTTCTTTAAAAAATTAAGTTATTTAAATATTAAGAAAACAAAAAACCCTAAAACCCAGTCATATCAAAACCGATGAAAATGCTCCCGTACTAGCTGTGACGTCCCGACATCCTTCGCTCCGTTTTGTTCTTTATGGTTATTGTGAGGTTTCTGCCAAATAGTTGGTGTGTGTTTAGCCATATTCCGTACCGATTAGCACGATTTGCGAAAAACTTGCAAGAATGGTTTCCACTGCTGAGTTTCAAGCCAACTTAATTAAGATGAAGTGACGTCATATTCAATTCGAGCTGAATGAATAATTTTCCCTCCAAAATCTAATCAAATTTTTAAAAAAAAGGAGCAGAGAGAGAAAATGCTCTGTTTATGGCCTTTTCGAAATACTTACAATTGAATAAAAAAAATATATAAAAAAAAATTCTTTGAAAATCGGCGAAGTCACCTGAATTTCATTCTTCTGATTATGACGAAAACTGTAGCCATAGCTAGAACCAAAACTATTTGATGAATTTTGGCCATTCTTTTCAACTTGATTAGAAGAAGTGTCTTTTGTATGATTTGATGCGTACGAGGATCTGTATCCTCCGGAAATGATCACGAAAGTTAGGAATTTGAGCTGATTAAAACGAGTCAATGGATTTCGGATATTCCTCTTTCGCAAATCATCGGAGGGCTAAATAACTCACTTCGTTTAATTGAACACAATGCATTCCATCAATAAATTTTGAGAGCATGAAATGGCACAGATCGAATTTGTTTGCTGTCCACAAACACTGTGAAAACTAGATCTGAAATCACTGCAGAGGAAGTGTCTATTTAGAAACTGTGCTTGACATTTGGCACGAAAAGGATCACTTCATGAAATGACATAAATTAAAAATTCGTAAGCAACGTTTGATGCATATATATTTGAAATGTCAATCAGTGACTCCATGTGGTTTTTTGATATTTTAAAGACATTAAATGGAAACAATTTGACGCATTTCTCTACCTATTTACCAAATTTCGAGGCAGTTTCTAAATGCATAGAAGATCGTAGCATAGCGAGTATAAACAATTACACATAAAAACTAACAATGCAGATTTACTTATATTATGAACTTCGTTTTTAAGGATTTGAGAATTATTAAGACTTTTCTCTTTACATAAAAACAAAAAAAGTATATTTTTATGAGCTAGAAAAACGCTGCTCGATTTCTTTTTTTTTTTTGTATAAACTCATTCCTTTTTCCTGCAAGGGAAAAAAAACAAAAAAACAACATTACAATCCCTCATCTGAACACAGATAAAATGACTCATCTTTTAGCACGAGGAGTTGGCAACATAAACTCACTTACGGACGTCAAGAGAGAAAACATAGTTATACGGAAATGGAAGGGCAAATAATAATTTGCTGCGACATATTAACGCAGTTGTTTTTCCCTTTTTATCAAGAGAATGGGGAATATCCAGAGTTCACCGGGGAAATGTGCGTGAACACGCATTGAAAATCACTTTCACCCCCATAGAATTAAACTCATGCTTGAATTCATGTATCGGAACATCATGGTCAATTTTTTTAAAAATAATCCTCCATATAATAAAATCGCAGATCAACCTAGCAGTTTTTCGAAGTGCAGAGCTCTGGCCTTTTTCTTTGAAAATAACTCTCTTTTCAGAAAAAAATAAAACATTTCGTTTATTTTCCAACGAACTGACTGAAGTGATTGACTAGTTGCTGATACCACCTGCGGCATTAGTAGGGAGGGCATCTCACAATTTCCATATGTAGTTTCATACATTCCTTAATTAAGTGTATTTCGTCGGATTTTTTCCATGCCTTCTTGCATAAAAAAAAGGAAAAAAGGTAACCTCATGCGTGAATTAATGGAAAACATAGATTAATACTATGTCGGCCACACGTTTAATCAAGGTTCTTTCTTTTCTGGCGCCGTTATGGCTGGTTCAGAAGTTCAAGTAATTTCGCCTATGTCTATCGACAACGTTTTTTCGATATTTCCGGGACATCGCAAATTGTAAAGTTTTACTTCTCCGTCATTTGCGTGATCATTTTCGTAGTGTTCCCGGCATTTTCCCGATAGTTTTCGAAGTGCTGCAGGCACTTACTCGATCATTTTCGAGGAGCCGCCAACATTTGTCCGATAGTTTCACGGCACACCAACATGGTGTCAACGAACGGCATAGTGTTCAGAGTTAGTTCAAGATTTATAACCATTAAGTGTTTTCAGTAAACATTCATATTTCCGCTCTAATGCGCGAAATCGTGTATCGTTGTTTTTGTTGTAGTTATTAGTTTTGTCAAAAAACTTAATTTGCTTTAGTTTGAAAAAATTTTAATTTAAAAAATACCCTCAGGATTTTAGAGGTATTCTTGAGCTTACTATCCCAGTGATGCACTTTAAAGGAAACTTTTGTAGAAAAGTCGGGCATTATGGACCTTTAAAAATAAAAAAGTGTTGTCCTAACTTCTTTTGTGTCAGCGCCACCCACTTTTTAGCTTGTCTCTCTACATAAGCGTTCCACAACTAGTGAGTGACAAGGAAACGTGTCGAAATCTGTTTTCAATGGTCCCTAGTAGAACAGAAACGCGGGCCAATTTTGCTAAACATAGGCCAATCCCGATGTGGAACGTTGTGAATCGGTCTTTGGAAACAATATTAGAAAATCTCGCCCAATTCTGGATAACATATAGAAGAGGTTTTGATACGCCGATGCACAGTTTTAAACTTGGGATATTGTATTTATGAGAAACAAAACTATGTGGTGGTTTTTACTTGTTTGTTTGTTGAAAAATCGTGTATTTTGGAACTATGCTCTGCCAGACTAGCCAATCTTCCAGTCTTCCTCTGTTTCCTCCAATACTGCTGTGCTACCTCGAATGCGCCAGTCTTTACTACCGAATGTTCGTTTGTTACTCTCCTTAACAAAGGAGGAGTCCTATTACAAGCATACCAATTAATTATGTCCACGTAATCAGTGGCAATAAAGTTAAGTTTGGTTGCCTTGAAATGCTTGATTGTCTTTCTCTAGGAAAGTTCTCGAGATTTCAGAACCCGACGCCTCAGTTCTCTTACATCTCTCCTTTCGTAGAAAATCATTGCCGAAATCAAATTTTTTGAGTGAGGGAAAGAAGCATTTCGTTCAATAACTCAGTTTAAAACTTCCAGTAAATATTCAGACAATCGAATTGCCTCATATATGATCTTGGATCCTTCAGAAAATTAGCTTTTTTTTTTAATTTTTTTTAATTCGAAATCAATGTGGCATGTAACAATACAGAATACCACTTGTTCATCCGGTGGTTTACATTCACTCGCATAAGTACTCTGCTTTCTGTTGTTAGCCATCTGGAGTGTGAAAGGGGACCTGCCAAGTCATTGGCCTTGATCTGCAAAAATATCAAGAAGATATAACAGATCTATGCTTTCAGCTCAGTTAAAGGAATAGAACATTCAACACGTAAAAAATCAGTAGAGGGAAATTTTAAACAGTTCTTTAATTTTTGATCTATGAATCTTCAGTTTTTGATCTCACTAAAAGATGTTGTAGTACTACGTGTTTAAATAGGCGTCTGAATGGTGGTTCATTGGAGTATATCCCAATGTAGTGGTCTCCCAACGTGCAATTTGATTATTTCCAGCCAGTATTAATGGCAGTCCCAATTAAAGCCCCGTGCGCTATAATCAACTAAATAAGCAAGTTTATGAGCTTCAAAGGAAGAGAAGGCACCACGAGAAAGGCCAGTCAGATGAAACCCGCCAAAACACAGTTTTTATCATTGTTTCAAAGGTTACGCACGAATGATTATTATTGATTAATTATTAATTTGATTTATTTTCCAAGTTCTATCTACTTCATTTTACACAATACAAACTAATGTGCCTCGATAATTTAGTGATTAATGCATTCTACAAATTGATGGAAAAAATTTATTTTTTGTATTTATTCAAAACTTTCAAATGAATGCTGGAAGTAAATAAAACAATTTTAACAAAAATATGCCAAAAATAACTTTAGTATCTATTTTATAGAAAAAATATTTTTTTTTAACAAAAAATGTATTTTTGAATATTTTTAATTATTAATATATGTTTTAAAAATCACTACTCTAGTAGTGCTTTCCTGTGCTATACCATCCTTTCACTACTCATTGCAAACTATTGCCTTTCAAATATATAACGTTTAGAAATTTTAAAAAAATTTAGGAAAATATTTAGTATAAGCATTTTCCCCAAACTTTAAGGTAAATGTGCGTTCGGAAGAATTTTTTTTTTTTCAAAACATTTTTTAGTCTTTCTTATCAAGATGTGTATCAACTTTTTTTTTTACCCTAATCATACATGCGATTCTTCCGCGAATTAGCGGAAATCCGCGAATTTCACCAAAATTATCCATCATCCACTGAAAAACTTGTCAATTTTGAAAATAGATATATTCAATTTTTTTTCGAAAATCGTATTAAAAAGTCTGCTTTTGTCCTTCATTCCCTCAAAATGTTTTAATAAAAATACTATTCAAATTCGAAATCTCAAATTAAATTAAAAAATATATAAAATTTGGCAATTTATCGCCGTTTTTTTTGGCGAAATAGCGCCTATTTTCTCGCCAAATTTGATTTTTAAAAAACTCCAGTGGATTGGATCTTGAATGCCAGATAATCGGACTTTTACTGTATTTAACTATTATTACGGGGTGTCCAGTAGTTGGGAAATATACTTGATTTTTTTTGCATCTCGGGAAAGTCGTAAATTATGCTTGAAATTCGTATTTAATGTTGGAATTTCCAGTTTGAATCCAGAAATTTTCTCTCCTCTTCATTATCGGAAATAGTCTCCTTACGGAAGTTAAACATTTAGAAACTATTTCCAATGATGTGTTTCCATCGCGGATCGGTGAATTCCCCCCCCCCCCCCCCTCTCACTCTTTCTCTTTTTTTTTAATTTCAAAGGAAATCAGAGTTTTTCTATAATTTTCCCGTTGATCTCGTGGGTAGAGAGTAGTTTCTCCTTCCCTCAGAAATTTTCTCTTACTTAAAACATGGTTCTATTCGAAGATTTTTGACCGAAGTTTCGACGGAGATAATTGGAATTTCCTGACAAACACGAAGTCTGCACACACACGTTCAAACTCCTCCAAACCACCGATGGAAGGAATACTTTTCCTCAGCATTTTTCTTTAATATCATAGCCTCTATCTGCATTACTTACTTTGATATGCAATGGACATTTTGCTGAACGTTACGGTGATGAAGTGGCCGTTTTTTCCCTTGATATTGGCGGTCGCTATCGCCGAGAATTACGTTGTTGCATGATGATCATTTTTGCCGGATTTTCCGCTGATATAATAGTCGCTGATTTTATTGCAAACAGCTGAAATACAGATATCGGCTCTTTTCTTATTAAAATTTCGATTATTCTTGAGATCGATACAAGTCTGCATTACAATCTTATTGAGCTTGCTGGCAAATCTGACAGCCATGGATCTTATGTGCGTTCAGACTTCCTCAAATCTCCGATTTTCTTGCAGATTACCAGTCCCTATCGCCATTATTTACGTTGGTGTATGGTGCTTAGTTTCACTGAGCGTTGCGCTGACTTAAGGTCTGCAATTACATAAATTTACGCTGCTACGACGGGCGCTATCGCCGAGATTTACGTTGTTGTGGTGTTCATTTTCACTAAGTGTTGCGCCAATATAATAGCCACTATACCGAAGATTTGCCTTTATCTATAGTTGTCGCTATTGCCGAGGTTTACTTAGTTGTGATAGACAATTGTGAAAAGTGTTACGTCAATATAATCGCCTTTGTTCCAGACATTTCCAAAGATGTATTGGGCACTAAAGCTGATATTTACGTTGGTGTGATGTTCATTTTTTCCGATTGTTGCATTAATGTAATTACCCAGATTTTCGCCGATACGGTGGCCGCTATCGCCGATATTTACTTTGGAGTAATGGTAATTTTCAACTAGGGGTTTAAGCCGTTTTAATAGTAGCTATTGCGAAATTTGCAGCTCTCTCTAGGTGTCATTCGCTTAGGTTTCCGGTGATGTGATAGCCGCTATGCCCGTAATTAGTGTCTGTGTGAAGATCGGTTTTGCCTTTTGATTTGAATAGTTTCAGAATGACTAAGATTTTAATTTAATTTTGTGCAAGACCCAATTGTCCAATTTTACTGTATATTCTTATTTAAAATTGTAATTTTAACTGCTATAACACATAAAATAATGTATTTTATCAAAAAACAATTTTACATTTTAACTAGAGCTATTAATAATAGTTAAAAAGTTAAAGCATTTTTTTTATATATATAATTGTTTGAAATTGGCTTGTTCAACTGTGGAAATTTGAGAGTTTTTTGCTGGGTATTATCATGTAGAACCTCTTTTCCTTAGTACTTAACAACAGAAATGTTAGTGACAAGCAATTGCTTTCAAAGAAAAAGCTAGTGCCGAAAGAAACTGAAAGAAAAAACTGCAGAAGTTACAGAGAAATGTTCATCTGAAAAAAAATCATCAAAATCTTAGGTCTCATTCAATCCTACCACATCTGAATCTTATACTCAAAATGAAGCTGCTTGTTCCAATATGGCTGATGCTTAGCACAAACTGTACACCTAGTAACATTCCCTGTGTTTTTTGTCTGCTTGGATTTAGATCTTCATATTTATGACTTGGTAAACTATCTTATATCTTTTTTTTTTCTCGCTCTCAAGGAAGAGCCTTTAAAAAATCCTCTCTTCCTATTTTCAATATAACAAACCAATTCTTTTCTGATAAGCCATTTCTTAATTTCATAAAAGTTTTCTAATTTCTAAAATTAGCTCAGCGCACTACAAAGTGGGGTATACTTTGGAAAATATGGTGATAATTGGTCGCAAAAGGGGCCCTTGAAAGTTTTTTGATGATGCTTGAATTTTTATTACAAATTTTTCTGGACACCCTGTATTATAATTTTTGAATGTGTGCAAAAACATTTAAATCAAGTTATATTTTCCAGTTATGATTAATACCTAAACGGTGTTGTAGAGTTAATAATTGAAATCATTCATATCCAAAATTTTACTAAGATTTGTATTGAATTTTGTGCGCTATATATTTTTGCGTATTATGCTGTAAAATGAAAAAAAAAAAGTTCAGCTAATTTTTTGCTTGACTAATCACATGTATGCTTAATGCGTTTTGAAAATAAAATTTTTGGACCACCCTAGCGTTGAAACGGTACGTGTATCACAAAAAACGGACGCATTATGCGAGCACAAAAAACAGCTTTGCAAACGGCCAACAAACAAATGGGTTACAAAAAAAGAATGTTCATTACTTACCAAGTGATGACATGTTTGTTCAACTCATTCAAAGTTGACGTTTCTGTCATTTTTCAGTTGGCAGACCAATTTATTCATAATCTGTGTCTTTTCTACATCGTATAAAAAAATCAGAAAGATTTTCGTATCTAATCTTGGTGTCGCCTCTCGGACGGGGATGGGAGGAAAAGTTAGATGTTATATTTCAAAACATTAAAACAAATTACATATGTTATGTACTATGTTATTAAAGAAAGACTATGTAAAACTTGTAAAAAAAATCGTGCATTTTTTTTTCCTTATTTACTTATACTTTAACGTTTATTTAATTTTTTTTTCTTTGGGGAATAGTTCTAATTTTTATTTCAACCCCTACCAATTCCTAAGGGGACTTGGCTCCCTTCAAACTTTGTTTTTTTATTTAAGCCTTTAAAATTATAATTTTTACATATTTGAAAGTATTACTAAGTAAAAACTAAATTTTATTTTAAAAAAAAGTTCACATAAAACGCTCTAAATTTTCAAAATTAAAATTTTTATAAAAAAAATTCATCAAATTTCAAATTCTATCTTCTTTTTGATTTTTCAACATCCTTTCCTGATTAAAAAAAAAAAAAAAAAAAAAAAAAAAAAAATGTTCCTGGTAATATACTCAAATTTCTTAGGCATCGGATTGATAATAAGTAAAATAGTTTTCGAGAAAAACAATAATTACTGTACCTATATGTAAAGAAATCGTAAAAAACGGGTATTTTTTAACATTCAAATATGTAAAAAAAAAAATATTTTATTCAAAAATCCATGCCTACTTTTGTCAAATAAGATATTAAGAATAAAAAAAGAAATTTCAAATAATTTCATTTATATTTGCTGAAGTCTAAGCATTTTGAGTAGGTGGGAATTTCAAAAATCACGAGCTGAGAAAAAGGCGTTCGAAACATCAAAGGACCTTTCGCAGCAATTCTAATTTCTCCATAAAAATATAGTTTTTCTGAAATTGCAGTTATCGGATCAGCTCAAAAACTTACCGTAATAAGGAGAACTTTTCAAAGATTATAAACACTCAGAAAATAGAAAATTTATATTATTTTTTGCGAAAACAATGGGTACCAAGTCCCTTTAAGTTCATTAAACTGTTATTATTTCCAGTGAGCAGACATAAGCAAAACGCTATTAAGTGATTTTGAACTCGGAACAACTTTTCCCAGAATTTCGTCTCTTCGAAGAAAATCATCGATTCTGGGCTTTTTAACACACTTTTATTAGCTTCAGACGTATGTTAGTATGTAACGGAATCTTTGAACATGATTTTGACCCCCTTCAAAACGTCGGATTAACTCGAAATTTGGCATACTTATTAAGGACCGATGACAATACAATAATTCAATAAGTTTGCCGCTTTATCACAAGGAGTAGCTCGTGTTGCCTTTGCGCCGTTAAATTCCAACCAACCAACCTTCTCCGGAATCGAACCCTGGTGTGTCGTTACAATCCCAGCAATCACAGAACCTATTATCGACAATTGATAAGGCAGACATTTGAAAGATTTGTCGTGGGAATAACGATTATACAAAGCGTGTTTTTTTTAGTCGCATTATCCTTACCAGGATCTTCAGGATTAGTGATTTTTCATATTCAGAGACAAGGTAGTGTTTTGTGCCTAGTAATACGGCGTGTACTAAGGCGGCATACACATGACTTAAATTTGAGACAAGCATGTGACTATTGGCAAGAACAACTGGAGAGTTTTGTACACTTAACTAAAAAAAATTATAGTTTACAGAAAAAATAATTAATAGTTTAAAAAACTAAAAAACACGCTTCAATAGAAAAGTGAATTAAAAAGTAGAAAATAATTTTAAATAAGTTTGAAATAAGAATAGTGATTAACAAGAAATATTTATTTTATCGTAAAAAAGCGTGGGGTGCTTGATGTCAATTGTTGTATATATATTGGTAAAAGTAGAGCCATTATGAAAATATCTTAAAAAGCACCCCACGCTTTTTTACGATAAAATAAATATTTCTTGTTAATCACTCTATTCTTATTTCAAACTTATTTAAAATTATTTTCTACTTTTTAGTTCACTTTTCTATTAAAGCGTGTTTTTTAGTTTTTTAAACTATTAATTATTATTATTATTATTATTATTTTTTTTTTTTTTTTGGTGCACAAAAACTTGATAGAATGCATTCTTATCGACAATCTGCCAAGTTTCAAGTTGATTCGAAAACTACTAGTAGGCTAATTAGTAATCTGAATCGTCAATCTTAACATGTGTAAAAGCGACCTTTTAATGAAAGCCTCAAAACGCTTATTGCTTTTTATCTGACAAGTTTTAACTCAATTGGATAACGCCAAGTGGGTTAGTCAGGCCGTCACAAACAAACACACACACAAACTTTCCAACTTTCAAAAGGTACCATAACCAACCCATTCAGACTTATCAAGTGTCTGAAAGTACACCCAATTCAGACACTACAAGTGTCTGAAAATATCCCAATTTCAGACGCTTCAAGTCTCTTATAAAATAAGACTCCATTTTGCGTCGTGCCACTTGTTTAGACACTTTTGCGTCTTAAGACATTTCAATTTGCTGTATATTAAATTTAAACTGTGCGCAATAAATAAGAGAAAATTTCGTTTTTTATGCTAACTGTTTCCTGAACGATCGTATTGTGAACATCAATGGAGGGTATTGTGAACATCATGCTGAGAGGGTATAAAAACGTGGTGCGGTGATTGTCTCAAACATGCACCAAAACCCTTCTGACTGAATACTGACGCCAGCCAGATCTCACCAATAATCTGCCATAATGTCTTGGTACAGCATAGCCCGCGTATAGCTCTTCCCCAATGAAAGATACATCGAAAAGGGAATGAAACCTCCCTAACACCTCAAAGTGATGACATGCAGCTGTAGAATGTGAGCAAAACACTGTACGTCCGTCCTTCCGTAAGGCTCTGGTGGCCCAAGATAAGCCTCTCTTAATTCACGGCACATCGAATATACACCAAGGCATGTTTGCTCTAGTGCAAAGTTGGCTGGGGGGGAGTTTTGATGCGATATGCTAATCCAGTTGTCTAATGGACAACATCAATTTCACAGTTTTAGGTACTATAGTGTACGCTGTCTGCGCATTTGAGATTGCTCTGAGTTAATATTATTATTAGTTAGTAAGTTCTTCAGCGTTAGATGTATACTATTACGGAGAGATAGAATGAAACTTGATTCAGAAAGCTGAACTCGGCACGACTCGAGTAGCTGGTCCATTTGCTGGTAAATCGAATCCCTTCATTGAGTATCAAATTGAACTTTTTAAACTTTTACTTTCGATACATTAACAAATAATGAAGGGATTTGTTTAAAGTGGAGAGCTACTTCTTTAAAACAGTAATACTTTTTTTTAATTGCAGTTTAGAGTACAATCATAAGGGGGGACTATTGTAGGGTAGAGTCGACACTTTCCCTACATAGAGTTCCCCTCTCATAGAGTGCTAATATATCCTCTACATAGTTGATTGGTTTGCATATTTAACGGCCCATTAGGTTAAGTGGCCGGGATTTACAACTTAACCCTGGGTAGTCACCAAATGTTCCCCACAAAATCAATTTCTCACTAGATGACAACCCACGATCAAACATCTTACAGTTTATTATTATTATTATTATTATTATTTTTAATTTTTACTTTATTTTGTTCAATAATGTTGCGCTTTTAATTAAAATACCCACCTGCTTTGATATTTGGTCACGAATTCAATGGTATGCACGAAAATTTGAATTTGTAGGACATTTGTCCCCAACGCGACTTACCGCGAGACAAATGGTCGCCAAACCAAGGGTTAAAGGGGATTCGTTCCACATCGAAAAACCATGCCTAACCCAGGATTTAAACCTAGAACCTTTGGCGTGCGGGGCCAGAGCGCAAGCCACACAGCCATCAAGTGAGCCATATCCTCTGCATAGGCAAATATTTGTGGGTGCTTGACATTTCGGTGGACTTAACAACTAAAGGCTGATTTGCATTCTGCCAATTCAAGCCGGTAAGTTGTTTGGAAGGATCTCTATCAAGCATTGATCGGAATGGTAACAATACGTCTGTATGTTGCCTAGCAGCTTAAAGAACTGAGACCGCTGCGCCACCTGTCTGTGTTCAAGGTGATTAGATGACGGTAGTTTAGGTTGGTTGTATTCAGATTATCTGGCGCCGTCAGCAACACGAGGGCTATAATGCGCCGAAACATTCGTCATTAGACAAGAACAACATACATTTACGAACACCCATGCCTTACACGGGACTCGCAACCTCGCGGTCTAGAAGCCAGCACGCTAACCACTGTACCGTTTGGTCGGCGACGGTAGTTTAGGAACAGTTCAATCTATACTGGAGCTGGAGATAATGACGTGACAAACTGGCTTCTTGTACGACAATCGATTTAGATCAGCGTTAGCCACTACGCGGGCCAGATTTGACCAGCGACAGATTTTCCTGCGGTCCACCGGCACCACAGAAGATTAAAAAAAAAAATTTAAAAAAATCCTGGTATGGACTTTTTTTTTACATTATTGTAATTTGTCCGAATATGTGTTAACCATACAGAACAGAGAAAGTGCCCGAAGAAACTACATGAAGAAGCTTTCATCAAGATGGTTTTCATCAAGGTTAAATACAGGAATGACTTAACTGAATCTCATTCGGACAATTTATTAAGAATGGTTGCAACGATTAGTGCAACAGACATCGACTCTATCGTAAAATAAACTGAACGATTTTGACTGCCATTGTCTCACAATTGATATCGACTAAAACGGAGTAATCTGGAAGTACAGTTCAAATACCTTTATTAAAAGTTACGGTCAAGTCGCATTATCACGTTGAAACAAAAGAATCACTTCTTTTTTAGACTTTGATTTACTAATAATGAGAACTACTATTTTGTTTAATTACTTGAAAAGAAAAGAAGAAGAGAAAAAAAAAAGAAAAAAAAAAAAAAGTAGAAAAAGAAGAAAAAAAAAAAAAAAAAGAAGAAAAAAAGAATTTAATATCAATTGTAATTTTATTAAGATAAAAAAAAAATCAATATTATTGTCCATTTTCAGAAATGCTATATATTGTTAAATCGATAATAATTAAAGATTAGCGAAAAGCTCCAACATAAGTGAAACGGCCCGCCTCTAAATGTTAGTGGCGAACGCTGATATATATAAACAACTGTATAGAATGCTTAAAGCTGGGAAAATGAAGCCGTCAACAGATTGTTGGGTGGACGAAAAATGTGGATTGCTGAGGATTGAGGACACATCAGAACTGTCAATAGTAGACATTAATTAGTAATAATATGCCAATTCAATATCTACTCTTTACAAGATTTCCCGCATTCCCACCCAATTGAAGAAGTGAACTGTGATTGGTTGGTTGTATTCAGATTATCTGGCGCCGTCAGCAACACGAGGGCTATAATGCGCCGAAACTTTCGTCATTAGACAAGCCAACATACATTTACAAACACCCATGCCTAATACGGGACTCGAACCCGCAACCTCACGGTCTAGAAGCCAGCACCGTTTGGTCGGCGAACTGTGATTGGATCCACCCATCACCACCAACCGCGTCCCTTGAGGAAGAGTCTATCCAGTTGTTTATCAACGACGGGAATGAAGTATTTATTTGGTGCTAGAATATCAACTGGTAACGTGTACATCAACCTCGTGTCTTTCTATTCTGTTCTTAGTGAAACTTGCCAAATCAGGATTCTCTACCTTGGTGCTTATAGAATAGTGCAAATTGGAAAAACGTGAGAGCAAGTTTTATTTGGTAAGTACAAAACAGTTATTCAGTAGAGTTTTTATTTCATTATTTCTTTTAGTGTAAATAAATTAAAAATAGCCTGTCTCTCTTTAGTCGTTCGAGTGTTTAGATGGCGATTCGCGTAAAGAAAATTCTAGTTTAAAATTAGCGCAAATTTTATTACGATAATGTGATTGAATACAATTGAAGTATTTCTGTATGTTTCGATGCGTTTCCCCGAACATTTGTTCAATACTTGAAATAAGGAAAATCCCCATTTCACACTTTTTAATCCGTTCTGTTTGTTGGTAGAATGCCGACACAGCAACTTTATTTCGCACGTAGGATTTTAATCTATGTTGTTTGGATTGAATTTTTCTAAGCCTTCTTCCTCATATATATGCCGACCAAACGGTATAGTGGTTAGCGTGCTAGCTTCTGGACCGCGAGGTTGCAGGTTCGAGTCCCGTGTTGGCATGGGTGTTTGTAAATGTATGTTGGCTTGTCTAATGACGAATGTTTCGGCGCATTATAGCCCTCGTGTTGCTGACGGCGCCAGATAATCTGAATACAACCAACCAACCAACCTCATATATATTTTTATAACTAACGTATTCGGCCCCAGTTAACCCTAATAAACCAACCAGTTCTGTTTGTTGGTTGAGACCTCTTCTTAATGTATAATCTCCTGACGTGATAAGCTTCAATTTTTATGCGCCCTAGAATACTGCTCTTAGGGTTAATCGCACTCTAGTTCAACCCTTGCGAGCTCAAAATTTTTCATTTTTAAAGTACATAATCACAGACTGTGTGAAAGAAGTGAACTCGTAAATGAGCTTCTGTCCAGCTTCAATGTACAAACTTTAACTCAAAAATGAAGAATTTTGAGACTTTCGCAGCAAGAGTGCGATTTGGTACAATATAAATGAATCCTCCCGTCGACGAAAAGTTCACCAAATTTCGAATTTCTTTTCTGTTGCCAAAATAGATGTTGTCATTTTGATTGCTTGGCCGTTTGACGTCTTTCCTTCTCGATCTTGCGTAATTTGGAAAATTCTTCTTATGATTTTTAAAACACACTAGGTGGAATCACAATTTATTAGCAAAGAAAAAAAACTAAAATGTCAAGCTTTCTTGCCAATCGCCGTTCATGGGTTAAATCTGTCGTGGTCTCACTGTCCTCTCGTTGGTGAAGAGAGGATCTCGAATTTTTGTAGATTCGCCAAATTACGAGGCGTATATGCCAGTGTTAAGCACTTTATAAGTGGCAGAAATAGACAGTCCGATCTTCCAACCCAAACCAAACCTCCGAATCTCTGCTTATAAAATGACAACTATACGTCGAGACAACACTATTTGAGCTTCCGCGTGAAGGACTTTTATAGTAATATTAATAACATAGTTTTGCATTAAACTTAAGTGTATGTTTCAAGTTTTAGTTTTAGCTATTCTCTACCCACAGATACTCTTAACGAAAACAATCAAGACGTAGTATTCAGTAGACCACCACAAACTCAAGTAAAGCTTGTCCCAATGTAAATAGTGGGGAATTTGTTGTCGGACAGAAGTTGTTTCAGATGCAGAGTCTAAGAAATCCATTTGCTGCCCTCATTTCCCTTAATTTTGGTAAAAGAGACACAAACTGCTATTCTCTGAATCATCAATAAATATCCTTCTTGAAAGGCTCATCTGATGGCTGTGGTGTTAGCGCACTGGTTTCGCATACTAAAGATGCTGGGCTGTTCATTGTGGTTCGGAACTCATGTTAAGCTGTAGGTCTCGGCCTGTTTAGCTGTCATTGTGCATAAGTATAGTTTGTTGAGCTCCACAAATAACCAACCAACCTTCTTGAAAGACGTTAACGTAGTATAGCCCACGATTTGCCGTTAAATTTCAATCAACCTTCTTGAAAGACTACTTATTTACAATGCACATTAAGATGTTTGTTCGAAAATCCAAACAGTTAAAAAAAATGGAAAATTATAATTGCATAAGATAGAAATCTAAAGAATCTCAGTCTGATGAACTCCCAAACAACTTCAATTAACCAATCTTGATTATGTAGGGTCCACTAATACTACAATTGAACACATTCGCTGCCGATCAGCGCAGAATACTCAGTAATCTGTCAGACTGCTCCCGATCGTAATTCTTTGTTGTAATCACCTGTATATAAAAATAATATTTTCGGTCTTTGGGAGGAAAAAATTAAAACCTGGAATTTAAAAATTTTCATTAAAATCTCAAATTTGATCGCGTAGTATTAAATAACTCAAAAACAAAGATCTCTAGAATAATGGCACAAAAAGTAGAGTTATTTTGAAAGAAGAATGAAACAGAAGTTTTGAAATTAGTTCCAAATGTTGAGAAGAGGTGGCGCTGTATGAATAAAGAATGGTCAGTTCCACTGTTTAAACGTGGTTAAAACGAGGGAGGGCCTAAAAAACTTTTTTTCGAAATCAGTTTGGGAATAGCGCGGAAAAGTTGTGTAATGGGTCAATTAGAACACACACAAAATTTCGTCAATTTTACTCAATATCTAGCCGCCCCCCTCTGGCATTGAAAATGTAAAAAGTGACTAAAAAATGCACTTTTAAGCCATTTTTTGGAAAATTTTATAAATTATTTTTAAAAAACAGCATTGGTACAGCATGGAATGATTGTCTAATGTATCAGTTGGAACACACACAAAATTTCGTCCATTTTGCTCAATATTTAGCCGCGCGCCTCTTGCTTTGAACAAAAATGTGCCTAAATGTCACAAAATCGAAACAGATTCGACATTGGGGGGAAAGAAAAATATTTTTTCGAAATCGGTCTTGGAATAAAGTGAAAAAGTTACCTAATGTGTCAGTTAAAACGCACAAAAAATTTGTCAATTTTGTTCAAATTCTAGCTGCGCATGGTATTGAAAATGTCCAAAAACACACGAAAAATGCATTTTTAAGCCATTTTTTGCAATTTTCAGAAATTATTTTTAAATAATGGCATTGCATGGAATAGTTGCCTAATCTGTCAGAACACACACAAAATTTGGTCCGTTTTGCTCAATATTTAGCCGCACCCCTCTTGCTATAAACAAAAAAGTGTCTAAATGTCACAAAATCGTAAGATTGGATGTTAGGGTGGACCAATTTTTTTTATTTTTTATTGGTATTGACATAGCATGGAAAAGTTGCCTAATTTGTCGGCCACACAAACACAAAATTTCTTCAACTTTGTTGAATATCTAGCCGCGTCCCTCTGTCATAAAAAATGTCCATAACATTAAAAAAGTGCACTTTTAAGCCATTTTTTGAGCGATTACTTAAAATTTTTTAAAAACCAGCATTTGTATAGCACAGAATGGTTGCATAATGGGTCGGTTAGAACACACAATAAGTTTCATCCATTTTGATCGGATTCTAATGGCGCCAATAGATTCCAATTCTTCATTTTTTGTACACATTGTAAGCGGTGGTTGTGTTATGTGTTATGGTGTATTTTGACCAGTCGATGAGATCAATGTAATCAACGGAATTAAATTTGATTTCAGGAGGTTAGAAAAAGCGTATGTCTTCAGATTTCTTATTCCTGATGTTTAGGATTCACTTCACTGCTAATTCCCGGATATGATATTGAGAATCTGTTAGCATTGCCACTAGCATGTTTTCTGGATGGGCAAAATATGCATTGTTTGAAATTATTTTTGTCTGTAATTTTCTAGACATGGTTAGGCAACTTCCAGTGAACTGACAGCCATCGATGAAGCCCTTGCCCTTCTTGCGTCTCTTCCCCATGGAAATGAAATTTGGATTTTGTCTGACAGCAGAAGCGCACTACAACACCTGAGTGAATGGCGGGGTGTTAGAGACCATGTCGGAGTGGCAATACTTAATAAGTTAAAACGACTTTCCGCATCGCATCAGATTCATCTGCAGTGGATCCCCTCCCACGTTGATCTTGAAGGGAACGAGATTGCGGACAAGGCTGGTGCTGGCGAGGCCTCTGTTCCGTCAGTGCCTCTCACCTTTACGGAGATTCATTCTCAGATTAAACACAGGAACAGGACTACTTGGATTGTCCCCCCAGCGCACCATTGGTATCAATATTCCCGTCCTGGGGGCTCCCTTGCTCAGGGTTTTAATAGACAGGAACAAACTACTCTTGCCCGCTTTCGAAGTGGCCACCTTCAGACATTGAAATTTATTGAGGTATCCAGGAGCTTCGAAATCTGCAAACACTGCTCTACTGAACAGGCTTCGCCTGATCACATCCTCGCGTGCCTGGGACTATCTAAGAAGGATTTGGCCGACGACCCTGTTTTGGTGTTAGATTTTTTGAGGGTGTACGACATCATGGACCTGGTCTAGCTCTGCTGGCCTCCGGGGGCATGCAACAACAACAACTTCCTTGAAAGAGAAATCATCTTTCAGACATGTCTAGCCCCACCGTGAAATGTGGTTTCATTTTTATCTCGAACCACATTGGTGCATAAACCAGAATCACAAACTTTACGATTATATACGAAGCTCATCGGTTGGATTTTCGGTAACGATGTATATTATACATAGGTATGCTTTTTCATAACCTACCGAACTCAATTTTAATACCGTTGATTACAATGATCTCATCTACTGGTCAAAGTACACCATAACAGAAACACCGATTAAAATGTATAGAGAAGATAAATAATTGGAAGATATGTGGCAAGAACAGGCTCCTATAAACCATTTGAGAAGTTTCCATGTCACACGCAAGCAGTCGAGAGATGTGTTAAACTCATATCTGAAGCTTTAACTAAAGTTTGTTGTGATGCTGCAAAAGACGGTTATATATAGGCTAAGATTCAAGCAAGAGAACTTCCAACATTTGATAATAAGGGACAGTACTATTCTGAAAACTACACTTTATAAGCATTTTATGCCTACTCTTTTTTACATTATAATATTTGAATGTCTCGATTTCTAAATATAAATAAGTATTATACTAATAAATATACTTCTGATTTTTAATAAGCACAATATTTATTTTTGTGATTATTGAAATGCCAGGAGTAACTAGATATTGAGCAACATTGACGACACTTTTATGGGGTTTCAAAGTGACCCATTCAAAGTACTCTGCTTTTCATTCTTATTTTTAAACTTTTACTCAAATGGGCGCTCCTAGACTCCGATCAAAATGGATGAAACTTTTTATATATTCTAACTGGACCCATTATGTAACCATTGCGTGCTATGCAAATGCTGGTTTTTTAAAAATTTAAGTAATCGCTCAAAAATTGGCTTAATAATGCTTTTTTTGTACGTTATGGACATTTTTTATGCCAGAGGAGCGCTGCTAGATATTGAACAAAATTGACGAAATTTTGTGTGTGTTTTAACCAATCCTTTAGGTAACTTTTCCACGTTATGTCAAAACCAATTTAAAAAAAAAAAAAATTGTCCACCCTAACGTTTAATCTTACGATTTTGTGACATTTAGACACTTTTTTGCTTATAACAAGGAGAGGCTAAATACTAAGCAAAACGGACCAAATTTTTCATGTGTTCTAACAACACATTATAGGAAACTATTCTATGCTTTGTCAATGCCCTTTTTAAAAAATTATTTCCAAAAATTTCAACAAAAAAATGGCGTAAAAGTGATCTTTTTATGTGTTCTTGGACATGCTGAGTGCCAGAGGAGCGGCTAGAAATTGAACAAAATTGACGCAATTGTTTGTGCGTTTTAACTGACCCTTAGGTAACTTTTTCACGCTATTCTAAAACCGATTTCGAAAAAAAAAAATTGTATCCCCCTCCCCCCCAACGTCGAATTATGTTACGAATTTGTGACATTTAGGCACATTTTTGATCAAAGTAAAAGGGGCGCGGCTAAATACTGAACAAAAATGACGAAATTTTATGTGTGTTCCATCTGATACATTAGGAAACTCTACCATGCTATACCAAAGCCGGTTTTTTAAAAAAAAACTTCAAAATTTTCCAAAAATTGGCTTAAAAGTGCATTTTTTTTTTCACTTTTTACATTTTTAATGCCAGAGGGGCGCGGCTAGATATTGAACAAAATTGAAATTTTTTTGTGTGTGTCTCAATTGACCCATTAGGCAACTTTTTCGCACTATTCCCAAAACGATTTCGAAAAAAAAAAAAAATTTGGGGCCATTTTCGGCCCACACTATTGTACAATTTATAACTTATTTCTACAATTTTGCAACATTTGTAAGTTATTTTAAAATCTTTCAAACTATCTCTCCTTTTGATTTCATTCTTCTATCGATCTTCATTTGTGAGTCATTTAATTTTACAATCAGTGATACAAACTAATTAATAATATTTTTGGTCAAGAATTTTTAATTTTGTCCACTTTTACAGCAAGGATGCGATTTGTAACTATGTATTTTAGTGGATCACCATTAAGAATGTTTGGAGGAAATTCCTCCAAACAGGAATGGAAATTCTATTGCTGAAAGATAGAATGAAATAGCGGATCCACATTTCTTCTATTTACCCACTTATGTTGAATCAGACCTAAAAATGGAAGAATAAACTTTAAATTATACATTAATTTACACATATTAGTAAATGCTGATAATGAAAAGCCCAAATAATAGGAAAATAACTCGCTGCAAAGTTACCCTGTCGTTCAGGGTAACTTTGAACCACTATCAGAAATTTAATATAAAATATATTTTTTTAATTCATTCTAGGAGTCGGGTCAATTTTGAATTAGTAAAATTAAGTTTATAAATATTTGAAACATCATCACCTGCAGTTCTCAATATCATAAAGTTGGTATATTTTAAATAACACCACAAATAATATATTAGGTAGGAACAATGCATGAAGAATAAAATGGATATATTGCACACACACACGCAATATTATTACTCAGTTTCGACCTACAAATATAGTGAAAAAAAACAATCTTCAGTTAATTCATTTCAATATAAACTAATTTTAACATTTAAAAATTGAATAATAAATAGAAAATAATAAATGATAGGCCTCCTTCATGCTAGTAATTAAGCAAGTTACATTACGGCACATACACAATTATCTACTCTTTATGATACAAAAGAAAAATAATGTTCAAACTTTATTCACTTTTTCATTCTTATAGCTTAATAGTTTTATAACAAACAAAAAATTAGAAAACTCCTCGCGTTCCAGCTGGGAATTTTAATTTCTGGAGATAATTTTTTAAACACGTCTGATTTTCCATACCACAAATCATCATTGATATTCTGCCTAATATGCACCAGACTTTTTCATAAACCATCAATATCGTGTGTATTTTTTTAAGTCAATTTGGCCTGTGTACATTTCTCTATCATATTGATTAACTGAATAGTCGTAAACTTTACATATGCCATAACACAAATCTACAACACTTGCATGCTCTGTGTATAAAATTCCTGCCTTATTGATGTGTTGAATAGCCACCATCACTTGAACAATCTCTGAGTCTTGAGTAACATTCTCCACATCAATTTCAACAGTATTATCAGGTCCACATTGTCCAAATTTCCTCTCCTCCGAAAATAATAATTTTGTACATACACTGTCACATGCCTCATCTAGTTGAGGACTTTTATTTTTGCTGTCTCCTAAGAATTCTTATGACTTTGTATTATCCCTTCAATTTCTTTCTCTACATATTCCATTATCATTTCTTTTTGTGCCTTGTCTGTTTGTTTGTTTGTAGAAATATTTCACTTCCTGAAGCGCTTTTTCCACCAATTACAGGTGGGTAGATTTTTATTAGCTCTGCGAATGACCACTTGATCGGTATTTCTTATTGCACTTGGTCGTAAAGCCCGGTCGCTCGCACCCTCTGCCCAAAACACAACTACATAAAATTAACCAAATACTTGGGTCGTGATTGCTTCCAAATGTTTGTGTAGTGTTATGTTTTTAAATAAGCGCAAAGTCTCACGGACATACTAAGGCAAGATTCTTATAAAAAGGAAGGGTTATCAACAAGGTTCACTACGATGAAGTTACTACCTAACCGAAACTTCAATAGAATTCAACTTGAGGAAGCACGGACATCAACTAGAGCCTGATCTGTAAAGGAAACAAAGTAACCCGCTCCCAATAATGATTCGATTCCTAAGAAAAACTCCATATTGAGATTGAATAATATCATTTATTTTCTTGATTACTGCTGTTTAATACTTAAGACAACATAATGATTCAGATAACACATACAGTAACAATACGGCACGGTGCTGGTGGTTGAGAGTGAGACTCATTAAATTGTCATATCGTAACAATACGAAACCGAAAACTTACTATGACCCTAACTCTGTTTTCAATACAAATTAAGCTAATATATCCAACTAGATAATTTATTACTTATTAAACTCTTACATTTTAAATAACGCTCGCAAGAAACTTAACTTTACTGAGAATGTAAACGTTGCCATTTCTCACTACGCGAAAACTAATAATTCTACGTAAAAAGCTATCCTCGAAATTAAATTAAATTTACACTTACATTATTTTACACGAATTAAACTCTTTCGAATTTAACTGTGCTAGCGAGAACGAAGGACGTACCCGTTCGTGCATCTCAAGGCCTCCACCCTTTGATACAGAGAGTGTTGCGTCTCCCAAGCACTTCTTGTTGGCAAAGTCGCTAGAGCAGCGAGAGTCGTATAGTGTTGCACCAGCTTTTAAAAACTTTTGCGCTTTCTGCTTTGCGCCCTTCATTGGACCTACGTCCCACCAGCAATAAGGGCTGAACCCTTTTGCGCGGTCAGGCGACTATTGGTTTCTTTGCGAAATTCACCTCTCTGACCTGGTGTCACATAAACACATCCCGCTTGACATTCAGCATCGAAATATATCCGACTTACATCCGCTCTAAACTGGCCTAGAACCGACAAAAATCCCCTAACACAATTCCTTCCCCCAAAACATCTGGCTTTGACGAAGCTGAGGACAGTACTGGACCCTTTACTTTTAACTGAGTCATCCAACACCAGTGCCTACACAATTAAAACCTTACAAAATTAAAACCTAACAAATTAATTAATGAACACAAAATGTAGTTCAAGTGTCTTATGTGAGAACAAAATCCAAATGCCATTTCTCCACACACTTTTTGAATTCAAACTCGGCACTTCAAATTCATCGGATTTTGCATACAAGGGAAGATTCCTCAAATTAAGTAGCATTTGTATGTATATAAATATATTTAAAAGCCACTATAAATAAATTAGAATAACATATGGATTATTTGCGCAGTGTTTAGATTACACACTGTCATCAGTCTAACTTTAAATCTGCTCAAAGTTATACTAAATATGTGGTAAAATAATAGCGCTTCAGTTTTTGGCTTTTTACCAAATGCTAGCAAATAAGTAACCGAGAGCAACTAACAATTTCGCTATTTTTAGAAAATAATATAGCTGATAAGTTGATACTTTTTGGTACAAGTTAATTGATTTGCATCAACTTCAAATGAGAATTAAAATTGAGCTCATAAAATAGTACTTCGGAAAAACAACTGAATTATATACTATTTATCCAATTCATTTACTAAACTATAGAGCAAAAAGCCATTTTCACAATCTTACCATCCGTTTGCAGCAGTAGACCAAGAGCAGCTCTGTAAAACCAAATATACCGAAAATTAGGAGGTGGCGCAAAATTAATGGCTGCAAGTTACCCTGAATGGTTCTTATCGGTGGAGAAATCTCCATAGCATGATCTTTCTTAGCAGCAAAAGTTCTGCCAATAAATCAGGTGGCTCAAAATGGTGGATTTTGTGCCTTTTTCTGATGCATTTCTGATTAACAAAGGGTATGCCTCTCCCGATTCCGTTATCAGAATCTTATCTGGGTTTCGAATTTCGCTAGGGACACAGGACAGATTTTCCAATTTGTAAATCCAACAATTCTATCTTTTCCCCTTACTTTTTCCAAAGATGGAGGGAGAAAAAAAAATTAGATTGATGTAATAATGCGACCGTGAAGATAACTTCACGAGAGGTTCTTTTTTTCCCCCTCGCTGTTGGTTCTTTGAATTGAAATTTAACCCTCGCCTTTTCAAAGATGTCGGAATTATTTGCCTTTCGGTTCTTCGAATCGGATCAACGTTGCGAACGGATTTTTGGTGGGTACGATGAAATACAATTTCGGATTTGCTTCGAGGAACTGTATCTTGTTCCGAATTGGGAAAAAATTCATTGAATCTTCCTAGGGTTTAAAATAAATTGGCAGTCATTCTATGCTGAATAATCTAATGTGGTCAATGGCGTCTTTATCCCAGATTTTGTTGGCAGAGAAAAAAAATGTTCGAGAGACAAGTTTAGGTCGAACATCACTCTGAATACAATGACGAGAATATATTTAAATTGTTCAACTGTGAATGATTCAATCTGGTAGCCAAATATCACTTACCAAATTGATCCAGAAAAAATTTGAAAGAATTTGTTGTAAATGAGTGAAAATTAACACTTTGAGAAGTGGTTTTCTTTTTCTCTCCTGAAAACTTTAAAAAATTGTAGTGAGCACCAAGTATTCGTAAAACCACTTTTATATATAAAAGAAATACTAATAATCCTCTGTATATGTTATAAGTGAATGACACTTCGTGTATAATATTTGCTGTTACAGATGTTGGGTATCAAATTCTATAGGTCTGTGTGGTTACATCCAGAGGGAGGGAACCCCTCAGGATCCCTAATATTCCGGTGTTTTGTAATGATTGAATAAGTAACACTAGAATCTAATAGTATCAAAAAATCATTAAGCATTATTTTTGGTCTACTTAATTCAATATTAAAGTGCTGTTTCAAAGAAATGTGAATTCTATAATTGATATAAGGGGAAACATGCTCTTTTATTTTAATAAATATTTCATAAAATCAAGCTGATATTGGTTTTGCCAGATAAGATATTATTTCTTATGTAATTGAATTTAAAGTAGTGACACAAATTTTATATTAATGTTGTTTTGTATAACTCGGACAAACCCCATTATAATAGTTTGTCATAATGTAGGTGAGAGATTAAGAAAGTATTGATTACATGTGATAAATATGGGATGAGAAAGTTTTGTAAGCAAGTTGTTTTTATATACAAAGAAAAACTGAATCAGACATGGGTTCTTCTGACCCTAAAACTTGAGTAAATCCCACAGAAATGGTTTCACCACAGCTATGGTGGATCGAGTCAAAGGTTGAATCTGAGTCCATAATCAAGTAATCTCTTGATGAATTTACGAGACTCATCATCTCATTCATTAAAAAGCCTTTTTCTCGAGAGAAGAAAACTAATTTTCGTTCAAAGAAATAAAAGGCATTAGATTTTGAAAGTTTTTCTCGTCCTTCCACAAAAATAACAGATGAAGGATGTCGAATTAATTTTTTCTCTCTTTTCATTAGACTAACGAGATGCAAGAATGGGTTTATGGACTTAGCATTCGGAGATGTCGAACAAGAACTTTTTATTTCACAATTGAATCCCCTTTTAAACATAGTTTCCAAGTTTTATTTATTTTCTTTGCTTATCTTCTAACTTTTTTGTAACATTCTGTTTTTAAGTTCTTTGTATTAACTTCTTTATTGTCTATGGCAGGAAAATTCTTCGGGGGATAAATTAACCCACTTGTCGTCATCCAGTCGAGCTGAAACTTGGCATGTAGACTCATGGTCAATGACAGTGCATCGAATCAAGTTCTTGAGCCAAAAAAAAAAAAAATTCAATGGCGTGGAATCAATGTATTTCTTGGCTATGAAGAAAAACTTTTCAAACTCAATTTGAGCAAAAAATCGCGTCAATGCGTTACAATTTCACATCGAAGTTGACATTGCATGTGATGGATTTATATTTAAAACTTTGTTTCGGGGAATTAGTTTCTTTCTCATTTCTTCATAAATTGAATGAGGACATTTTTATGTTTGTTCCCTTTATAGTTCGAAAGATGGTTGACGAGACATTTTGAAGAGTTTGAAATTTCTTATGCCTATTTCTATATAATAGCTAATTAGTATTATAGCAAATAAAACAACTTGATTTGATTACAGTATTTTAAGAGTTTTTGTAATTCTGCATGCATATAAGATAGCTGTCATTGAAAAAATCGTGTTTTTCAGTAATAGCTAAAAAAAAACGTTTCAAACGATTTCGATCAAAATCGCTGTGGTGCCTTTTAAGGTGTTTGAATCATTCCCCACCTCCGAAATTCACGTAAAAATAATATAAAGGGGTTAAAAAACGACTGTCTTTAACATTACCTTTGCCTTTCTTCGAGCCATCAACGACTGTTTCTTCTGTGATGCACTTACAATGTGAGAAATATCAAAAAGTATATCTCTAAAATCGCCATTTTTCTTTTCTTTTTATAAAGGCCCATGTAAAAATTATCGCAAAAAATATTTCGGCAAAATGACCCTCTTTTTTTTTTTTTTTTTTTTTAAATATTAAGAAGAAATACTAGAAAGGATCATCGTTCCCTCAACTCGCTATGTTACAATCTTCTTGCCCAATGCATTTATAAACTACTTTCTATAACCACCTTCACATTTGGTACGAATAGGATCACTTCATGAAATGATATCAATTAAAAATTTGATAATATCATATAATATATTTTTATTTTATACTTGAAAACCTTATGTCAATGAATATATTGTAACTCCACCTGGTTTTGTCTAACCAAGTATAATATATACTAAATTAAAACAATGAATGTCCTTTCATGAAGTGATCTTTTTCTTACCAAATATCAAGAAGATTTTATGGAAAGTAGTTTCAAATTGCAGCGGCCTAGAAGATTGTAACATATCGAATATAGGGAATTTTAAATCATTCTTACTAGGACTTTCTCACAATTTTGCGGCATCAATATGAATTAAGGTATCAATTTTTTTTCTAAGGAAAATTTTAGGATTAAATATCCAAATTGTTCAATTGTAAAGTACACCAAAAGTAAATGAATAAAAAGTTGTCTTCCCATGAGTTGCCTTGCCCTTCGGCCATTTCTTGAAACAAGCGATTTTTTATCATTGTGTTTTCTTTGTTTAGAAGTAGAACTACCACCGAGAATCATTCGGGTACAGACTAGAGATGTGATTGGTCCATTTATTTCACTTGGACCAATCACAAAAGCCCCATGTGACGTAATTTCTGTTTTATTTTTTTAAATCATCAATATCATGTTTTGTGGGAAAGTTTAAAAGACTAGTTCATGTGGAATCTTAATTATTTGTGCCGAAACTTTTACGCGTAAAAATTCAGTCTCTTCACTTCGCTTCTTCTTTTCTTTAAAAAAAACCCCGCTATTTTTGGTGTTTTATGCGTGTTATAATAATTAGTTTGTCGACGTTTTGTGGCCTGCAGCATCAATTTCGAAGAAGCTGCATTTTACGGTGCTCTGGTTTGGTTGGAAAAGTCTTTTCAAAAGTTTTTTGATGGCCTTTGTTTTTATGATGCTTAACTTTAAAGAATATACGAATTAAGTAAGAAAAATGTCAATTTTGAGGAAAGAATGTAACCCTTTCTTAAGGCCATGGGAAGATCTAATCAACTTCATCAATTTTTATATGTCCGTGGCAACCTGTGTTCGCCAGTTAAACATTTCCAAAGTGTATTCCCCCCCTCTCTAAATTTTAAGATGTATTTTTAAAATCCAAAGGGTGTTCTTTTAAACTAAAATTTTTTAAAACTAATATATATATATATATATATATATATATATATATATATAACGGTAAAATAGTGTGGACACTCTTAGGATATAAAAAAGCAGCCGAGATTAAACAAATATAAAAGTTTATTTTCAGAGAGGTTCTCAGTGAAGTGGGTGATGCAATCCCTAGTCAAGATTTGATATTCCAAGAGGCGGAGTCAAAACGGATTACGCAGCTTATATGAGTTTGAGGGACGTTCTACTATGTTCTAAGTGGTTCTCGCTAACTGGAGAATTTACTAGAGCGATCTAATAGCTTCATTGACTATCCCAATGCGAATACATTACAACATCCCCCCTTTCAAGACGGCCGCGGTCCGTCCAGAAAGGAGAAATGTCTAAAACAAACAAAAATTTAAATTTTATCTTACACTAGCAAAAAATCACCCACTTGTTCTTTAACAAGAGTACAAGGATCATAACAGGAACAGACTTTGAATATAACTAGAAACAACATACTAACAATACAACATTACATTCAAAATAAAATTTAGAATACACTTTGAATTTTCAAAATATTGTAAAATAAATTGTACAGTCAGAGTGAGGAGTACCTAAATTTTAAGCGTTTACTCTATCTTATTAATTTTCAATACTTTAGTGAAATACACTATTTGCTAAAGAATCTACTCTCACTGTATAGTATAAAATTAGTAGTAATCTAGTTGTTAGAGACAAAGTTCTTTTGTTACACGACAAAAGTTCATTGACATTTGTGGTAATTTATGAACTTTTCCCTACTAAACCAGATTAAACCTTTTATATTACAGTTTAGATTCTTAGAAAAACATACTAATTAATAATTATGAATCTACTCTCACTGCATAATATAAAATTAGTATTAATCTAGTTATCAAGGACAAAGTTCCTTTGTTACAGGACAAAAGTTCATTGACATTTGTGGTAATTTATGAACTTTTCCTTACTAAACCAGATTAAACCCTTTATATTACAGTTTAGATTCTTAGAAAAACATACTAATTAATAAATATTCTTCATATTCCTATAATACATTATTCATTTAATACTCAGTTGTTTCTTTTTCACATATTTCTTCTATATCTTATTATTTCCAACAAATAAAATAAAGACAAATAACATTTAATAAAATAATATCTCCTATCACTCTGAAAAACAAAATTTTGAACTATACAACCTTTCATAATACTGAGTGTGGCAGTTTCTTTATCCATATTCTCACTTGTTAATACTTGTCGACTATTTCTCTCGTATAATTGTCTTCCAGAACGTAGTAACATAAGATGAAATCACAGTCAATAAAATATCGTTATTAAGCTTACTTGATTTAATTAATACAAAAATATTTTACTTAAATATCTAGACACTTTTATCGCAATTCTTTAAAGTTCAAAACTAACTTGAAGTCCAATATTAAATTAAAAACATTTCAATATAGATTTTACAGAAATTGAACAAAATACATGTTTTTCCTTGTACATACTCAAATGGTATTCTTCTTCCGCTTCAGTCAAGTTATCAGTAATCCTTAGAGAAAAAGTTCCAAAAAGTCCGTAAGTTCAGAAGCACTTTTCACACTTCAACGCTATTTTTCTTCGGATCAGAGGTCACCGGACGTTTCTCAAAACTCAGGCCTAAAAGTCTACGGTAGGGTTCCGCTTACCACTCTTTTCTCCTTCGGTGAAACTTTCTGCCAATTACAGATGACGAAGGCGTGACTTAGAACTCAGCTCCTGTTGTTTTCAAAGACACACTGGAACCATGAATCTGATTGACAGACGTCAAAATATCAACATGTAAACTCCGAGTTTTTACGTCTTTAATTTAAACTGTTTCCCCTACAGATCTTATCCTGTCGACTTTTGTAACGGTAAAATAGTGTTGACACTCTTAGGATATAAAAAAGCAGCAGAGATTAAACAAATATAAAAGTTTATTTTCAGAGAGGTTCTCAGCGAAGTGGGTAATGCATTCCCTAGTCAAGATTTGATATTCCAAGAGGCGGAGTCAAAACGGATTACGCAGCTTATATGAGTTTGAGGGACGTTCTACTATGTTCTAAGTGGTTCTCGCTAACTGGAGAATTTACTAGAGCGATCTAATAGCTTCATTGACTATCCCAATGCGAATACATTATATATATATATATATATATATATATATATATATATATATATATATATATATATATATATATATATATATATATATATATATATAATTATTTTTAGCAAAAATAATAACAGTGGGGCCCGATCGCAATTTCGAGTATCAGAGCGGAAAATATCCTTTTTAAATGCTTACTAAAAACACTTGATGATTAAAAACCTTAAATTAACAAATTAACAGTATGCCGTCCACGTTGGTGTCCCGCAGATAACGGTGAAGTAAAACTTGACGATTTACGATACCCCGAAAAATCGCCGGTGAAATGATCTGAACAGTCTCCGGCGCCAAAAAAAGATGATAGAAGAGAGAAAAGAGCTCAGTCGGAGGACTACATAGTGTTAATCTATGTTTTCCGTTACCTTTTGTGCCTGGTAAGATGCCAGCGAAACACTCTTAATCAAGGAATGTACGAAATGGCCATTCGTACTAACCAACACTCGGAAATTGTGGGATGGCCCCCTACAATCCACCTACTAATGAGGCACGTGGTATTAGCAACCATTCAATGACATCAGTCAGTCAATGGTCTGTGCGAGACACTTTTGAACATGAATGCGCATGCGAGAAATGAGATTTCATAACATTGGTCATTGTAGTAAAATTTAACGTGGTGTTACTTACCACATTATTACTGTGGGAAGGCTACTGGGGCTGAATAATTAAGCAGTAGTTGTTCATTGAACTTTAATTAATATATATTAAGGTTATTATACATCGTCAGGGGACAAAACCCCACAGCACCTTCCGCTCTCGTTCTCTCTCTCCAGAAGAATGTCCTCTCCCTCTCTCCTTCCGTCATCACTTACTCCTACTTCACAACCTCTCGGCCAGGTGCGACATCCGTTGAAGGGAATGCCATCTATTGGAGGGATCTCCAACCCACACGGCCGTCCTGACAATGCAGGCGTCCTCGCCTGATATCAAATTCTGAAAAGAATCAAAAGAAAACGGAGAGAAAAATGTTCTAAAATTTTACAAAAATTTGGTGTAGGATGTGATGAAAAGTTCTAAACTTGCAGGATTCTCCCCAAAAAGTTTGTAGTTAAAAAAAATTCACTAGAAAATGTTCAAACATCTTGAAAAGTTATCAAGAAAACCTTAAAAAGTTCACTAGAAAAGTTCGAATATTCAAAGTTCACTCGAAAAGTTAAAAAACACTGAAAAAGTTTCAAAATTCGAAAAAGTTCGAAATTAAAGTTCTCTTGAAAGAGTTCAAAAACACTTAGGAAAAGTTCACAACCAAAAAGTTTTTTAGTTTATGACTTTCTATTGTCCCCATTTTTTCATGTGATCGGCCGCAGTCGACGTCTGATTAGGTCCCTCATGATGACCCACTTTTTTCACATCGTATCGGTCTTTCGGTCTGATCTTGATGACTTCATAAGGTCCATGAAACTTAGGACGCAGTTTCATTCCTGGCCCCATCTGTGTTCTTTGTATTGCTACTAGGTCTCCGATCTTGTAGTTGTGGGCGACCTTTCTCTTCTTGTTGAAGTTTCTCCGATTTTCCTCCTGTAGTTTAAGGATATTCTTCTTAGCTTCTTTGCGTTCTATTTCACGAGTGTTCATCATCTCTGTAATTCTCTCCTCTTCCAGCATTTCCAAAATCTTCAAATCTTCTTTATTTCCCATCTTGACTCCAGTTAGTAATTCGAAAGGAGTTCTCTTGGTACTTCGACTTGTTGTTGAATTCATTGTTCGCTGGACTTTATCGACGTGCTTGAACCACTTTTCAGGCTCCTCAATCGACAGCTTAGCAAGGATTGGTGCCAAAGTTCCATGAATTCTTTCGATCTGTCCGTTACCTCTCGGAATTCCAGTTGTTATGGTAATAAGTTCTATGTTCTCCTCTTGACAATACTCTTCGAACTGCTTCGACGTGAAAGCTGACCCTTTATCCGCTATTATTCGTGACGGATTTCCAAAAATGGCTTGCTGTTGTTTTAATTTCTGTATGGCGTCGTTGGCAGATGTAGATTTCACTGGGTAAAACCATACAAACTTCGTAAAAGAATCGATGACAGAAAATATATGTTTGTACTGCTTGTTTGTAGAAGGTAGGGGTCCAACGAAATCAACATGGTAAGTATGTAGAGGAATGCTGTCTTTCGAAATGGGATTTAAAAATCCTTCTGCTTTTCCTTTCTTCGCATTGCAAAGTATGCATTCAACGCAGTTTGCTATGACTGTTTCAATGATGTTACGTGCCTTTGGTATAAAATATTCTTGCTTCAAAATTTCTTCTGTTTTTTGTGCAGCGAAATGTCCATTACTATGAATCTTCCTCGCAATTTCTGCTTGCATTTCTTGTGGTACTACCAGTAGCTCTCTATCATTGACAACCTTATACAAAATGTTATTCTTCTCGACGAAGTTGTTTACTCTTCCTTCTTCTAAGGCCTCTTTGATTGTTTGGATGTACTCATCAGTTGCTTGTGCAGCGGCGATATTTCGTGTTATGTCTTCACACGTAGCTATCAAAACAGGATGTCGACTTAAAGAATCAACATGTTTCATACGAGTACCAGGTCTGTGTACAATTTCGTAGTCATACTCTTCAAGTATAAGTGCATAACGGGCTATTTTTGGTGTTAAATCACGCTTGCTCATGGTCATTTTAAATGCGGAGCAGTCAGTAACTATTTTAAACTTAGTGCCTAATAAATAGTTTCTAAATTTCTTTAAAGCTTCAATTACTGCTAAAACTTCTAATTCATAGCTTGAATATTTTTCTTCGTGTGTCGATGTTTTTTTACTCATGTAGTATATGGGATACAACTTCTTATCTTCCGCTTCCTGGAAACCTGGAAAAGAATTGCACCATACCCATAAGAACTTGCGTCTGTGTGTAACTCTAATCTTGCACCCGGTTGATAAATGTGAAGCACAGGACTCTTTGAAAGGATGTCTTTCAGTGCTTTAAAGGCATTTTGCTGCTCATTCCCAAAATAAAATGTAGTGTTGTTTCTAAGTAAATCACTCAATGGTTTCGCTATAAGGGAATATGATTTGATGTATTTACGAAAATATCCCGTCAATCCCAAAAAACTTTGAACGCCTTTTACATTTTTAGGTGTGGGGAAGTTCTGGACCGCTTTAACTTTGTCGAACGAAGGTTTAATTGTACCGTTCTCGATGACATGTCCCAAAAATTCTATCTTCTTTTTTAAAAATTGGCACTTCTTTAAATTTAATTCAAGACCGTATTGGGATGCTGTTTCTAACACTCTCTTCAAACTGTTGACATTCTCACGTTCATTAAGCGATGGCAGAATTATATCGTCAAGATAAATAAGCACAGTTCCATCTTTAAGAAGATCTCTGTAAACATAGTTAATGTATCTTTGAAATATTGCCGGACTTGTTGACATCCCGAAGGGCATTTTACAGAATTCAAACTGAGAAGAATGAGTCACGAAAGAAGTATATTTTATGCTGTCTTCCTCAACGTCGACGTGCATAAACCCGCTCTTCAAATCAATTTTTGAGAACACCTTATTATTCCCTAATTGATCTAGAACTTCTTCGATAATGGGTAGGGGAAAACTATCTTTAATTAAACGACGATTAATCAACCTATAGTCGATTGCTAAACGTGATTCTCCAGATTTCTTTTTCACTAAGACCACTGGAGAACAGTAATCTGAAAAGCTGTTTCGTATAATCCCTTTTTCAAGCCATTCGGCAACGATTTTATCAACCTCCAGTTTCTCGGGCAAAGCTAATCTTCTAGGACGTTGACGAATAGGAATATCGTCTTTCAAAATTATTTTCATCTTTAAATTAGTACTCTTCGTTTTATTCGGAACGTAATTTTTTATCAAGTCCGAAACCTCCTTTCTAACGCTCAAATCACTAATGTGTACTAAATCCAAAAAGTTATCATTTAAAATTCCAACAGTTTTAAAAATATCATTTTCCTTAAAATCATTATTCGTTGAAATGTTTCTTTCCGGAATAGAAGCCTTTTCATTATCTGAATCTAATCTATGAACTGTTAGGAATCCGCAGCTTTTTCTGTTTGTCAACAAACGCACGTGGTTTTGTTGTGATGTGAGCACACCGCCATGTTGTTCCACAAGCACGTGGCCCTGTTTACCTCCGAAAGAGATTTGCGAATCATGCAGCTCATTAATTTCTGAAGAGTGATACCTTTTGACCTTGAATTTATCGTAAGACGGAATTGCCTCTTTTATAAAAACGCTGGAAATAAAGTATCTTTTTATTTCCTGTTCTTTGGGCATTTTGATCTGTTTCATTTGAGCTAAAGAGATTGTTTTATGATCTTTAATACTACGAATTACGAGTTCTTGATCGCTTAAAACATAATTTACTTTGGAAAGCAAATCCATTCCCAGAATGAATGTGGTACTCAGGTTATCCATCACATACACTTTATTTGATATGGTAAAATTATCAATTTCAATATCACAGTAAAAATATCCCTTAGGCATAATACCTTGTGTGTTAACCCCATTAATAATAATACTTTCATGTAATAATTCCGGATTACCAATACTTGAATAAAATTCTAGATTACATAGACATAAATCACTCCCTGTATCCACCAAAGATAAAACTTCATTACCTCTAATAATTAACTTTTTCCAAGTTTTATTACATACTGGTAAAGCTTTATTTACACTGTTAACTACCCTTTTGTCTGGGCACACAAAACTTTTATGACCAAACTTGTTACAGTGCTAGCAGACTATACTGTTATTCTTATCAACTAAACTACTTTTATTTCTATTAGTAGTATCAGAATCATTTACAGTATTATATCTATCATTATTTACAGTATTACTTCTACCATTATTTACACAAGAAGAATCATTATTTCTACTATAACCACCACCAGATGCACTATTATATTTGTCATAGCCACAAGATGCACTATTATTTTTATTATATACACATGGGTTAGTAAGCTGCCTTTTTGACCAGGTTTGGGCACGTTTATTATAATGACCTGTTACATGTTCACTATCATTATACTTCGTTTAGTACCCCCTATTTCCTCGTAAATTTATGTTTGAAATATTTCTTCTAACCGAATCGAAATCGTCGAGTTTTTCTATCAACTCTTCTACTCGAGATATTTTAGGCAGGTCATCTAGAAAATGTTCGCGAGTTTCTTTTGGCATTTTTCGTTTCAGTTGATCTACGATCATTAGCTCTTTTAAATCTTGAAAAGTTTCTACTTTTAATCCCTGTAGCCATCCTTCCAAAAAGCTCGTCAGCTCAAAAGCGAAATCTCTCCATGAAGCTTGAATGTCTTTTTTATGACTAGCAAAATTTTGACGAAACTGTTCTGGTGATAAATAAAAGCGTTTTAGAAGTACTTTTTTTATATGACCGTAATCGTTAGCCTTGATTTCTGGTTCCCGTGCAATTAAATTAACGATCTCTAAAGGAAGTAGTGTTAACAAATGGGTAACCCAGTTCTCTTTTGTTATTTCTGCTCTAGAAATTTGTCTTTCGAATAATGTTAAGAATATAGCTACGTCGCTTTTCATATCAAAAGGTTTCATAATTTTTAAAACATCATATTTTGTTCCGGAATTTTCTATCGGTTGATTTTGTCGGTTTGCAGTTTCGGCTTCTAATTTTTTTAGTTCTAAATCGCGTTGGGTTTGTCTTTCTTCCCTTTCAATATCGAGTTGAGCTTGTCGTTCTTCCTCCTCACGTTCGCTAACTATAGTAGTTAACATATCTTTAGTGATTTCCGCAGAATAATCACTAGATTCTGTAATTAATTTATTCATCTGTGCAATTGTCGCATGTTCAGGAACA
The DNA here is from genome assembly GCA_963978545.1 of Linyphia triangularis. Lineage (NCBI taxonomy): Eukaryota > Metazoa > Arthropoda > Arachnida > Araneae > Linyphiidae > Linyphia > Linyphia triangularis. The sequence continues at coordinate 91,592,269 of OZ021731.1, read as the reverse complement.
GTTAAGTTAAGTTCTCTAACAAGGACTATTAAATCACATTTTCGTGCCTTCGCCAAAAAGGTCATAACTGGTTTATTTGAAGTTGCAGCTGTATTTAGCGGCATGGTTAGTTTCAAAAATCAAAAATTTCTACTCACAGGATCCAGTGTAGACACCCGTGCAGACACTATAGAAACCCCGTAGATATAGCCACTCGTTGCTTCCACTCGTCGTTTCGGTTTTCATGCACCCTGTGCACTTTTCAATTTCTTTTAGTTGATTTTACAGTCCGTCTGTAGTATTCAGGTAGGTTTTCATCATTTCATCCCCAATGCTCCAGTGCTGGCATAGTTCGAGGTATCAGTTCTGCTTTGGCTCTCCGTAGTTTCGCTTCTGCCGGATTGTAATAGGGAAATCTTTTCTATGGGCTGCTGTGCAGGTGAGACGACTCGCAAGTATCCAGTTTTACTTTTTTGATACTCCGCAGCTAGGCGACCGTATCTAACAATTTTTTCACGTGGCAGGTTTACCGTTGGCTTTTGTAGGCCGAAGATCTTTCCATTTTTTCCTTAGGCCGAGCCCCCATGTGGGAAGGCTAGTGGGGCTGAATAATTAAGCAGTAGTTGTTCATTGAACTTTAATTAATATATATTAAGGTTATTATACATCGTCAGGGGACAAAACCCCACAGCACCTTCCGCTCTCGTTCTCTCTCTCCAGAAGAATGTCCTCTCCCTCTCTCCTTCCGTCATCACTTACTCCTACTTCACAACTTCTCCGCCAGGTGCGACATCCGTTGAAGGGAATGCCATCTATTGGAGGGATCTCCAACCCACATTACTTAAAAATTAGTTTGGGAATTATAATGAAATATCATACAGAGCAAAAACTAAAATCAAAACAAATTGAGCAAACGATATAAATTAAATAAAAAACTAGGGGTGTGTAATATCGCGCAGCTTTCAATCTATATATATAATTCTCTTGCGTAACGTCCAAATTCAGCTGTATTTCTATGAGCAGAATGGCAACGACTTCGAACATCCGATCACAAATAATCTAAATGTACTTTATGCATGAATTTCCAAATTCAGCAACCCAGCCAATCACAATATAGCTTTTGAAATTTGATTAATACATCTGATAACAGCAACAACTTGGATTCGCTATATTTTGTTTTTCTTATTACAATCTACAGATAGAAATTATTGCCTATTTAAAACGTATTGATTTAATAGTTACGATGATGCAAGAATAAATAGATCCAAAATGTATACATTTCTTTTGGATTTCGGATAAACCAGACTTTTTGGAAAAGTTATCTGCTGGAACATGTTCTGGAGGTCGCCGGATTGCATTCAGCGCTAAAGCGCAAACTTTCAAAAAGTCACTAAGAGGCATTGTGGAGTAAATCTGAACCTATATTCATTTCTAATCAGTGCAAATTCAGCTATTTTGAATTGAAAACTATCAAAATAACGAATAAAAACACCCACTCAACTTCAAAATCTCATGAAATTAAAAAAAAACTTTTGGCGAAATAGGGCTGATTTTCTCGCGAAATTTGATTTTCAAAAAATTCCGGTTGATTGAATGCCGGATAATTGGCCTTTCACTGTTTTATTTTATTTTCTAAGTATCGCAAAAAAGATTATGCAGACATATGATTGCTTCGTTAAGAAATTTCGATGTGCAGCTTTAATTATTTTGGAGCTTCATAGGAAACCAGCCGGTAAATTTTAATTTTTCAATGAAATAACCGATCTTTTTTAAATATATGTACGATGCTGATGTTTATTTTTGTTGTTTTCCAAGAACTTTCTACTACGTTGCCACACTGTCCCTGCTAAACGCGTCTCGACAGCAGTAGGATAATGACGTGGCAAGTATTCTGGCTCTTCATAAATAACAAAACGTTTTCAGTTTCATGGAATTATGCAGCTGAAATAGCTTTTTGCTAGAGCATATTCTAAATGCTTCACTTTAAGGCGAGCAAAGCGAGCCAAGGGGATTGCATAGCAATCCAGGGGGTTGGCGAGCGTCAGCGAGCAGGGGGCTTTCAATTACACTATATAACATTGGTCATTGTAGTAAAATTTAACGTGGTGTTACTTACCATTTTCTTACTTTCTCTTATTTGAATAAAAATTGCCAGTTATGCGATATTTTTTAACAATAACTTTCACTGAGCAAAAAAATTTTTTAAAAAATCCAAAATGACAAAATTGTTAATTTTATTCGATCGACATTACATGGTCCTTGCTTGTGCGTGAAACGTAAAAAATGACATAATTGACGGCCGATGTTCAAGACCAGAGTGCTCTGTATTAAAGTCGCTCGTTTTTCAACTTTTTACTCTTTTATCGCATTTTTATAGAAATTTCGGAGGTGAGAATGTTTAGAACACCTTCAGATGCATTACCACAGCGATTTTGATCAAAATCGTTAGAGACGTTATTTAGCAAAGTACTGAAACACGTGGTTTTTTCAATGGCAACTACCTTACGCGCATGCGCGATTTTGACGAAAACCTTATTGGTAGATCCTTGTGTCACCGCCAACCTACAAACACATTTTGAACATTGTAGGTCAATTTCTTCGGGAGTTATGCTGACTACGTACGCACAGATAGATATTTTTTCTAGATCACTTTTTACTTTCAGTTACCCATATGTATACATAAAGTAATGAAAGTATAACATTCGCTCAAAAAAAAAATTCGATTTTTTTTTTTTTTTTTCCCAGCACATCTTGATTTTAAAAAGGTAATTTAGAAAAAATGTATCTCTGTGTGTACTTTTTTAAAATCAGGATGTTCCAAAAAGTGCAGATATGCAAGAAAAAAAAATCGAAATGTGTATGTGTGTACGTGGTTAGCATAACTCCCGATCAAAAAGGCCAACGTTGCTCAAATTTGGTGTACGGGTTGGTGGTGGTACAGTACCCCCCCAAAAAAAAATCAGAACGGTGATTATATCTTCGGTTCTAATTATAATGGAATCTTACGGTTTGCACAAAAATGTTTTGATTACGATTTTCTATATATCTGATGCAATTTTGTTTTCGTAGGCGACCATTTACTAAGTAAAAGTATTGTTATCTTCGAAAATTTCAATACGAACCCCTATTTTTTATCATTCGATTTAGAATACATCATTTACCCTAAATACGAAATTTCAATGCAATATGTTGAAAAACACGTCACATATGAGCGGAAATGTTTCGACCATTTTTTGACCGATCTTCAGGGAGAATTTCCATAAAACGAAAGGTATTTTTAAGATTCTACTTCACAGCGGGAGAAATCGAACGGTCAGTGTAGCGCTTCCCGACGTTAAAAAATACAAATATTAGTCTAAAAAACTGCATAGAAACTACTTGGTTTTATAGTATCATGTTTAAGATTAATACAAAAATAGCAAGTAAACGCAAAAGTAATATAATTTATTTACAACGTTAAAGATGTGCATTCTTCACATGAAATAAATAAAATATCGAAAACTGTAAATGCAGAAGTATAACGTATACTACTGATAATTAGAAAATTAATAAATATAAAATGTAGGCATTAGTAAACAGTATTCAGCAAAGCGTGATTATTTTACAGAAACATTTCACTGTAAACACAAATATAACTTGATCGTTGAAATTATTTATAAAATAAAAAAATCACATGATTCAGTAAAATTTTTAATTTTTGCTTAAAAAATGTTGTTTTAAATAAATGTAATTTAAGAAAGTAATCTTTAAAAAAAAAAAAAGAACACAGTTGAAAACCACTCAAAACATATGTTCCACGATTCCAAACACGTTAGACAGATTAAAAAAATATATATAACAAATAAAACTGCTTTGTTTGTATAAAATAATATTTCTTTTTGTAATTTCAAGAAATTCTGTTTTGATTCACCCCGCTGTTCCTATTCACCCCATTTTACGATAATTGAACGTTGTGTGATTTTCCACATCCCTAGTTTACCTTGAATTAATCTTAGATAGTTTTCCAAAAGTCGTCTACTATACGGTCCCTTAAAGTGAGCGTTTTTTACATTTTCGCAAAAAAATCGAGAACTAATAGTCAAAATGGAAAGAAAAAAATTGTGTGGGGGCTTTAGACCATTGTAAATCTAATGAAAGCAAAAAATATATGTTTCCATTCAAAAAAAATTTTTAATTTTTTTTTAATTAATAATTAATTATTAAAAAAGAAATTGACGCAAAAGTTGATTGCTATTTATGTTTGGCAATTTACAAACTATCTTTTGAAAAAAAAATCACTGAAATATATTAATTACTTAAGTATTTATGACCAAAAAACCAACTTTTTTATTTAACATTAATTTATCATTTTCTTTTTATCATTTAAATTACAAACCATTAATTAGAAAATTACGAATTTTTGTATTTCGACATTTTTTTGGATGCTGAATCCAAATATGGGATAATATTATGAGGTTGCTATTGAACTTTTTAAAGTTTGGTTCTGTTTTAATATGTAGATAATCCCTCATGACAAAAAAAAAAAAAAATGCAATTATTAAAAACCTTCCACGATTTACAACGGTACCTTTTGTTTGTTATTTCAACAATTAGAGCCCAAGATATAGCCATCATTCTGATTTTTTTTTTGGGGGGGGGGGGGTACTGTACAAGGACCTACCATTAAGGTTTTCATCGAAATCGCGCATGCGCATAAGGTAGCTGCCATTAAAAATTTCATGTTTTTCAGTAATTGCTAAACAACGGCTCCAACAATTTTGTTCAAAATCGCTATACTAATGCCTCTTAAGGTGTTCTAAACATCCCACCTCCGACATTCCCGTAAAAATGCTATAATGGCTTAAAAAGTTAAAAAACAAACGCCTTTTACACAGAGTTCTTTTTCCTTGAGCATACCTCATCAACGATCGTTTTTTCTTCTCTCCCCAGGTTTCAGTTATACGAATTATTGAAAAGTACAACACCAAAATCAATATAAAAAAATTAACGTAGTCTTTTTTTGTTGTTGTTTCTAATCTCCCTTTTGTCTGACGAAGTCGGACAATATCAGTGAAGCCATTGACATTAATGAAGTCTGACACTAGTTGTGGACAGTTATAAATGTCCTCCCAGTTCAGTCCAAAATGTGCTGAGGTGATGCCTGTTCTTTTTGGCATTTAGGGCAAAGAGGAAAATTTTTGCTTCCCCCGGAATATGTGAGGCCTTTAAGGTGACCACTAGCAAGTCGGGACAGACGGGTATTGGTGTGCCTATCACAAGGAAGAGATAGGGAGTGTCCTGGCTTTTTGGCTTTATACCATTCGTGAGACGGAGGTATATGCCATTTCGCTTTATTTTGAGCTATTTTCTTTGAGTATAACTCTTGATATGTGAGTTCTTGAGTAGAGAGGACAGGGTGTTCTAGTCCCTCCTTAGCAAGAGTGTCAGCCAATTCATTTCTGTGGATGTCTACATGTGACGGGATCCACTGAAAGTGCACTTTGTGCAGTCGGGATATGCTCTCGACTTTGCGTATTAATGGATAGACTGGTTTTATCTCCCACGAGGGCCCAGTTTTTAAGGTGTTGAATGGAACTTCGGCTATCGGATAGAATCCATAAGTCTCCGTAGTTGACCTCGCCAAAGATATTCTCTAAACCCAGGTCAATTGCTATTAATTCGCTTCGAAAGACAGAGCAGAAATCTGGATTACGTTGTTTAATAGAATGTTTCTCTACGGGCGTTTCTATATAAATTCCACTGCCTGCCTGTATATCTATTTTGCTACCATCTGTATAGATTTTGATGTCAATTGAAGGAATTTGATTAATAATTTCCAATGCCAATTGCCTAAGAAATTCCGGACAACATTCATTCTTATTAAGTGTGTTGGGAAGGCAATCAATAAAATCAACATTGGAGAGTCCATCGTAAGTGTTCAAATTAGTATTAAGACAGTGGGGCTCTACATTATCTGCCATTAACTTCTGTGATTTAACTTGGCTGAAAGGACTGTGTTTCTTAAGTCTTTGATTGCTTGTCCAGTTATTTAAGTAATAGGCCGTTTTATTTTCTTGGTTTAAGCTGGAAAGTTTATTGAAATATTTGACCAAGCCTGCCTGCCTTCTGAGAGAGAGTGGTTGCAGATCAGTCTTTTTTTTATTATTATTATTATTAGAGAATTATCGCAAAAAATATCGCCAAACTGATCAATTTTTTTCTATATGAATGTTGAAAATATAAAAACGGTAAATGACACAAAATGGCATCAGTATTATAGTGTAATTGAAAGTTGTGCGATGTTCCATACACCTAGTTGAAATCACGATGTTCCAAAACGTGGAGAATTGCAAAAAAAAAAAAATTCTTTGACCGAATGCTATAATATGCTATATAATGCTATGCATATGCTTTCATTACCCTGTGTTTACATAAGGGTAATTGAAAGTAAAAATAGCCAGTTTGACGATATTTTGTTACGATAGTTCTTATACGGGTGTTTAAAAAAAAAAAAAAAAAATTCACCATAGTGGTGATTTTGGCAATATATAGTTTTAGATCATTCTTTTATGATCCTTTCTTATAAGTGAAACTAAGGAGTGTGTAAAAAACGACCGTCGATGAGCTATGTTCAAGTATAGAGAACTCTGTGTTGAAGGCAATAATTTTTCAACTTTTTGCGCATTAAAGCAATTTTAAGGCATCTGCATTCCCATGGGACGTTCCTTTTCTGTGACGGATATCCATGTCGTATTCCTGTAGGCGCTGGATCTACCTTGCTATTTCTCCCTCTGTATTTATGAAATTCAGCAACCAAGTCAGAGACGCATAATCAGTTCTTAAAAGGAATTTTTGACCATACAAGTAATGATGAAAGTGCTCAACTGCCTTTACAGTAACTCATTTCTCGTGACGCAATAGTTCGGATTGACGGTCTCTTATTAAAATAAGCAATGACTTTCTCCTGTCCTTCGATATCCTGGGAAAGAACGGCACCCACCCCTTCTTTGCCGGCATCCGTATCCAGAATAAAGTCCTTGTTAACAAAAGGGAAACCCAAAACAGGCGCGGATGTTAAAGCTGTCTTCAGTTGATTGAAGGAGTCGTCAGATTCGGCAGTCCACGTGAATTTCTGTTTGCTCTCTGTTAGTCGATGCAGGGGTCTAGCGATCTTGGAAAAACCCTTCACAAATCTACGGTAATAAGTGCACAGACCTAGGAAGCTTCGCAATTGCTGAACGTCTTGCGGCTGAGACCAAATTTCCACGGCATGGATATTGGCTAGGCTCACTCCATCGGATGAGATGTTGTGTCCGCTGACTTTCCACCTAAATAGCTTGCATTTTGATGGACTAAGTTTCAAGCGGGCTTCCATAAACTTCAAAAACACGTTCCTTACGTTCTGCAAGTGTTGATCAAAACTCCGCCCCCTGATAATGATATCGTTCAAATATACAGGACAGTCTTCGTAGAGAAGTCCTCTAAGCACAGTCTCCATTAGTCGCTCGAACGTAGCTGGTGCATTACATAAGCCAAACGGCATAACTTGAAACTGCCATAATCCTTGTACCGTAGTGAAGGCAGTCTTCTCATGATCGTCGGGGAGTAACTCCACTGTTGAAAACCATTCGTTCCCTGATAGAGTGTCTAATGTGTCGTCGGCAGAGGGTAGATGTCCTTTTTCGTAATTTCGTTCAGCTTCCATTACCGGATTCCATTACATCCACACAAAATCTTGTGGAACTATCCTTCTTTCGAACGAGTACGATCAGAGAGGCCCATGGACTTGAGGAGGGTTCTTCCATCTCTTGTAACAATTCCGGTTTCGCGAAAGGAGTCTTCGAGGATATTGTTAAATGGGTCCCAGTATCAATTCGATGTTGTGTGAGCTTCGTTCTTCCATCATCTTTCGATGAAACGGAGAAAACATCTTGACATTTTCTTATAAGGTTTCCTTCTCTTGATCCCTTTCCAACCGAGCATCCCCGAGAAGCTGATTCACAGTGGGTGCAGCTCTTTCGATTCTTGTAACAGGTGTGCAGCTGAATATACATACCATACACATAAAATAAATTGTATAGGGGTCCTTCTATTTGAAACGTGACTTTTAATGTAGCTCAGTTACTACTTGCAGTACATTATACAAAAAATAAAATATGATAATGAACATGGGCACCGACGGGAATATTTGCAAGGGGGTGCAAGATTTCTACAATTTTGTTTAATTCGTTAATTTTTCAGAAATGTTGATTACAAATTACTCATGAAATGTTAATTAACAAATCTGCATCAATTTTCATTTTGATAATGAACAAAACGTACGGTGTATATTGTTGAAATCCTCGCTTCTGTGTATTTTATTCGGTGTTCAACACAACCATATTTCGAAAAACTAGGGGTGTGGAACATCGCACAACTTACAATTACACTAAAATACTGATGTCA